>OZ024917.1:37347721-37892721 GCA_964017125.1 Flabesymbios commensalis | reverse complement strand
GCCCGAAAAACAGTTAAACCCTTAAAACGCTGAGTTATTTTTGTTTAAACCATGGAAACTAAATGTTTGTGTTCAATTTGTAATCATCATAAATATCTCAGTTAGCTCTTTCTGGTTCTTTTAAATACCTAGGCCTATGTTATGGGTCTACGGCATATTCTTAATTTCTGCGTCAGAATCTGAGGTATAAAGGCGTTCCCCGCCCTTAACCCTTTCAAGCCTGAATTTACCATAGTCATCTTCATCCACTACAAGCCGCGAATTGCTGTCGCAATTCTCGACTTGTAGTGGATGAAGATGATTTGAAATGGGTGGAAAATTAAAGATAATTACCATGTATTGGCAAACCAGTTTAATGAAAATTTTCAGTCTAAAACCCCTAGTTGTTGGAAAATTAGGTCTGTTTTCAGGGATGTAAAATTATGCTTTAATGCATCGTGAGGGCCTAAAGGGTTAATTAAGCTTGCCACAGTGATTGACTTTGGCCATTTTAACCCTTACAGCGCAAGGATCGACTTTAGACGTCACAATCTGACGACTGTGGACGTCAAATTCTGACGTCTACAGTCGATTCCCACACCGAAAGAGTAAAACTATTTACATTTTCCGCATACCCATAACATAGGTATTTAAAGGTATTTGTGTACCACCTGGTGAGCAAAGATAAGTATTTGGAGTGACGACATTTCCACTACTTGATGCCAAACTATGAAGCTTATCAGGCGGATATCAAGAGAATATTCTTGAGAGTTCTGGGAAAAATGACAACATGACATTTTAGAGATAGGAATTTATTTTTTAAGATATTGTTATAATTTGAATGCGATAACGAGGTCAAAATCAATTTTTAATGTAATTGATACGAAAAAACATAGATATTTGGAATTATTCTGCATAATAAATTATTATTTAGATAGAATATCCTGTAGTAGCTAATCTATCTCTTGTTTTGGTGCGGTAAGCATATACGCCCCATGTACATATATATACCATGATAATGCTGTATGATATTTAACCCTGCTGTATAATTATGTTGTATACAGATAACAGCCATACAATGAATGTTTACACTTTGCTGTAAGATCGTTACAGCTGAAATTGTTTGTTTTACAATTGTCAGGGATGTTTGTGAAATGCTTGTTTGTCAATCTTAAATTTATTTCTTCTAGTGGCAACATTCCAAGCTTGAAAATGAACAGCAAATTCATCGTTAAAAACCCCATTTTTTGTTCCAATTTCAAATGTTGAACAAACTTGAAATAATAGGTCAGTTGATGGACATAATGGTCATAGTATTGCTAATTAACAAAACTATCATGAATAAAGATGACAATTAGAAAATGGTATAACCTTTTAGATGATTCGCTCCGGAAGATCCTTTTTGTGTATACTCACATATTCTCCACCCCATGGAACTCATTTAAGTTGATGAAAAATATATCGAATTGATAGTAAAAGCATCAACCCATGATCTCCACCAATGGAAAGAGTTACTTTGCTCGTATTTTATTGCTCATGGTATAGGCTTACCCATCTATTACCCATGTACTTCTTTTTACACCGTGTGTCCTGTACACACCATAGCATATTTGAATTACTTTTACATACTACTTTTAAGGTTTATTCGACCATTTTTATGATTTCCATTTTGTCAAAGCAGGAAGAAATACTAAGATCTTGTTTAATTTTTTTTTATGATATTGAACTGCTATTTCATGACATTTCAATGCCATATCCTGATTTTAATGTCAAACGCTGATATGTTGATGGCGTAATTTTATTAAAATTTCACATGCCCTGAAAAAATACTACGATATCCTGAAATTAAAATGACCAAATTGTGACACTATAGTATTATATTCTGATATTAAAATGTTATATTATGATTTTAAGCTATGATATCCTGAGATAATAGTGCCTTATCATGACAATATAATGACATATCTAGATATAAAATGACCTTCGCCTGACGATACGCTGTCTTAAAATTTCATATTATCATGTTAGCTATCATAAAACTCTGTTATGCCATGTCATGATTGTTTAAAATATCCTGGCATTAAAATGATATAACGTAATAATATAAAGCTACATAATGCGGTTAAAGTGGCATATCTTGACATTATAATGTCATCTCCGGATATTTTACTTTCATATACATATGGCATTGCATTGCTCTGTATTTTTCATATCATGATACACAATGTCATATATTGACATTAAACTGTCATATTGTTATAATGAACATCATATCCCAACATTTTAATTCCATATCCTGACATCAAATATAATATTATGACAATACAATTTCAGAATGTAACTTTAAACTATAATAATATGACATTATAATTCTATATCATATGTCGTAACAGCTTACTGAAAATACATTGTATCAGTCAATTTTTGATTTGATATTACATTTTGTTCATTTTGTATGTCAGTGTATATGTAAATTCGCCTAATTTATATCCTGAGATGTAAGAAACAAGGGCGGGGGTCCATGGGTAGTGGTTAGCACCGCTGCCTTTCACGCTAGAGTCCGGGGGTTCGGTTACCGGGCTCGGCGGTTTGAAGGAAAGAAAAATGTTTTCCCCCTATCCACATATTGTTGGGAGCCTCTGAGACCGAGAGGTAGCGTGCTCGGCCTCAAACCGCCAGGTCCCAAATATAGAATGATGTGTCTGGAGGGCAGTGTCATCTCATTCATCCAACTATCCTCAGGAGGTTCTCCTGGGCAGTTTAGCCTATATGTGCACAAAGGTGGCCTAATACCCCATTCATTTCATTTGTGAGAGACAAAAATGAAGACACATTTATATGCAAAGTAATTGTTTTGTATGGGATTTGCGACTATTTTAAATTTCGTCATTCTCCGATTGCTCTTGATATCCGTTTGATATGAGTGTTCTTCCATAATAATTAGAAAGGCTGCGTGGTGTGAACTTTTTTGAAAAAAAATGCACTTAGCATTTTTGCAATACAGACTCTAGCTTCTTAAACTGTGTTTAATATTTGTTTTATTCTGTGTGGGTGTGTACGAGCCTACTTTTTAAATCCATTAACTCACATTTATAGTTGGCTTTTCCATTGAGTGATACCATTAGGACCTGTTTTTTTGCAAATCATAACGTACTGTTGCAATGTAAAAATAGTATTTTCGAGGCAGGGGTGGTGCGAGGGGGGTACAGACATATCCCAACGCTCGGTCAACTGCCAAGATGAACACACATTTGACACTTAAAAAATATAAAAGTATCCGCTGTGGCTTCTTAATCCATTTCTGGAGATATTTTTCTTTTGGGGTATGAGAGGGGGGTGCAGGGCAATTGTTTTTAAAATGTATCTAGCTGGATTTTTGCAACGTTTTTAAAGCTATTTTATTTCTTGGAGTGGTGGATATGGGGGAGTTAGAGGGAATTTTTGCCAAAAAAGTTGACACTCATTCAATCTCTGACAAGCTATATTGTTCGAAAAATATTTCCAGTTGGCTTTTTACAATTTTTTAAAGGTATTTTGATTGGAGTGGTGGGTATTAGGGAGTTCAGAGAGACAGTAAACCGATGACGGCATAATGAATATTCATGCTGCTCGCATCCCTTCTTTTCTCACAGCTGCAAAGCACACCTGTTGTCAACTGGTCTGACTGTCAGACCTGATGTGGCAAGATGGATATGGTAGGCCAACTTATCATATTTCTCCTTTATATGACTATTGACCATCTTCTATTGAGTCTGCCTAAAAACGTCAAAATCACAATTTTTCACTTTCAAAAGTTAAGGAAAAAGATGACTAACAGTTTTTTTAAATCGCTAATAATAATATGTTTTTAAAATATTAAAACAAAACGGCGGTAATCTTGGATCTTTTGAAATTATGTTTTTCTTAAATACCCGATAAAATAATTCCGTCACACAAAATCACATAGAAACCATAAATTACACATATCCAGCTGGTATACCAAGATTTTTTTTCATAAATGAAAAATGGCGGTCATCTTGAATTTATGGGTGAAATATAGATCCAATTATAAGAAGAATTGAATTTATCCACACTGAATCACCTATGTGGCAAATCAATGGAAATTCAATTATTAGATTTCAAATATGGCCCAGCTATGATAAACTGCAGCACATCCATTAACTTTGAACAGCCTATGATTTGACACGTTTAAGGTTGACACCACCTCTCCCACAACAGAAGACTCTCAATAATATACATTTTCAAACTTCAGTGAAGGAGTCATTATGAAGCAGCGTGACATTTTGTTTACATCAGGTGGAGCGTAATGAAGCTAGACGCCGCTATAATGATGTGTGTTTCTATTTTAGCCTTTGCTGAGCAAGGTCATTATGCATTGATGTTTTGTGACTGGGGTTGTAGAATAAGTGACGTTCCACTTCTGCAGGCGGCGCACGGCAAGATGATCCCTCAGAGAATACAGTAATAAGACAGACAAGGCTGACTCGTTTTCAGCAATCTCTGTGGACACTGTCAGTCTGTGTCCTCAACATGAACTGAGCTTCATTAGTTTGTTTTTTTATCTTGCGACAAGGATCAGGATAACCGACACAAATCTAAGTCCTTCATCTAAGTCACAACAGATACAACACAGTAATGAACCGATACAGTAAAACTTCGCATATCTAGATTTATTTGTGCCATTTACAAGATAGTAAATTGCATTGCAAAACGTCCCGTCCTTATCAATATCAGTGACAGAATATTCTCATCATTCTGAACCGTTCATAATACATTGTTTTGAAACGCGTTATTTATGTGTTGTCCTATTTAAGTGTGCGAAATGATGCAAATATAATTTCTCATTTTTTTCAAGACATACTGTATAAATATTGTATATTACTTTGTATAACAGTTTACAACCAGAGACTTATGAACAGCTATAACACTTTTGTTATGCCGTATCAGGGAACACATGATACGATTTCAAGATGAGTGCAGTAAACAAAAATTGAGGGTTGTAAATCGGAGTTTACTTGTAAATCAGAGCTTATTTGTAAAGCAGAAGATATTTGTAAACCAGAGGGTGTTTGTAAGCCAGAGGGTATTTCGTCGCCTCGGAGCTAAAGGATCCTATCTGACACTCGTTAGAGTGGCAGATAGGATCTCAAATTAGTTCTGGTTTGCTGTTCAGACTGACCAACTACAGCGTTTAATCTAGCAGCAACCTGCGAAAGTTATTATGAAAATGACGGAGCAAAGAGTTTTGTTCACTAAAAGTGTGCTAAGGATCAAATGAAAACGGCGAGATTGTTATCCTCCATGGATAGGCACTAAAATAAAAAAAATACAGATTTTGCGTAGGTTTTTAGTTTTACAGTAGCCGACAAAAGAAAGAGATGTAGCTTAACTTAAAATCTTCAACATAATGTCAGTGTTATTCACATCACTATATTGATGTGCATGTATAGTGAAATATCAAACATCCTAAACGTTCGTTAAAATAATACATTTAATAAAAACGAATTCAAAAGTGTTACATATTTTATGTCTGAAAATATGGCATTGTAAGTTTACTTTACATAATATGGGCTTACAATGTAAAGATCAAAATTACAGAATATGACAATATATTATAAGGATGACACTTTAATGTGAGAAAACAATATTATGATGTCCTAATATAGCAAAACATTTGCATAATCTGTCATTGTATTGTTAAGATATGTTATCAGAATGTCTGTATTAAACACGACAAAGGATATGGCATTTATGTTGACATACTTGTATGACATTACAATTGTATGATATGGAGCAGCCACTCTTTTAAACAGCCAATCTCATATGGAGGCCATTTATGGCCATTCCCCAAAATAAACCTGTTTTGGAAGGTCACGGTCTACTGTATAACAATATAATGACGGAATAAGGCAATATAAAATTTAATATGTCATTAGAGTATGGGGATACCATTGTATTGTCAGAATATGGTATGATTCTAATGCTTTTTTAGTGTAGGGATATATGACATTCTTATCTAACACCATTCCACAAAATAAAGCTGGCACTTTCAAATGTAGCTGTTCACAGCACGTTTTATAACAATATAATGGTGGAATATCCAATATAATATTACCGTGTAATATTTCATTTTCTAATGCTGGGCGAGGAGATTTTATTATCAGGATATTTTTAGCGTAGCTGTTTAGGAATAATTAACACTAGAATTCGATTTATTAGAGTATGCTCTTTAATGTTTTTTGAGCCTTTGATCGTGAAGCTGTATTTATGCATTTAAGTGGTGGTTGTTGAGCTCTGCATGTGATTTCTATGTCCAGATATCAAAATCTGAAGAACTGGTAAAATTTTTGGAAAATAAATTAGGAAACGTCCCTCATGGTACATTGCTAAATTTGTGTGAGGTGTTTCAGAGGACCTTAATTAGTCCTATACTACAGCTTGGTGAAGTTATTGGATTACTGTAATTTTTGTCCCAGCTTCATCCCAAAACACATGCTAAAACATGCTAAATTTCTAATAGTACCTGCCAGAATTGAAATGTACGGATAAAATACTATATAAACCACTAAGAAAAAGACAGCAGCTCACATTAGATTGGTGTGGAATTGTGGATATATTCCTGTCCAAGGACCGTTATCCGAACATTTGCAAATGCATACTAAAATGTATATCATATTTGGCAGCCGTTTTTTTTACATGGTAGAATGAGGGGTTGTCAAACAAGAAGGATTTAGATACATGGTAGATTTAGTGAGAGAAGACAACACATTGCTATTTTCTTTGTTAAGGTTTATTCCGACATGTTTCGCTTATCGCTTCATCAGGGTATGACATTGACACACACAACAACTTGGTTTTGTTAGGCCTAAAGTATTATGACATCATAATTTGTTGCTAGGATACCACTTTACGGTGAGTGTGAACAGTGAAACAGATATCTTTTGTGACGTTATACATGTAGTAGAGGTAGTCAAGCAAAATGTTTAGTCTAAACGAATCAACATGATATTAATTTAAATTAAAAGTTTTTTAATAGTATAAATGTTTTGTCTAATCGAATAGTAAATGATTGTCGTTTTATTGATTCCATGTGTGCGGACGATTGTGCGGAGTTACAGCGTTGGTGCGGATGAAATACAAATATATGGACAAAAATAGTCGGGCTTCTCTATGTAGTTTTGAAGTTGGTTTATGGTGGCAATTTTTACGTTATGGGTAACTGGTGTCCGCTCCGCACGCGACGGTGCGGCAGCGCACACCCGTAGTGGGTCCGCGTCGACGCCCCGCCGCATGCCGACCAGGCACCACGACCACTGGCAGGGTACATCAGTTTATGTTGTTTATTCTTTGAGTTTAATAAAACATTTACATTTTATGTTCTTCATTTTTCCATTATTCCAAATTCTATTTCTTTATTTGGATACAAAAAACACAGCAATAAGCGGGGTGGGGTGTCAGTGTCTGACTAGGTGACTTGCGGATTACATCATCATGTGCGGATGGCCTGCCCGCGGAGCAGAGGGGTGGGTAGGGTGTTTCATCCGCCCCCTCCACTCCGCCGACAGGTCCTCCGCACACACTTGATTACGCAGAGGTCATAATGTGAATGTGAAATGTGAAAAACAAAATAATATCATATTTAATCTAAAAACAAAAGCGAAACGCTCGATAACGAGATCACAAGAGCTTTACTTAGTGAGCGGGGGTGATCAGGCCGGGTGCGTCCGCGCGGGTTGCACCGGCGCGGAGGAGGGTGAGTCCTCCGCACCAATGCAAACCGCGCCAACGCTTCCTGCCGTCATGAGTATAAGGCACAGCTTCAAGCTTTAATGTTCATCTCTTTGCCAGAGTTACAGTCTATGCGGTATCACATGGGCCTGTGATGCGGAGTGGTCACAGGTTGATATTTTTTAAGAAATGTATCTACAGACAAGTCTGTTTGTGACGGCGGGAGTCATGTTATAAATTTTATTTACACAGTCAAAAGGGTAGGTAGGCGGGGAAAAGTTCGTTTAGATGGTTGCGTCTTCTTCGGGTAGACTTCTTGTTAGCCCTGGCAGTTGTGATCGTACAGGATCTCTTCCTCAGGTGCTGGGTCTGCGGCAGGTGCGGAGGGCGAGACATTCATGGCTTCATCCGGGTGGACACCAAGGGTTCCGTAACCCGCACCAGGCATCCCCACATGGCCCGTATCGAAGCTCGTTGACGTGGATGTCTGGTACGGGTCGAGTCTTAGGTTGATGTCCACCGGGTCCCTGCTTGGTATGTGGTCTGCCATTAGCTTGTTTAGGTCCCTGATGGTTGTTCTCCATTCACCCGTTGCGTTCCGCAAGACCACTTTGGTGCTGTCCCTTGCGTATGTGATCTCTACCGAATGGGTTGTCTTTTCTTTGTACTCGTCCAGTGTTATTTTCTTCTTTTCTGTGGCTGTTTGGGTGATAGCATCTGATGTAACATGTGGGTCGGTGCCAGTACCGATGGAGTTCCTTCTGCTGCCGTCCGAGTGTCTGTGGCGTTCTCGTCTGACAGAGTGCGTTGCCTTAGCGTCGTGTTGGGATGGTTGCTGTCGTTCACTGCTTCTTGGGGGTTCCAGCGGGAGTTGTTTCTCCTCGTGTGAGAGGTTTGGCGGGTGGTAGGCGGTTGTTTCCTCTGCCCTGCTTATTTCTCCTTCTTGTTGTAACTCCGCAAGGTCAGTGTGCGGAGCTCGACTTTTCAAAAGCGGGATTTTGTATAGCGCCCTCCGCCGTGTTTCTTCATCCTCATTTGTTGATGTTTCTGTACTTGTTTCTTTGTTTGCCGGGTCCCTTGGTTTAGGCAGTTTGACTATCAATCTCTTGCGAGCTGGGTTCGGTTCGTTTGCAGCTGTTCGTTTTGCTCCCCCATCCGATTGCCACTTACTCGGCGTGTGATGCGCCTTATATGTGTGTCTCTCTAAGTCGCGTTGACGGTTACTGGCATATTCGCACATATCACAGTAAACAAGTTGAGATGTCCCTTCACCGTGTACCTCTTGTGCGTGTCTCTTCATGTTGCACTTTTTTAGAATTTTATCACACTCTTCACATTGATAGGTCGCCATGGTTCTGGTATGTGGCACCTCGTGTCCGCTTTATATATCGATGTGTATGTTGTGTTGTACGCTCCGTGTGCACGTAGGGGTGGGGGGCCATCAGCCAATCACAGTCCTCGTGGCGACAGGGGGCGGTTAGTAGCAGGGTGGGTGGCGGGGGTGTATATGGTATGACCTGTTATCTCTTGGTGTACATTCGTGGTGTGTATGTATTTCGTCTCCTGATGTAAGATCTATTTATAGAATTTTGTAGTCTATGATGGCTCTGCAGATTGCGGAGTGTTGGAAATGTCTGAATGAGTTTCTGGCAGTGATGGATAGTTGGTAATGGCTATCACTGTGTTTGTTCATACCCCATTGTGGGTTTTCCGAGTTTAGAATTTCTATCCATGATTTCTCTTTCACAAGGCGTTTGAATGTGTCTGTTTCAAAATCCAAAATTTTAAAAGTCCAATTCTCTCCTCCGCATTCGCCATTAAAGTGTATTGATACGGAGCTCACTGTATTTCTATTCCGGATGTCTCCGATGTGTTGTAGCAGTCTTACACGTAGTCTGTTTCTAGTTTGTCCTACGTATATTTTATTGTATATTCCGCATTCAATAGCATATATTAATCCAGACGATCTGCATGTTCCCGATCTAGTGTAATAGTTTGTACCATTACTTGTGATGTCCATGCGGAGGTGGTCCATACATAACTTGCATTCCGTATGCGGTGTATTTGTGGCTTTTTTGAAAAGTCCTGATTGTAGGGAGTTAATCATTGATTCTATCTCGTAGATTATCGTTTCTGGCATACGTTCTATGTGATCTCTGAAGTTATATTGGCATTTGGAGCAGCGCATAGTTATTCTGTGTTTGCACCATACCGGGTAGATAGTAGTATTTAGACAATCCCTTTCATGTGGATGGGTTTTTAGTTTTAAGGTTCCATTCCTGTATTTGCGGATGAGGTCGTGTGGGCTTATTAGTTCGTTGTGCAATTCTGGTTCCTTGCATATGTGGCAATATATTGCGTATTTATTATGTATTTGCTTGCAATTTTGTACCGATCTGTATCCCATTTTGGTTTCTGGTGAGTTGCTTAGGAGCGCTCTGCCATTGGATAGTGGGTGACAATTTACACAGTAGTTGCGATCTATATCGATTTCCGCATCACGTATGTTGAGGTTGTGCTCCGTTTGGTCAATCGGTTTCTTCGATTCGATACATGCTTGGACAAGAATGTCTCTCAGATTTTTGTCTTTTTTGAGTGAGATTATTATTTCTACATTTAGATTGGAAGTGTGTTTTTCTATCGTTTTTTTGATGTCTTCTGCGCCTGGATGGTAGGTTACGACACAGAATATCTTTTTCTTGTCAGTTTCTTTCTTATTCGTTGAGTTGGGGTTTGTAGTCAATAGTTTCTTCCTATCCAGGTTCTTAACGGATAGGATCGTTTTGTCAATTGGTGATGCGGAGTATCCTCGTTTGATCATTGCTGTGCGGAGTTTATCCGCATGTGTAAGGTATGTGTCTGTTGAGGTGCAGATGCGGCGTAAGCGTAGGCATTGGCTGTAGGCTATGCTCAACTTCTGGTGCAATGGGTGGCAGCTATCCATGCGTACATATAGGCGTTTGTCCGTTGGTTTAATATAGGGTTCACTTATTATTTGTTCTTCCGCAATCGTTAGGGTGGTGTCAAGGAAGTTTACCCCCATTCCGTTTATGGTTTCCATTGTGAATTGTATTTCTGGGATTATGTCGTTCGCCACTTCTAAGATATATTGGGCATCACAGATTTCGTTGCGTTCAAAGATGCATATGATATCATCGATAAATCTACGCCATAGGATGATTTCTGGCAGTTGGTCGATTATTTTCTCCTCAATCGTATACATGAAGATATTTGCATACGCCGGTGCCATTCGGGTGCCCATGGCGGTTCCCTGTGTTTGTATGTAGTGGTCGCCGTTGAATTTGAATATATTGTTCTCTAGTACTAATTGTGCTAGGTCTGCTACAGTGGTGTAGTCTGTGCTGGGGTCCAGTGCGGATCCTACTGTGCGGATGCTTTTTATTCCTAATCTCTGTGGGATGTTAGTATATAGGCTGGTGACATCCAGTGAAATTATTCTTGTATTTACCGTAGGTTTTATTTTGGCCAAATGTTGTAGGAGGTCTGTGGTGTCTTTCAGGAATGTTGGTAGTTTTAACATTAGTGGTTGGATTTTGTAGTCTACCCATGCAGAAATCCATTCGGTTGGGTGTCCATTCCCTGACATTATGGGTCTGCCTGGCGGGTTCGTTTTGCTCTTGTGTATTTTTGGGAGTAGGTAAAATTCTGCTTCACGCGGGTTTGTTTGGGTCATTGCTTTTTTCTCTGCTGATGTTATCAATCCTTTCCGGTTTAGATCTGTTAGACATTTTTCTATGAGTGTGCATGTGTGTGTCAATTTGCTATGTTCTAGTTTCTGGTAGTATGCCGACGACAGTTGTCGGTGTGCTTCTTGGATGTATAGTTGTCGTTCCCATAATACAGTGCCTGATCCCTTGTCTGCCGGTTTGATGATCCAATCCGTTTGTGATTTAAGATCTCTGATCGTTTTTCTTTCAGCGGACGAGAGGTTGTGTCGTGTACTCCTTGGTGTGATATTGTATAGGTCCGTGCGGAGGTTGCGGATGATGTTTGCTTCGGAGTCTTTGAGTGCGGAGACTCGGCTTGTCCACGATGAGGTGAATGGTCTTCTGATATTTTGGTATGCTTCCAAATTGTTGTTAGTCCGAGAAGATTGTTTGTCACTGAACCATATATGGTTGGTTATTTTATTCAGTATTGTATCTACTTCCGATGTCCATTTGTGGTGGTCCCAGGCGTTCGGTGTTGGTATAAATTTGAGTCCTCTTTCCAGGAGTTTGAGCCAGGTGTCAGGTGCTTTCGAGTTCCCGATTATAAATGAGTTTTCAATCCTTCCTCCTTGACTGTCCATTTTTGTTTATATTAGTTCTCCGTTGTCTCAGGTTGTTTTTCTGGCTCGTTCTGTTTAGGTTTTTGTTTGGTTTTGTTTCTCCGCATCCGTGATTGTTCTGTGCGGTATTCCTTTCTGTTTATTTCTGCCTTCTCAATGTTTTTCTTCCTTAAGCTCTGGGCTAATTCTTCTGTTTCTAATATGATTCTGCATTTTACGTTTATCACATATTGGGATGTGCTTTTAGACAGTACTTTTTCAAGTCCTTCTAGCTCCCCGATTGATGCTATACTGAGTTCACTATAGTGGAAAAGTAATGTTTCTAAGATTGATTTTTCTGCCTTGAATTGGATCTCTCTGATTGTGATTTCTAGTTGTGCATTGCCTCCTATCGGGTTGATTCGTCGTTGTAGTGATAGGCCCTTCGGTGTCCATTCATTTGTGATGCATTTATTGAGGAAATTGTGGTGGTGTCGAGCTCTATTGATTTTGTTTGCATAGGTTCTGATTCCGCGGTAGGCTATGAAGATTGGTGAGGTTTTTGATATTTCCTTCTTGCTTTCCGCAATCAACCACAGGCTTACTTCTCGGGCGCTGATGTTTGGTAGTTTGATTATGTCGTTAAAGGCATAAGCTTCTAGTCTGGTTGTGATATCGGCATCCTCTGGGAAGTCCGGGTCTGGTGTTGATCTTATGTGTTTTATCAGAATATCTATCGGTGTTTTATGTAGCGCTCCTCTCAAGATTTCTGCATTTTCAGTTTGCTCTTGAGTATCTGGTGTTTCGGTGGTTGTTGGTTCGTTTGTGTTTCCCGCTGTTGATGTTTGGAAGTTTTCAGTATCTCCTGTTGAACTTCCGTCAGTGTTGATCCTGTTGGAATCCATAGTGTTATTAGTCTCTATTCCTTTCAAGATTATTGGTTCATTTATACTGTCCTTTCTTGTATTTTCAATATTGTTTGGCATAGGTTTTAGTATTTTACTTGATTTCTTTCCTACGGAGCTGTGTGAGGAATTACTACTTAGCGATGCTATTGATCTCCCTCTTTTAGTGCTCACTGGGTTTGTATCATAGTTAATGTCAACTATTTGGTTAGAATCTGTTTCACCGTTCATTGTACTCACATCATCACAGCCAGTATTCAGTGCGATCAGCTTGGTGGCCAGCTTGTAATTTTCTCATTTTCGGCCTCATTTGTGTAAGTTGTTGGAGGTGGTCTGTCTAATGTTGACGCCTTTTGTGTTTATTCATTGAAGCTTTGTGTATCTCTTCGGGTTGCCCCGGTTTATTCGGATAAATTTAGTGAGAGAAGACAACACATTGCTATTTTCTTTGTTAAGGTTTATTCCGACATGTTTCGCTTATCGCTTCATCAGGGTATGACATTGACACACACAACAACTTGGTTTTGTTAGGCCTAAAGTATTATGACATCATAATTTGTTGCTAGGATACCACTTTACGGTGAGTGTGAACAGTGAAACAGATATCTTTTGTGACGTTATACATGTAGTAGAGGTAGTCAAGCAAAATGTTTAGTCTAAACGAATCAACATGATATTAATTTAAATTAAAAGTTTTTTAATAGTATAAATGTTTTGTCTAATCGAATAGTAAATGATTGTCGTTTTATTGATTCCATGTGTGCGGACGATTGTGCGGAGTTACAGCGTTGGTGCGGATGAAATACAAATATATGGACAAAAATAGTCGGGCTTCTCTATGTAGTTTTGAAGTTGGTTTATGGTGGCAATTTTTACGTTATGGGTAACTGGTGTCCGCTCCGCACGCGGCGGTGCGGCAGCGCACACCCGTAGTGGGTCCGCGTCGACGCCCCGCCGCATGCCGACCAGGCACCACGACCACTGGCAGGGTACATCAGTTTATGTTGTTTATTCTTTGAGTTTAATAAAACATTTACATTTTATGTTCTTCATTTTTCCATTATTCCAAATTCTATTTCTTTATTTGGATACAAAAAACACAGCAATAAGCATCTAAGTCACAACAGATACAACACAGTAATGAACCGATACAGTAAAACTTCGCATATCTAGATTTATTTGTGCCATTTACAAGATAGTAAATTGCATTGCAAAACGTCCCGTCCTTATCAATATCAGTGACAGAATATTCTCATCATTCTGAACCGTTCATAATACATTGTTTTGAAACGCGTTATTTATGTGTTGTCCTATTTAAGTGTGCGAAATGATGCAAATATAATTTCTCATTTTTTTCAAGACATACTGTATAAATATTGTATATTACTTTGTATAACAGTTTACAACCAGAGACTTATGAACAGCTATAACACTTTTGTTATGCCGTATCAGGGAACACATGATACGATTTCAAGATGAGTGCAGTAAACAAAAATCGAGGGTTGTAAATCGGAGTTTACTTGTAAATCAGAGCTTATTTGTAAAGCAGAAGATATTTGTAAACCAGAGGGTGTTTGTAAGCCAGAGGGTATTTCGTCGCCTCGGAGCTAAAGGATCCTATCTGACACTCGTTAGAGTGGCAGATAGGATCTCAAATTAGTTCTGGTTTGCTGTTCAGACTGACCAACTACAGCGTTTAATCTAGCAGCAACCTGCGAAAGTTATTATGAAAATGACGGAGCAAAGAGTTTTGTTCACTAAAAGTGTGCTAAGGATCAAATGAAAACGGCGAGATTGTTATCCTCCATGGATAGGCACTAAAATAAAAAAAATACAGATTTTGCGTAGGTTTTTAGTTTTACAGTAGCCGACAAAAGAAAGAGATGTAGCTTAACTTAAAATCTTCAACATAATGTCAGTGTTATTCACATCACTATATTGATGTGCATGTATAGTGAAATATCAAACATCCTAAACGTTCGTTAAAATAATACATTTAATAAAAACGAATTCAAAAGTGTTACATATTTTATGTCTGAAAATATGGCATTGTAAGTTTACTTTACATAATATGGGCTTACAATGTAAAGATCAAAATTACAGAATATGACAATATATTATAAGGATGACACTTTAATGTGAGAAAACAATATTATGATGTCCTAATATAGCAAAACATTTGCATAATCTGTCATTGTATTGTTAAGATATGTTATCAGAATGTCTGTATTAAACACGACAAAGGATATGGCATTTATGTTGACATACTTGTATGACATTACAATTGTATGATATGGAGCAGCCACTCTTTTAAACAGCCAATCTCATATGGAGGCCATTTATGGCCATTCCCCAAAATAAACCTGTTTTGGAAGGTCACGGTCTACTGTATAACAATATAATGACGGAATAAGGCAATATAAAATTTAATATGTCATTAGAGTATGGGGATACCATTGTATTGTCAGAATATGGTATGATTCTAATGCTTTTTTAGTGTAGGGATATATGACATTCTTATCTAACACCATTCCACAAAATAAAGCTGGCACTTTCAAATGTAGCTGTTCACAGCACGTTTTATAACATTATAATGGTGGAATATCCAATATAATATTACCGTGTAATATTTCATTTTCTAATGCTGGGCGAGGAGATTTTATTATCAGGATATTTTTAGCGTAGCTGTTTAGGAATAATTAACACTAGAATTCGATTTATTAGAGTATGCTCTTTAATGTTTTTTGAGCCTTTGATCGTGAAGCTGTATTTTTGCATTTAAGTGGTGGTTGTTGAGCTCTGCATGTGATTTCTATGTCCAGATATCAAAATCTGAAGAACTGGTAAAATTTTTGGAAAATAAATTAGGAAACGTCCCTCATGGTACATTGCTAAATTTGTGTGAGGTGTTTCAGAGGACCTTAATTAGTCCTATACTACAGCTTGGTGAAGTTATTGGATTACTGTAATTTTTGTCCCAGCTTCATCCCAAAACACATGCTAAAACATGCTAAATTTCTAATAGTACCTGCCAGAATTGAAATGTACGGATAAAATACTATATAAACCACTAAGAAAAAGACAGCAGCTCACATTAGATTGGTGTGGAATTGTGGATATATTCCTGTCCAAGGACCGTTATCCGAACATTTGCAAATGCATACTAAAATGTATATCATATTTGGCAGCCGTTTTTTTTACATGGTAGAATGAGGGGTTGTCAAACAAGAAGGATTTAGATACATGGTAGAATTAGGATTTTCAGCCATTATGTTTTCTCTATTAGTCAAGTAGCTTTCGATTTATATGTCGTATTATATGTCGTCTCTGAGGGTTTAAAAGATGGATATGTAAACGGTTTCATGGGTAGAGTTGCTAGCGACCAAATTTAATCTCATAGGCTGCAATAGGCTATAGTGCAAAAAAAAAATTCCTGTCTCTAAATCCCTTTTGTCTGATTACCCCTCTTTCTACCATGTCTCTAAATCCCTCGTGTTTGTTAACCCCTTATTTTGCCAGTTGTCTCTAAATCCCTCTTGTGCGATGAACCACTCATTCTGCCATGTTTTCCAAAACCCTCTCCTCTTATAACTCCTCTTCCTGCCGTGTCTTTAAAACCCTCTTGTCCGATAAGCCCTTATTCTACCATGTCTGTAAATCCCTCTTGTTCGATAACATCTCGTTCTGCCATGTCTGTAAATCCCTTTTGTCTGATAATCCCTCATTCTGCAATGTCTCTAAATCCCTCTTGTCTGATAGCCCCTCTAGTGTAGCTGTTAAGCTCCCATAATGAAACAATTGTGCATTTTATGATAAAAGCATGAAACTTCTACCATTATTAGTACATACCCTGAGGTTATTTTAAGATGTGGAGGTGAGCTAGATTTGACCCCTGGTGACCTCTAGAGGTCATTGACTTTGAAAGGTCAAAATATCCACAGGTGAAGTTGAAAGTGTGTTTTAGAGTGTCTATAATTTTTTTTTCTCATTTCACAAGTGTAGCAAATTATCGAAGATACTGTTGTTAATCATAAATTATAGCAACAAGGTCATTGCAAGGTCGCACCAAGGTCAAAGTGGCAAAAATAATTAAAATATCCACTTGTTATCTATTTTAATACTGTTAGTGGTGCAGTCATCGATTACAAGGAACTAGTTTTGCCACATTCTTGGTCGGATATTATTGGGAGATTTGGGACGGTATCCAACTCCGGGTGGAGGGGGGGGGGGATGACAATCCTTCCTCAATTTGATTGAAAGATGCAAATTACAATTATGCCGCAGTGTGAAACATCAGCTTGGGCTCCTATGGTAAAATATTGATACACAATTGGGTTATGACTGTTGACATGGACTGGCATTGTTTGTTTTATAATGTGTTATGTGTACGTTGATTTAGTTGATCGATCTCAGTCCCTGTTATGTCTGAACTGCTCAATATTTAGCAAATTTGACTCGATTTGCCAAGCATTTCCCCAACCATTACTTTGTGGTTCTAATGCAGGTCGACCACGGCTTTTTATTGGATTGACTCTATATTTTCCACGTAAACCTGTTTTGATATGTTATCATTTGAAAATGTGGAGATACGCTGTCAATACATTATGTTTTTTATGTATATTTCCATTGTAGTTCTGTCCAACTCCGGGCGGGTCGCAATATTATTGCTGCTCCCAATATGTATTTACAAAGGAAATTCGTATGAATGGATTCTCTTTTGTCTAGATTGAAAAGCTATAAAACATGTGTAAAAGTGTAGGAGCCGTTGCCGGTTTAATTTCGAAATCTCGATTCCTTAGAAATCCTAGCTTCTTAATCATATACAGTGCTGAGCTGGCGTTTTGTGCTTGTCGACTCAGCGATTCCTATGTAGGCAAACGTGTCTACTGTATTTACGTCAATATTGTTGTATGTAAAGGTATCATCTAAATCATTCACGTTTGACGGGTGGCCAAACTAATTTAATCGACTAGGCTTAAAAATCTGTGGTCTCACCTCCAGAAATCAATGAATAGTCACAACCGTTTTTATTATCATCAAAGAAATCCAGTGAACCCGGTCAGACATTGAAAGGGTCAGGTTACTTGTATTAAACCACACAACAATGTCCCAAACTGTGCACACTGTCACCATGACTGTCTCAGAATTTATGGACCAGGTTAAATGTATAAAACCACACACCAGTGTCCCAAACTGTGCACACTGTCACCATGAACAACAAAACTGCGAAATCAATCTTCTTAAATCAGGCGAAAATGTTCGTGGCACTGCTGGCAGAGATGGGAAATCCTTACATGAAAATAAGTGCAGATTTGCAATGCATTGATTCATGAGCCATCATTAATGCTGCAGCTGCAGTAACAGTCGGGACTATTAAAGTTCTAAGTAAGGATCGGTATGGAAAGTTTTAACATAAATGGTAGTGTTCTGTACAAAACAATTCACATAAACACTCGACATAAACAAAACTACCCATGTTTAGTCTACCACAACGTTGTTAAATACGAGTAAATCATTGTAATGTTTGTTACAATAATAAATGTTTATGTACATTCAGGTAATAATTATCTGTGTTTGATGTGTGCTATAGCTGATGTGAATAAACGTATCTCCTCTATTTTTGTGCTATAGCTGATGGGAATAAACGTAAGTCCTCCATTTTTTATAAGTACGTAAATCAATAGTTTCGCGAGTCAAAATTGTAGTATTCCAAGGTCGATGACATCTAAATAGGTTAGATCCAGCTTATTTCCATCTCACAAAATAATTCAGTGTATATGTTAGATCGTGTTCTAAATTTGCTTTGATCTCTACATTTTATACATAATTGTAATAAAACAATAGTTTCTCAGTCAAAATTGTAGTGTTTCAAGGACAATGGGGTCAGCAATGAGGTCGGTTACCTCCATCTCATCTCAAAATGACACTCAGGGCACGTGCTTGATTGTGGACTAATTTAGCTGTGAATAAAAACATCACCACTTACATCATAAACCTCTAACAGTGTTGAAATTAATCAAAAGTGAACAACTCTATCTCTCAGTTTAATGTGAACCCATCTATGTACAAGAGAGCTACTGTCGACATACACTCAGGGCGCCCTTCCCAAAGGTGACCTTTCAAGGTCAAGTTAAGGTCCTTTCAAGTTTCAACTGGTTCGTATGTAATAAAAAGTACATTTTTTATGATTTTGCCAGTTTGAATTTGAAATGACTTTGATATGACCTTCATGTTTCTTTCGGACTGTACCCCAGTAAAACACAACCCCAACCCATGGCAACCTTCATAATCCAGTTATGTATCAATATTTCGCCATGTGAGCCCAGGATGTGTCAGATTGCTTCAACATTGTAATTTATAAAGGAGCGTAATAAGCGGAATCTCGAGGATATATCACCCCGCCCAAGGTTTATACTGCACTCAATATCTTAAATTCATGTGGAAAATATATCTGATGTATATTTTTTTCAAAAACACTCCTGTGTAATAGATAACTGCACCACTAACAGTGTTGAAATGGATATTTTCACTATTTTTTGCCATTTTGACCTTGAAATGACCTTGACATGACCTTGGTTTTATACTAATGATTACTAAGAGTCTTTTAGAGTATTTGGCACAATTCTGGAAATTCAAAAACATTTTATAGACATTGTAATACACAATTTTACCACTTTTTGGCTTTGCCAGTGTATATTTTGAGCCTTCGAGGTCAATGACCTCTAGAGGTCATCAGAGGTCAATCCAGTTTACCTCCACATCTTAAATTCACCCTTAGGATATGTTCTACAAGTGGTAGAAATCTCATGCTTTTATCATAAAATGCACAATAGGTTTCCTTATCTGCTATACTACTGCTATATTCTGCCACGTCTCTAAATCCCTCTTGTCTGATAAGCCCTCATCCTGCAATGTCTCTAAATCCCTCTTGTCTGATAACCCCTCATTTTGAAATGTCTTTAAATACCTCTTGTCTGATAACCCCTCAATCTGCAATGTCTCTAAATCCCCCTTGTTCGATAACCCCTCATTCTGCAATGCCTCCAAATCCCTCTTTTCTGATAACCCCTCATTCTGCCATATCTCTAAATCCCTCTTATTTGATAACACGTTCTAATCTTAATTTGTTGGCCCAGTCAGACTATAAATGTAAATGACAATAAAACAACATTATCGGTTACTTACGTGGATACAATCGATTACACAAATTTGTCAAACCTTTAACACATATACCACTAATTACATAATTTAAATTTTTAACCACTTGAAGTTGTGTCTCGCTACCGCGACCCACAACGTCAAATGAGTGAAAATTGCTGATATTTGTTTACAATAATATCAAACATTTGCAAATCTTGAAGTTTGAAAACACATTTAGTTCCCAATGCTGCTGATTTAATCGCCTACTAAAACGGATTGAAAACGACTAAAGTCATGCTTAGTGGTCAAACCTTTAAGCTGGTATGATTGTGCTATGCCCGTGTTTTTGCTGTCTGCCTCTGCAGATGTAAGTGAAACGTCAAATGTTCGGTTGCATACGTCGTTCTTGAATATGACGCTCATTGTTATAACAAAGGGACAGCATTGCTTAAATCCGGTCTCAGAACCAAGAACCCGCTGGTGACATTGTTATTGTTATTTTGCCTGTGCCCCATGACATATTGTAGACATTATTCATTAGTGTTGACGTCACAGGATAAGTGACCCGCCTCAGACGTATTATCCGGGCTCTGACAGAGGTCACGTGGGTGGCCTATTAGTGGGGTCTTATAACTAAACTAAGAAGCCAAATGGCGTTCCCCATAAATCATACCAAGATTGTCATCTGCAAAAGATGGAAAAAATACCAAATCTGTTATTACTGGTTTCATTGTGTTCTGACCGAGTTACAGTTATCAGTTTAATTTAGGTCAAAAGTTACAAGTATATCGGGAAGTGTTTACGTGATTTCGGGATGGAAACATATTAAAGTGTAATTTTCGATAGGAAAGACCCCCGTGTGCTTGATACTTGCCCCCTTGTAATGAATGAATGGTTGAACGAACGAACGAACGAACGAATGAACGAACGAACGAATGAATGAATGAATGAATGAATGAATGAATGAATGAATGAATGAATGAATGAATGAATGAATGAATGAATGAATGAATGAATGAATGAATGAATGGGGATTTATGTCATTTTGTGCACATGTAGGCTAAACTTGGCCAGGAGTCCTGGCAGTCGAGTGCGCGGGAAAGAAACTGCTTCTGGAGTGGTCACGCCCATTTTTGTATTTTATGGAGATGCTCACAATGTTTTGTGCAGTGTGATAAAGGATCTGATATTTGCATGCGCAGCTGTTAAAGGGACATTTCGAAACAACATTATTGTGGTATCTGTGGCCATACATTCCAATATGTGAGAACGGATTTGAATATGGCCACAGTTTAGATTCTGTGAGAAGGAATTGGTATTTATGACAACAGATTCAAAACTGCGGGAACGGTCTATTTGGAATCTGTAGGAACAGATTGCTATCTGTGGGAACAGATTGAATTATATGCTACGGGGGGGGGGGGGGGGGGCATTTTCAAAAACGCTCTCACATATTTGAATCTGTGGCCACATGTACAGATACGAAACTTAGCTACCACAGAACTCAGCCTGTGGAAACAGATTAGAATATGTGGAAACCAATTCAAATATGTGGTTTCATATTTCAATATGTGGCAATGTATTCGAATTTGTGGGAACAGATTCAAATTGATTCGAATTTGTGGCTACAGATTTAAATGTGTTGCCGCCGATTGGACTTACGTGGTCAATGGAACAAATGCAGCCTTTGTAGATCCCACATGTATGAGGCAGTGTCTACCAAGTATATAATATGTACATGTATGTTCTTTTTTCCATGAGAATGGTCAATCTGCAATGACTTGTTGCACATTAACATGATAAATGTGATGTGTTTTCTGTTCAGATCTATCCAGCCGTAAACGTTTATTGCTTCGGTTTGGTTGTCTACTGAACTACAATGTTTTTTTGCTTCTATTCAGTCAGCTTATTTTATCTGTCATTGTGTGCCTAATACCCCAGTCACACATGCGCAGCGCCCATGCCCTGAGGGTAAAAATGAGGACAGTGCGTCGTGCTGTGCCCATTATCTTTGTCACGATATGAAAAGAGCTAGAATTACAATTTTAAGCTATCATCAGGCTGTCTATTGTCACTTTGCAGCGTATATAGCATATCATCATGTTAGTGTTACATTTATCAACACTTCGTTACGAAAATCACATTACCGGTACTAAGACTTCATTATTGCAGTTTAACTCTTTTGCTGCGAAATTATTTCAAAATTATTACGTCAGATTGTGTATTTATTTGAAATTGACCCTTTTATTACCAGATCCGTCATAACTCGGGATTTCCAGGCATAGTTATTATTGCATATTATGACGTCATCATGGAAGGCTTGGAGATATCCACTTCCCCCATATCACGCTTGCGTGCCGACGATGATGACGGATAGCCGTCGCAACCACAACAGTTTATTATAGTATACTGTTAGTTATGTAGCCTATTGTCGTACTGCGACATCTGCAGCGTAGTATATTGTCGCATTACACACTATTACACACTATCACATGCTTTATTTACTCATAAAGACGGGGGAGTTAAATCAAGAACTAAAGGAGTCGATTCAATGAGCTGTATATCCGCCATGATCAACAGTACTAATATAGGGATCAGTAATCAGACAAGGACGTCTTAACCCTTCCAGCTCGGGGATCATCTTTGAACGTCTGAATCTGACGTCTAAAGACGTCAGATTTTGACGTCTAAAGACGGTCCCACATGCACTAAAAAAATTGGTATAAACGTATTTATTTGGATTTGAAAGAATTAACAAAAAGTTATAATCAGGGCTGATAATGGCCGTAGCTGACCTATAACATACGCATTCAAATGAAGCGGAAAGAGCTAACTAAGACATTTGTGATGATTTCAAATTGAAAAACCCCTTTGGTCTCCAGGGTCAATACATAAGTATTTCAGCGTTGTTGGGTTAATTAATGGCGCAATCGATTGGTCGTGCCAGTAGAGCTCGGAGCACAGCTTTTTAAATGGCAATGATTACAGACTCTGGCCTTGTCCTGTCTGGTCGACATTGATTTCCAGCAACACGACACGTTGGGCCAATGGTGTTCTCATGCTGGACCACCCTCTGTGACGCTGGCCCAGCTGAAAAACCTTGTGTTTGTTGGTCTGGTCCGGCAGTTGGGACTTTGGATCAATAGGGCGGGGCCCTAGGGTAGTGGTTAGCACCGTTGCCTTTCACGCCAGAGTTTGGGGTTCGGTTCCCGGTCTCGGCGGTTTGAAAGAAACAAAAAATGTTTCTTCCCCATCCACGTGTGAAAGTCAATATTGTGGGGAGCCTCCGTGACCGAGAGGTAGCGTGCTCGGCCTCAGACCGCCAGGGCTCGAATTTCGAATCCTGTGTCTGGAGGACAGTGTCATATCAATCATCTCACCATCCTCAGGAGGTTCTCCTGGCCCAGTTTAGCCTATATGTGCACAAAGGTGGCCTAAAGCCCGATTCATTTTATTTGGATCAATAAATGCAGGGGTTTGTCAAATGAAAAATACATGATGGACAACAGAGCATGATTGAACCTTACAACCCTAAAATATGTTTGTATAAACCATGGAGAACACAGCTGTTTTTTTCATTTGAAATCAGCATTAATGGCTTAGCTGAATCTGTCTGCTTTATTTGAATACCTTCTGTTATGGGTTTACGGCCATTATATTTGTTAGGTTCTTTTAGTATGGGGATCGACTTTAGACGTCGGTTTCTGGCGTCTAAAGACTGTCCCCGCGCTGAAAGGGCTAACAGATCAAGTTAAGGTATGAACATTACAAAAATTAACCCTTACAGCGCGGGGATCGACTTTAGTCGTCAGAATCTGACGTCTGTAGACGTCAGATTCTGACGACTAAATTCGATCCCCGCACTGTAAGATCAGAAATATTTCTAATGGCCGTAGACCCCTAACACAGGTATTCAAATGAATCGGAAAGAGCTAACTAAGACATTTATGATAATTTCAAGGTGAAAAAAATCTTTGGTTGCGATGATTTTTTACAAATTAATTCAGCGCTTTAAGGGTTAACACCCTAATAATATCACCCGATCCGGCTTTATTTTACAATTACTTGTCTCCGGTTAGTTATTAGACTATAGCCGTTTTAATTTGTTCTACTCACAGATTAAATAACGCGTATCAGAGATGAACACTTCCAAGTGATTTGTCTCAAATTACGGAGGTGTGAACATTGTAGCTCACGTACAGCGTCTCGCTGCCGTGCAAAGCAAAAAGGTAGTACATGTTTACTCTAAAAGTAAAGCAAATACTGTACTTTGGATTCAGTTTTACAGAACGGTGAGGGGCGCGATAGCCAGACACAACATTATTCCCAGTAGGTGAAAATATAAATTATATATTCCCTTAGAGCACTGATGTCGACTTCAGTGGACATTCTTAACACCTGCATAAATCCTTGAAAACGAGCTGTTCACAGTAAAAATAATCCTTCCATCTTGAAACACTGATATATAATGGGACCTAAATTTCACAAATAACATACATTTGCCATCACTTGAAGTTGTGTGTCGCGGTAGCGAGACACAACTTCAAGTGATTGACAATTTAAATTGAATAGCTTAGTGCTTTAAGGGTTAATACAATATTTATAATGACATGTTCTATGTTATAATGGTAAATCTTTAGACTGCGAGCAATCATTATGTGTCAAAATAATTATGCTGTATTTTTCTTCATTAATGGTCCTGATGATAAAAAGGAGAAGCTAAATTTAGCTCTCTATTATGTCAGACCATGCCATCCACATGTATAATGTGGCAGGTCGTAGGCCGTTGGCGTGACTCCAATTACATGTTGTAAATCGTAGCCTCGAAGCTAAAGGATCCTATCTGACAGATAGGATACTTCAGCTTCGAGGCGACGAAATGTCAAAGGAACACCAAGCCAGCGTGAGACTATACACATGATGGGTCATCATTATATATTTTGCTGCCTTAGCTTTGACACAGGCAAATATAAATAACTCACAATCCATGCATTGCAAATTTAAAAATAAGCCCAGTGCAAGTTTTTTCATCTTACGTACCTAACCTTTTTACCCGGTTGTTATCTCAAACGGCATAACACAATAATTGCGCCTGGTCTAAACAAATATGGTAATGTTATAGCTGTTATGTGATGTGGGTAGATGGATATTCCGGTAGTTAAATTACAATGTCATATTATTATTACATGATATTATTATGTTATCATGGTCATATGCTGTCTAGTAAATGATGTTATATCAAACTAATATTAAACAACATCATAATTAGAATACTCTGTTGTGATACCATATCACGCCATTATTATACTCTATACTGACATTATGATAATAATATATATCCTTGTAATTTTTTGTCATTGCAAAACAATACTAGAGGGGAATTGTGACTTTTCAGGTAACCATGATATAAGTTTGGGACAATCTGGGACATTTGGGACACATAGGACACTTGAGACATTTTAAACACATTGGACATTTGGGACACATGGGGCATTCGGGACACAACGGAAATTTAGAGCACATGGATCATTAGGGACATCTGGGACACATGGGACATTTGGGGCATTTGGGACACATGAAACATTTGGGACACATGGGACATTTGGGACACGTGGGACAATTAGGACATTTGGGACATTTAGGACATTTGGGACATTTAGGACAATTGGGACATATGGGCCATTTGAGACACATGGGACATTTGGACATTTATCACTCTGGGACATTTGGGACACTTGGGATATATATGAGACACTTGAGACATATGAAACACTTGGGACACTTGGGATATATATAAGACACTTGAGACATTACACATTACAAATATTATTTTTCTTGTGAAATGTAGTATATCAAAGGTTCCTAGTGCCCTTAATGTTTGTTCAATGCTGGGCCACTCTCTGCGACGCTGGCCCGTCATTGATGCATTATTGGATAAATACTTGGCACAAAAAAAGCAACAATTTCAAAATGCTCTTATTTTATGTAATAAACTCAAAACCTTTCGATTGATTTAAATAATATTGGTGTGTATCCGCATTTTGTGTTTTGAACTCAATAACGGACAAATGACCTTCAAATCAAAGAAAGTTAAGTTTCAAGGTCTTGGGCCAGCTGACCATGATCCCAATATGCGGGTCATCTGAAATTAGGCAATTATGCGGTCTGGGGTGGGGGAACAAAAAGTTCTTCTTCAGAATAAGTTTTGGTTCATTTGTGCAAAAATAGTGGGTTGATGATTAAGGCAAATCGGCCACAATTAAGTGAGTGACATCAGTCAATGGAGGAACGCGTGTGTCAACTCTTTTTGGCAGTGCAACATGCAGAAATCCAGGCCCCCGCCACCCTGTAGAGACTTCAGTTGTAATCGTTCTCACTCTACCCCTGAATGCGATGAGGCCTTTCCCACCTATTTGAGCACCCCTCTCCACGCGACTCCCAACTGTCGGCCCCCCCCCTAAATTTCAAACTCTGCCCAACATTGTGAAAGTGGTACATGTAGAACAAATATAGCTTTTTTTGCAATAAATATGTTACCCATACATATCTAATTCTAGTATGTCATAGCATACATATTTTACTATAAATAGAGACACATATAACGTTCTGAATTATTTTCTTGACTTTATATGAGCACATTTAGGGCGGGGGCCCTAGGGTAGTGGCTAGCACCGCTGCCTTTCACGCCAGAGTCCGGGGTTCGGTTCCCGGTCTCGGCGGTTTGAAAGAAACAAAATTGTTTCTTCCCCATCCACGTGTGAAAGTTAGTATTGTGGGGAGCCTCCGTGACCGAGAGGTAGCGTGCTCGGCCTCAGACCGCCAGGGCTCGAATTCGAATCCTGTGTCTGGAGGACAGTGTCATCTCAATCATCTCACCATCCTCAGGAGGTTCTCCTGGCCCAGTTTAGCCTATATGTGCACAAAGGTGCCTAAAGCCCGATTCATTTCATTTTATTGAGCACATTTAATCTCGAAATTACGTATTATTTTTCAAAATGAAACCACATATTTTGCGTGCGTTTTCGTTCATAAGTAGATAATTAGGGGGATTATATCGATACAAAATCACAAGAATAAGAGTTTAGCCACTGTTTAAACTGTTTTTGATTTATTAGCTGATGTAATCCCCCGTTTGAGGCTCTAATTATTCAATTTGCAATCAGAGGTGGCAATATTTGACTGTATAATCCAGTTGTAAAAAAATGAAATGAATCGGGCTTTAGGCCACCTTTGTGCACATATAGGCTAAACTGGGCCAGGAGAACCTCCTGAGGATGGTGAGATGATTGAGATGACACTGTCCTCCAGACACAGGATTCGAAATTCGAGCCCTGTCTGTCTGAGGCCGAGCACGCTACCTCTCGGTCACGGAGGCTCCCCACAATACTAACTTTCACACGTGGATGGGGAAGAAACAATTTTGTTTCTTTCAAACCGCCGAGACCGGGAACCGAACCCCGGACTCTGGCGTGAAAGGCAGCGGTGCTAACCACTACCCTAGGGCCCCCGCCCATAATCCAGTTGTACACACTCTATAATTGAGTGATAGGCTGTACAAATAACAGTTCGCAGATGGCAAGGATAAAGTGCTGCCTCAATGTTGGGCCATTATCATCGACGCTATCACAATGTTGGAACAGCGTTTGGCCAAGTTTTCGCATCGCTTCGCGTATACTGTCACTTGGCTTGATGTTCCCAGGCCCAGACGGTGCCGTCTGATTGCCGGCGCGTTGCGATTAGCTTTGATGTATAAGCTTGGGGGGTGTCGCACGAGAGGCACGTGTGTCCTCCTGGAGTGGAGTCTCAAATAGGTAGACACAGCTCATATCTGGCAGGGTGTAGTGGGAAGACAAGTACGCCCTGCACGCAGGATGGCCCCCGCTGGCGCTCGCAAAACTCGCAAATTGCGAATATTTTATCCTATTTGCAACACGAATAAGTGTTTAGTAAATATTTTTGCGAATCTATATTCCCGTCGTTTTTGATGATAGCGACGCACGCTGTTACAAACTACGAGGGGTGACCATGCTGACTGATCAGTCACCCGACGTTACCATGTTATGGCACCACTACCAGACTACGGTGCCATCCAAAGTAAAACAGTGGCAACTGATTTACTGAAGGCAGGCTATTACTGCTGCTTACCGAAATTTGATGACAGTTTGACCTGAGTTTCTGCTAGAGATTTTGTATTGAAATGAAACTATTAACTGATTTTACAGCGTAGTTTAGCCAATGGTGTTTTAAAGCTGGATCAGCGTAACAGACCACAGGTGGCGCCACTCGCATAAACTGTATTGTAGTATCACCTTAAGCAAGGTATGAAAAAAATGTCATACATTTGGGTCAGAACGCAATATTAGCCCATTCATCCATAAACGTCCGAGCTTATTCTATTTCTACCACAATATTATGTTGGAATAAACATATCTTAATGCTGTTATTAACACTGTTCGACAATAAAAAGCGTTTTATTCATCTTAACCCACCCATAAATTATCCATCGTCGATATGCTCAATTCTGTCACTCTGAGCAAGGAATCAGGTCATAAAAACATGGACACAGCTGATCGACACATCGCTAAATAACCACAAACACATGTCGATCTGCCCAGGATTAGGTTGGTCATTTTCGTGATTATAACGTTTGTTATTTTATACCCGTATTTGTTATTTTGGACATAAATGTCTGAATTTAAATTTCATCCTTATTTTTTAACTGGCAAACGCGTGGCACAAAATTACAAAAAAACTTACATATCAAAGAAACCAAAATAAAAATGCTCTTTTTTTAGGACTTTTGCCTGATTGAGTTGCTTTGATTATCAGCGATTGACACTATTCTGTGAAACTCAATGACCTCGACCTCCTTTGTTTTCACCGAGCTAGCTAATACAATGAAGTATGGGGGAGGGTTCTTTTATAACCTTGTTTTCACCGAGTGACGTCACTGCGTTTCACAGAATAAAGTATGGGGAAGGGGGTGTTATATAACCTTGTTTTCGCAGAATTGTGTTTGTTTATTTATTTTGACCATCGTATATGGGGCGTGGGCCCTGGTACAATGGTTAATGCTGCCTGTCTGGAAATTTGGAGATCGCGGGTTCGACCAACGCTCTGGCATTAAGGTTTGTACTGATTAAAAATACAATGTAAAGTAAAAATGACATAGACTTATCGATCTCTCAATTGAATGCTGAAGTGAGAGTAAACAGTATGCCTCGACATCGCTTTATATACCAATTCTTTACAAACTGCTGGTAGGCTTCACTGCAATTATGGGGGCTGTGCAACATCATATTATGCTTACAATATGACTTGTAGGCCTATTTATACCACCAACCGGGCTAGTTTCAAAGAAAGGTTGCCGGGAAAAAATGAAATGAATCGGGCTTTAGGCCACCTTTGTGCACATATAGGCTAAACTGGGCCAGGAGAACCTCCTGAGGATGCTGAGATGATTGAGATGACACTGTCCTCCAGACACAGGATTCGAAATTCGAGCCCTGGCGGTCTGAGGCCGAGCACGCTACCTCTCGGTCACGGAGGCTCCCCACAATACTAACTTTCACACGTGGATGGGGAAGAAACAATTTTGTTTCTTTCAAACCGCCGAGACCGGGAACCGAACCCCGGACTCTGGCGTGAAAGGCAGCGGTGCTAACCACTACCCTAGGGCCCCCGCCCAGGTTGCCGGGAACCTGTATCTGTCGTTTCTCCGAGCATTATATAATAATTTACATTGTATTTATATAATGAAGTCATTACGTTTTATGATAAAATGTTACAATCAAATCTGTCTAGCCAAGAAGGAATATGTGTCTTGGCCATTTCCGTTGATGTAATGCACACACTGCCTAAACAGGGAATACGAAATTGGAGATTCTGTTCTCGGAACTTTAACTTCACAAATTCCAAGACTGCCAAATCTTGAAGAAGAAGAAGAGGTTCAACCTACAACAGAACTAAACGAGGAGGGGAAGACAGTGGATCAGTTGGGATTGTTGTCTGATTCCAACTGTATCATAGCCCCTTCACAGCCTTCTGCTGGCGGCAAGCGCAGAATCAAGAGACAGTTACGAAGGAGCACACGTCTAAATAAAGCTCACCTCGTCACTGACTCTAACGTGTCCGTTATACCCGACACACAACATTTGACACAGGTAAAAAAGAGTAAAACCAAAAAGCCCAAAAAGAGTACAGCACATGTAGACACACAACCACTAGGTGACGCTGACAAGTTCACATCTACCGGAGCCAGACCTAAAAACGTTGCTGCCACAGGAAAGATCAGAGCCCCTCTAGCTAAGGGACATAAAAAGCAAAAGAAGTTGCATCAATCGAAAGAAATTACGTTATATTGTTTAGAGACTGGATGCAAACATAATCGCCAATCTACTCAAGAAATGGTACAGTGCTCTCAGTGTGCCATTTGGCACCATCTGGACTGCGTAGACCTACATAGGTCTGAAAGCATTGGCGTCTGGCCTTGTCCGCGGTGCCGCTGCCAGACAGACATACTGCAGCAATGTCAACGTGCACTGCAGGATGTAAGCAGTCAGGTTGTGGCACTCCAGCTCCTACAAGATGAAGTGCACAAGGGTTTGGCTAAACTTATGCACGTTAAAACTCTTGAACAATCTAACCTAGACCTAGTCAAACTCATTGGGGCTAAAATTGGTGAGTGTGATGACCTGAAGGCCAAAAATGCCGAGCTCGAGCTCCAACTCAGCAATTCGGATAAAGCAAATTCTATTCCGAAGATAAAGGCTTTAAATCCGAAGAGTAGACCTATCAGTGAAACGTTACTGATTGGTGACTCAATAATACGAGATTTCATTAACACTGACCCAGCCAAAACTTCAGTCCGGAGCCTTCCTGGTGGACACATAAACGATGTGAAGAAGTCATTAAAACAACCTAAGAATGTTTACAAGGATATTGTGCTTCATGTAGGAAGTAACGATTGCTCTGACAGTGTCGATGTTAAAGCAATCCTTGGACAGTACAATGAGCTTATCGACCTTGCTGTTGCTGATGTCACTGATACAGGTACAGTGAGGGTTAGTAGCGTATGTCCTCGCTCTAATCCAGAAACACAAGCTCGAATTGATACATTCAATAGTGGTCTGTCTGAATTATGCCAAAGTAGAAACGTCCAGTTTATCGACAATGATGACAATTTTAAAACTCGCAATGGCTCGAGTAACTATGCCCTGATCGCAAAAGATGGGATCCACCTAAACGCGAGCGGCACTGCTGTCTTGGCTAAAAATCTCGATATCAACATACAGTTCAAAAAAGACTATTCTAAGAAAAACAGGCGGTTAACAACAATGCCATCCATGTAAACCGTTCGCCCTCTTTTCAGCCCAATCAAGGGAAAGTACGCAAGTCTCACAAACAGATTAATGACGACAAGCTAAAACAACCTAAAAAACATGTTCAAAACAATAAAAAATATCAACAGCAGGTTGCTGACCAACCTAAAACCTTAAGTGAACAACCGCTGTGTGATTTCTGCGGGGTCACAGGGCACATGTCTAAAGCTTGCCGTTTCGGATCTGTTGTGACTTGCTACCTGTGTGGCGAAAAGAAACATAAGGCGAATCGGTGCCCAAACAAATAGGAATCCGGCCAAGATGAGTGTGCCAGAAAAAACTGCACTAACTCTCCATCCCTAGCCAGTGTTCCAGGTACGCCAAAAATTCCCACAAGCACAAATGCATCAAGGCGGAACTACAAAAGTAAAAATAGTACTGACAATCGAACTTCTGTATTATACCTTAATGCGAGAAGCGTCAAATCTGTGTCAAAGAACAGAAATAAACTTCACCAACTGAAAGACGCTGTCACTTTGGGTAGATTTGACATTGTTGCCATTACAGAGACATGGCTAGACAGCAAGGTGAATGACAGTGAGCTCATGCACCCAAATTATAGTGTGTACAGACGAGACAGGCATGATATTTTGAGTGATAAAATTGGTGGCGGTGTAGCCTTATGTGTAAATAACAACATATCATCCTGTCGACGTCATGACTTAGAACCTCAAGAAAAGATTGTTGTGTGTGAAGTTAAACCGAACAATCAAAGTAAAATTCTGTTCATTCTCGCATATAAGCCACCTAATAGAGATGTATCACAATTTATATGTAACGTTTCTCCTTTACTAAAAGCAGCTACATCCAACTTTAAAAACGTTTGCTTACTGGGTGATTTTAACATGCGAAATATTGACTGGTCCAATTACTCGTCAAAGTCTGAATCTGGTAATTTATTTTGTAATATGATAACAGAGAACTCCCTCTTTCAGATGAATAACGTAATTTCAAATAAGCATGGCAGTCTTCTTGATTTGGTGTTCACTACTGAGCCAAATCTAGTGGACGACCTTGATACAGACCATTCAATACTTACGTTTAAACTCAATCTTTCAGGCTGCAACAAACGAAAAATACCCAGGGTAGTGTATAATTTTAAACAAGCTGATTTTAGTGCTCTGCGATCACTGATTACAAATAGTAATAGGTCCCTCAATACTTCACTAAATCATTCTACCCATATGAACGAAGCTTGGTCCATCTGGAGCTCAACAGTCACTGAACAAATTAATCTATGTATACCACGGGTACCAGTGAAAAATAGTTCTAAACATCCATGGATGGATGGTGAAGTACGACACATGCATAACTGTAAACACACTGCTTGGGCTGCAGCCAAACGAACAAACAATGTACAGATGTGGAACAAATTTAAATATTTGCGAAACAAATTAAAACTAATGCTCAGAGATAAACGTAACAGTTTTATGTCTGATCTAGCCCTATCACTGAAGAATAATGCTAAGCGCTTCTGGACATTTTGTCGTCTGAACACCAATTCTCGCCAAATACATGCAGTGGTATCTGATGGCCAAAACGATGTCACTGACGCCGCTGATAAAGCAAAAATGTTTAATGATTACTTTCACTCTGTATTTTCCACTCCAAAAACAGGAATTGCTCTACCTGCTGTTTCAGTTAAGTCAGACAACATGCTTGCTAATATAGTTTTTTCTGAAATTGATGTAATCAATGTACTGAAAGGGTTAGATGTTAACAAAGGCAATGGGGGCCATTTCACTAACATTCACTGATCTTTAGGAAAGAATATCCTTAAACTAAAGATCATCCAATGTTCTAAAGATCTTTCTGTCTGACCGTTTCACTAACGCGATCTTTACCTTGCATCTCAATCTTTATCGCCACGTGCCAAATAATTTATCTACGATCATCATATCGCACGATACACCACAACATCCGTTGCTTTTGACCAATCTGCCGACAGCTGCATGACATCATTGTTTTGTAAACATTCACCGCAACATTCACCGGAGCACGTGTAGTCTACCATAGAATAATAAACCACAACCGGTAGGCCAAGGTTCTTTGTTTATAAATGTAATTAGGTCAGTCAAGTTTTTATATAATAATATTAAGGATATATACAATATAAAAATAAATAACGTAATGTCGACACTATAGGCCTAATTATATTCAGACCAATTTGAATAACAGTAAATAAATATCAATCTCGTTTTTAGACCCTGCGTCAGACTGGGACAGGACAGGAGCATAGGGTGTAGGCCTATTGGTAAACATGAAGATATAGACGCCTGCCTGGTGAAATTATAGATTTAATTATAGGCCTAGGTTATATTAGCCTAACTTTACAACGTGCCACGCCTATAATGTAATTTGCCTAGGCCTATACTTATAGCTTCTCGAAGAAAAGCAACCAAGCATGTCGCCTGCCTTTATGAGATAGGGCCTAGTATATTTCACTTACCAGCAGATACTGCACCATGTAGGCTTAGACTAGGTCTAACACAGTTACACATGATTATTGTACACACACGGATCTTGTACATGTCTGGTTAGGTATACTAGGCCTATATATCTACCAGCTACCGCCACATAACCAAGGCTTTGTCTAGGGTAGGTTAGAATCAAGTATTCTAGATCACTATAGACATTTATTCTAGAGTTGAAAAGATAGGCCTATAGGCTACACAGTAGGCCCAGCGTAGCCTACATCAATGTTGAAGACAATCAGCGAAACTGTGAGTAAAACGAATAATTAATGCAAGAGAAAATTTAACATCTGCTTAGGACTACAACTTTTATCATTGATGTGATGTCGTTTTCTACGCAAATGATAAATACAAATTCATGAAAAAATATACGGTAAAGATCGTCTTTATCTGTCTAAAGAGTGCCCCCGACCACTCTTTAAAACTCATCTTTATAATTAAAGATTTCGCCTTAAAGAACTTCAGTGAAACGGGTGACCTAAAGATCACTCCTTAAAGATCGTTCGTGAAACAGTCAAATCTTTAATTAAGGATAAATCTTTATTTAAGGAGGATTTGGCCATTTAAAGATCATTTTAGCCTTAAAGATCGCTTAGTGAAACGCCACCCTGGTCCCGATGACATACCCCTAAAGGTGTTGAGAGAGTGTGCCGATAAATTAGCCCCCTCTCTAACCACACTGTTTAACCTCAGTATGTCAACTTGTACATTACCTGAAGTGTGGAAGTATTCTAAAGTTGTACCAATTCACAAAAAAGGCAAGAAATGCAAAGTCGATAATTACAGACCAATATCACTTCTCAACAGTGTGAGTAAAGTTATGGAACGACTTGTATTCAATCACATTTATCCGGTTGTCAGTCCACAAATTAATTCGGCTCAACATGGTTTTATGAAACATCGCTCTACTACCACACAACTAATTGATACATATTCTGATATCAGTAGAAATTTAGACTCTGGAAGTCAAACAGACATTATATTTCTTGACTTTGCTAAAGCCTTTGATTCTGTACCGCACGACCTGATAGTTCACAAGCTTAAAACATTTGGCTTTGGCAGTAACTTATTGCAGTGGATTGAAAATTATCTGCAAGGTCGGTATCAGTCAGTTATGATAGAAGGTCAGGTATCATCACCTTTACCTGTAACATCAGGTGTACCGCAAGGTTCCATTATTGGACCACTATTATTTGTTTTATACATAAATGATATCTGCGATGTTTGTACATCATTTATGAAATTATATGCTGACGATGCCAAACTTTATCGAAATATAAAGTCAAGACAAGATGTACTTTCCCTTCAGAATGATCTTAATGCACTGTTTCTGTGGAGCAAAATTTGGAGAATGAACTTCAACATATCAAAATGTAAATTCATGTCGATATGCCGTAAAGTAAAAATAGATTTTGACTACTCCATTGATAATAATATCTTATCTAGAGTAACTGAATTTAATGATCTTGGAATAACCATCACTAGTAAATTATCTTGGTGTGAGAATGTGAAAACTGTTTCATCAAAGGCCCATTCTATGATAGGAATGATAAAACGTTCTGTTGGCTTTAATAGCCCAATTGATGTTAAGCGCCAATTATTTGGCCCATGTCAGAAGTATTCTTGAGTACTGTAGTCCGATGTGGAGTCCCAATCATGTTAAAGACATAATCAAATTAGAACGGGTGCAACGTCAAGCTTCAAAATTCATTCTCAATGACTATGTTTCACCCTATCACGAAAGATGCACAGCATTATCTATCTTGCCTTTGTGCTTCCGTCGAGAAATAATCGACTTGTGTTTTTTATACAGCTACCTTCACGGTAAACTATCTTGTGCTTACTCTAGTAATTTTGAGTTAGCTTGTCCGCATAATGGCCTCAGATCTGCTCAACAGGGTGTTCTATTCAAATTACCTCTGTGCAAGACTGTTCAGTTCCAATGTACTTATTTTTATCGCACTGCTCGCTTATGGAACACTTTACCTTTTGTTATCCGAGATGATAGTAGCTTGCAGATTTTTAAGAAGAACCTGAATGAATTATATCTCGCCATGGTAAACTTATTCGATATGAATAATCGATGTACCTGGAGCCTGGCTTGTGCTTGTGTAAATTGTCGAATAAAGCGGAACATTTTGTGTCTTAAACTACCTGTGCAATTTAAATCGGCTGTGAGATGGCTATTTGAGCTGTCACCAGCCACTCATGACTAGGGACGGAGGGCTCCGTTGTCGATACGCATGTGTTGGCAGATGACAAACCGCCCTGCCTTACTTATACTCGTGTATTGAATATATATCTATATATTTAGCACAAATGGCACCTTAAGTGATCGACCTATGAACGATAATCTGCGAATGTTGCATTGTGTTGTCTGCCTGGCTCGAATTCAGGCCGGAGACAGTCTCTGATACTGTTCGGAGCAGACCGACATCACTCTACATGATCACGCTTGTCATGATCTGACTTAGAGTATTACCACATGGCATGGATGGCTGTTCCCCTCAAAATTATTATTTGTTTTTTTTCTGTTTTAATTTTAAGTTAAGTGATTTTTCAGTAGCCTTTGTTTCCAGACCAGGTGGGTCCTTATGCTGAATTTCAAAGATCTCTAATCAACTGATTTACTTCTTGAGTTTGGGATTGTTTTTCCTCCAGTCTAAAATTGCATATGTGGTACTACTCAGCATATTTCGGCTGCGCGACGGCTATATGAGCTGACGTCAGTAGATGTATTCTAGGTTTATATTATTACTTTTATTTAGGGATGTATGTAGGCCTATGTTAAAATTAAGAGTGCCATAAGTTTTTACTGTTTTTCCTTTTCACATATCCTAGTTGTATGTCCTTTGATATAATAGACAACTAAAGCATTTAGAGGTTTTAATTAGGTTTCTACGCTTTCCAGAGTGTCCTTTTTTGCTACACGGTGTAGAGCACAGTGTAGCTATTTTATCTCTGGTTTTGGTGCGGGAAACAGATGACAGACAATTGTTGGTTATTTTATTTTATGTGTACAAATAGTAAACTTTATAATCTATACTATGTACATTTTTAAATTGCTATTGCTATTTTAAACAATGGATATTATTTTATTCTATAATTTTAATTCACTTATATGGTTGACAGGCATTGTAGAGGTCGTCTCGACCTGTTCCCGTCAACCAAAGTTAATAACATGTTCAAAAAATGATAATAATAATTATAATGTACCATTTTTGCATGTTTTTAACTGGAAGTCAAATAAACATAAACAGTGTTGTTATATCGAACAATCTGGAGGTCAGGCAACATGACCTATCAGAAATTGGACAGAATTAGGTGAGGTCACGGCTCAACCACGCAAACTGAATCTGAACGATGGATAATTTATGGGTGGGTTTAGCGCTGATCGGCCTTACGGAGCGAGTCGCCTGGACCACGGCTAGGGTGGGTTATACTTAAGGTTAATAAAACGCTTTTTATTGTCGAACCGTGTTCATAACAGCATTAAGATATGTTTATTCCAACATAATATTGTGGTAGAACTATAATAAGCTCAGACGTTTATGGATGAATGGTCTAATATTGAGTTCAGACCCAAATGTATGACATTCTTTTCATACCTTAAAGAATCATTCAGCTTCAAAACGCGCATGCCTGGGACGGTCAAGTGCAGGCCAACAGTAGCCTATTGAGTACAGTTTGACGGCATTAATATAGCCCCTGAACTGATTACAAGATACTACTCAAACGAGACTTTGATCCAATGCTGTTTGAATGTTAGGCCAACGTCTGCTACGCTGGCCCAACATTGAACCAACATTAGATAAATGTACAATGTTTGAGAGAAAGTCCTCCTGCCCAGCAAACGCAAGACATTTGTATGACATTTATGCAATGTCGGCCCAACGTCTTCGACGTTGGTCCAACATTGCATTAAGTCATACAAATGTTTTGTGTTTACTGGGTGACAATACAAACTTGGGGGTCAAGCAGTTTCCAAATCCCCCAGTAATACAGTCAGTTTGTTTGCAAGTAGGCGACCAAGTAGGGGCAAAAGGGCTTTGAATTATTAACTCATAGATGTCGCTCAAGTATATATGAACTTGCTGTGATTTGAGAACTTGCTCTTAATGAGGCTTTGGGTATGAAACGCATATTTAGTGATATTATGGAATAGGGCCTTGGCTTACCCACGGCCACTATTGCCTTCTGGGGGACCCTTGTCCTGCGAATTTTGACAGTTGACTACACCTTTAAGGTGATACTGCAATACAGTTCATGCGAGGGGCGCCACATGTGAACAGACTCAACAGCCAACAGACACTTAATGCAGCTCAGTAAGTTACTGCATTGTTGCCGCGGCCGTGTGTAGCATGTCTTGCGCATGCGCCATCATCAGCCAGACGTGGTCAGTTATATGGCCTCTCCAGCGGGACGCAGGTTTGTCAGTGTGTAGCTGGCTAAACCTGCAAACACGAGGAATTGACATAGTGTTGATTTAATGTTGACCCATTGTCTGCAACGCTGGCACAACATTAAAGCGGATCAAATGCACTACTGGGGATGACCCATGTCAAAAACAAAATACTGGCAGATACTCCTTTTTATTAGCCAAGTAATCAGTGGTGTATTTCAGTTTCTTGATGCTCTGTGAAAGGAAAATAATTATTTTTTATTTATCATAGAGTTCACTAATATATGTAATAACCCGATAAATCCCAAATTACACATCTTGCATGATACATGTGTATATGAAAAACAGATATAAAAACTCACACCAACTCCCTCCCTCGAAGGGTTTTTTTAACACAATAACTTTCTAAACACTTTATCATATAACTATTCAATATCTGCTTGTTTGCACTAAATATATTGTGGAAAGAAAACTTAGCGAGACATCAAACATAATTATGTAACCCTACCCCTAAATTGTACGCCGTAAATATAAAAGACGGGATGCATTATTTGTTCAACTGCACGTTTTTATCCCAATGACTAAGAGCTTAATCTAATTATGCCATTGGGAAAATAGTATGTGAAAAATTATAAACAAATTAACAAATACAGGATTCACTATTATATGTTTTAGCCTGTTAAATCCCAGATTACACATTTTGCGTATTTATGAAGAAAACAGGTAATGTTTGGAAACCTTATTATATGTGTATTCAATACCCGTTAGTTTGCATTTGCAGAATTAGGGCAGGAGAAATGCTGAGGCAACAAGCATATAAACCTCCTTGAATTTTACGCAGTAAATTTAATATTTGATAAGGTGGGTTGTATATATTTGTTCAACTCCAGTTAAATATCCCAGGGATACAATTTTTAAATTACTCTATTTATGTTACTATAATGTGGTATATAAATAAGCAAAACTGAAATTAATAGATATGGGCTTTATTAATTATCATATGTAAAAATAATCCTTTAAATGCAAAATTCAGTTAGTCCCACGTTAGTTATATTTAAACACGATCTGATAAAATAACAGTCTCACTAGGTTTGTGGCATTTCTAAGTGCATACAAAGGTCAATAATAAAATTATAGTATTTTTGCGGTTCCAAATAGCACATGATTCGGATTATGTATAAAATATCCGCTCAGCAAATGAAAAATGTTGAGTCACTGTACTTTTACTTTGGCAAACATTAAATCAATATTGGGTTAGGGTACAGCTCTTCACATTGCAAGCCCAGAAAACACAATACATTGAACCAATATGAGATTAATGCTGCTCCATTGTCTGCGATGCTGGTGAAGCAATCAACCAGGACGAGTTAACGCAGCACTAACCCAATATGGTGGTAGTTGACAGCAACGCTGGTTTAATGCTGGCTCACCGTTATGGCGCCGCATCATCATTAAACTAACATTGTTTCACGTCCTGTTTACTGGTGTACCCCTGACAACCCCACAAACCTGAGATATTGTGCCAACTCTGGAATAATGTCGGTTCACCATCAGCGGCTTTGTTCCAGTATTAACTCGACTTTGGGTCAATGTCTTGTGTTTGATATGGAATGAGCCTGTATCAGTATGTTCAAATTGTGTGTAGATAGACACATTGTCGCGCCTGGAATGACCACATTACATGGTCGCTGGTGTGAAGCAAATACACGCTCGACACATAACAGGGCCGCGGTACAGGCAGAACACTGACTTTAGTGATATACCACTACCAGTGGCAGATCAAAAGGGGGGCGTAGCCGACGCGCGCGCCCCCGTTCAGGGTCCCAAAAACAAAAAAACGGTCATATTTCGGCCGAAATATGGTCTAGAATGCGTCATTCGAGGCCTTAGATTACAAAAATTTCGGGGAGAGCATGCCCCCGGACCCCTGTGGACCATATGAGTGCCACCTGTGGTTTGTATAAATTCTTGCAAAAATCGGCGCCCAATTCTTTCAATTCCTGGATCTGCCACTGACTACTATCCCCGGGACTGCTTGTGAGAAAGTGTTTATACAACTTTTATACAACTCTACCCACCAGTGAAAAGTCTAGATAATTAGACGTTTGAATACTAAAAGTCGGTCTGAAAACATCTAAGTTACAGTACTTCAAATACATGCAAACATCTAAATATCACCATGTTGGGAGTTGTATATTCTGTTATCTATTCTTGATTACATTCTTATAAATACTGTGGGTGAATGTGATAATAATTGTGAAATTATGATAATATATCTCAAAAGAGCAAAACACTGACCTACCCACTTGTGGTGCATCCATCTTGGATAGACTAACGCCGGCGTGAGCTAATCAAGTCTCGCCCCAGTGTATAATAAAGGCAAGAAACCTGTTTTTTTTAAACATGTGTCATGGATTACTTACAGCAACACGAAAAAAATGCTCCAACAGGAAGGCCACTTGTGAAATAGTAATGTTGAGTGCAGCTCGCCAAAAAAGAACGCTTTCTAGTAACCGAATCAACGCCACGATATATGGGTCGTCATGAATGACGTTTTGATATGGGACGATGAAATAACCTCCCAGGAAATTCAGACATTCGAAAAAAATTGTAATACGTGTTGTGTAACTATAGTGCTTTTTTAATTACAAACAAACACTAAATATCGCTTCCATCATCATAAATGGCAATATTAAGGTATGGTTTATGAAAAAAATATCACTGGGACATTGGGGTTTTGACGTCATGGGATGACATTAAGGGATATTGCCCGAGTTTACAAGCACAAACTATGCACGAAAAAAAATATTAGAAAAATAGCAAGAATAATAATTTCATGCAGTTATGAACATGGATTGTCTTACTTAATGCAACAATGACGCGAGGCTTTGGGCACAAAATAACGAGCAAATTATAGAATTCCTCCTGTTCTTTTCAAGCAATACGTTATGGTATTCACGTACAAAACGTGACCTTTCAATAGTTTTAGGCCAGTATCAAACCATGGACTACCTTTGTTCTGTGTTTCCATAAAATTCCATAAGCATTGTAATTTCAATTTGTAATGTAATTTTTGTTAGCATAGCAGCATTGGTATGGGAAAGTCAACCATAATTTCTTGGGACACGGAAACCTGATTTGGAGGTATTTTTATTGATTTTGTTAAATTCTGGAATAATAGTGATTAATTCATCAACGTATTACCATGATTACGTTACTATACATACTGGAAGTATGCATGAGTCTGCATAACATTACAACATCAACACTAATCCACCGTTAACTCCGAGCTAACACAAGACGATAACTGCACACGTTGGTGTAAGGTTGGTTGGTTGGTTGCTTGAGAGATGTGTGCGCCACATCATACCAGGCCAAAACATAAAATGATTATGTATACGCTTGTTGCCATGGCCATTGGTGCCATATTAATATATTTTTACGAAACAAAAAGATTAACCATCACATTATTTTCCATAGTAAAACTATTAAGGCTCTATATCCAACAATAGATTTTGCTGGTCTAAATCTCCTTCACTTTCCCGCCATCGTGGACGAGTGCTTTACTCCCATATATACTGTAGTATGGAGCTTTGTAAATAGCAAGACAGCGTCCCAGCAAACACGAGACATCGACTCAATGATGGGCTAATGTTGGTCCAGCGCGAGATCCAACATTGGGTCGATGTCGCGTGTTTTCTGGGACTGTCCTTCAATAATACATGTAATCCCGATTAGTCTGTGCTAGAAATGACAGGCCGTGACACATATAGGAGAAAAGTGAGCCTCATCCTGTTTACATGGCAACAACTTACACTTTTTACAGGTGGCCGTACTGCAACCAGCCAGGGTTCCTGTGTAGATTTAACCCTTTAGCCGCCAAATTATTCAATTGGAATTTTCACTCACTTGAAGTTGTGTCTCGCTGACGCGACCCACAACTTCAAGTGAGTGAAAATTATTCAGATTTGACAAAATGGAGGTCAATACATTTCAAATCTTGCTGATTAATGTCACGTTTTATCTTTAATAGGTTTAAAAGCTGATATGTAATGCGCTAATAAAAACGTAAGAAACGTATATGGACGGCACCGGAGGTTAAAGGGTTAACTGATTCATGCATACGGCTCAATTCAATTTTTTTTAAACAAAAGACGACGTAGCATGACATTGTGTTCTCTACTGTCATTGATGCCCCTGGCAAAGTGTAGATTTAATTGGCACAGGTTCAATGGTGAGGCACCTGGCCCTTTACTTTCTCATCAAGCGACTCTTAGACATTCATAAGCATATGGAGGTCTGATTATAGGTGCGAAATTCATTCTACCAGTTTTTTTAATATTTAAGGAAAAGTTGTACAGACTGGAGTTACGAAAAAGGCTATGGTTTGTTTCAACACATCTTATTAGGCCCATCCTTGGATTCCCAAGGAACACATTGAAAATTCAAAATATTACTTTCCAGGTTACAGTCCTCCTTTCCATCCGGACATTTGCACCACATAATGTGATTTGTAGGCTAAAACGGACTGATGTGAGATCTATGATGCCATTATCTCGCTCTCAGCAATCTCCGGGCTCCTCACACATAGTGCTGCTTGCAAACAAATGAAAATAAATGATGGTTATGGGGAAAACCTGGACACATATGGATTAGTTTATTAAATATAACAACGAGCACAATAGCAAATCCGAGATTGTTATATCCATCCTTTGTAAATTTACATTTTTATGGAAAATTATAAATACGACATATCTCATGATTAATACACAGACATATTAGATTTTATTTTTTATTATTTAATCTATTTACTTGATAAGTGTTCTGAAATATGCCGAAACGTATAAGCAATAATCATTCAGATTTTGTCTATTGCCGGCTCTAACCATAATCCATAACAAAAAATTCTAAGCGATTTTGTCTATCTACGCGAATCCTGCCTGTAACATGTGCTGTGTTACTGTGAACTCTTGTGAGACAGAAAATGTGTCAAAGCGAGAACAATAATTCGCTATAGATGGCATTAATTAATTAGAATTTAGAGCCCGGCATAAAGGAGTTTGATGAAAACCTCTTGACTGAAGAATTATTAATCTAAGAAATAAAATCTAAATTACTTTTATAATCACTGCACATTTTTAAACAAATCCACACCAGCTTGCGTCATCCAAGATAATATAAGAAAAAAATATTGTAGAAATAATTTTGTTCTCATTGAAATTCATAATGTTCAGATATTGCATTTTTGATTTCATTTTTCTGTAGAAAGCGTCAAAGCTAAATTAGGGATTTTTTATGATTTTAGCCGGATTGTGTCGCTTTAACTGTCTGGAGGCTGGAGTATCAAGTGTTTAACCATCTGGTGTCTATAATATCACGTGTCTCAAGTATCAAACCTCTGTGAAATAGAGTATCATATTTCTTCTATATTAACCTTCTGATGCCTAGAATCATATGTCTTATATAATAATCTTCTGGTGGCTAGAGTATGAAATTGTTCCCATATTACCCATGTTAAATATCTGGTGCTACACTGGCACCTTTTATTCAAACGAAGTCCTTGCTACCACAGTGATGTGACAATAACGTTACTTACTGTCTCTATACACTTGAAACCTTTACTGCCACATTGCTGTGGCAATAACGTTTCTTTTTGTCTCTCTACCCTTAAAAATCTTTGTTGCCACGGCTCTGTTTTAATAAAGTATCTTACTCTTTCTCCATATATAGAAATTCTTGCTACCACAGCGCTGTGGCAATAATGTTCCTTACCAATATACACATGATACAAGTCCTTGCTACCACAGTGCTGTGTCAAAAAGGTTTCTTAGCGCCCATCGCCACCTAAAAGTACTTTTTTACAACTCATTGTCTACACCTTAAAATCTTTCATACCACGTTGGTGCCGTCTACACTTACAAGTCCTTGCTAACACAGTGCTCTGTCAATAAAGTTTCTTAATGCCTCAATACATTAACAAATCTTTGCTGCTAGAGTGCTGTGTGAATACAGTCTCCTACTTTTTCTGCACCTAGAAGTCCTTGCTATCACAGTGCCGTTGCAAAATGTTTTTGTTGTCTATATCCACTCTTAAATATTTGCTGCTACAGTGTTGTTTAATATGATTTCTGACTGCTCATGTAGGCCTACATCTGCAAGTCAAGTCTACATCTACATTCATGTGTCAATGAGATTTATTAGTGTATCTATGCACAAATCACTGGTGCCATAGTACCGTGTCAATTTTTTTTTCTACTCATCTACACCAAGTCTTTGCTATCACAGTCATGTGTCAATAAGGTTGATTACTGTATATATGTACTTGTACATCATTGCTGACACAGTTCTGTTTCAATAAAGCATATTAGTGCTCATCTACACCTTCAAGTCACTGTTACCATGAAATTGTCAAATATATGGCTACACAGTACACACAGTACATTTTTTCACTATCCCTCTATAGCCCCATGTTGTATGATGTCTATAATGTTTCTTACTACACCTGTACACAGACAGTCCGCAGTGTTGTCGTAATACGTATAAGTGTCTTTACAGTTAGAATTCATTTTTAGCACAGTGCTGTACCCTACTATGTCCCAACTTCAAATCGTAACAACATTGATTAATATTATGCAAAAGAAACAAAACTGTTTCATTAAAAAATCAATTTATTCTTTGGTTGTTAAGACACTATATGCCTACGCCGTTAAACTGAGCTGCCCCAACGATCATAATCTGAAGTGGCTGGTAATTATTGCAGCATTTTGATTCGCTCAACCATTTTTGTACAACTTGTCAGCCAACTGCATGGTTATTAGCAACACGTAGAGCAAATTTGATCAGGCCTACGTGAAAATCTTGGTAAGAAAATGTTGCTCCCGACAATGATGCCGACATTGCAAAAGTCCACCTTAAAAAAGGGCGGGCTAAAAAGATATTTATTAAAAATTCACCATTGTGTCTGGAAAATTTAAGCTGCTGCCTAAGCGTCAAACACTTTACACCTAAAAAACTGTACATTTGTTTGGCCCAGTAATCCTAGCCTCAACTGGCTGGTGAGTATTTCAGCATTAGGAAAATATATTTATGAACAAAATATCACATAAGTATATGTATATTAAATAGTAATTTTATTTTGAAAAAACATGTATTTGTAATTCAACATTGTGTACTGAAAATCTATACAAAATATAATTTGATGGCATAGCTATGACTGTACATTTAATTTCCAATACTATTACCTTGAAAAATGTCATACCATCAAAACAAAAACACCACAGCTTGAACTGTCGTCTTGTTGACAGCTGGTAAGAGTTCTTGTGCTCCATTTATATGACTTTGTCTCTGTTCTTGCTTTTGTAGACCGCCTAAAACATAACCACATATTGTGTTTAAATTGTGACAATTCTACCATTGATTGATCTGTTCAACCAGATTCAGACCTATTTGATTGGGGAAAAAAACAATTTCGACTGTTGAAATCCCATATATGCTTAGGAATATAAATATACTTAGGAATGCAAAAGTAACGTTAGTAAATTCCACGATGACATTTAATTGTTTAGCTAAAATGAATACAGGGTATACAACTGTATAAACTATATGCATTTGCATTCACAACCTCTTATTTATGTTACACACCTCCATGGTTTAATACCAATTTGTATTTCTTTTTCATATCCCCCTCTCATGAAATCAATGCCTCCTATCGTGTTATGTTTGGTATCAGCCACCAGTAGCACACAATGGCTACCCATTGGAACATGTTTCCTATGCATAATTCCTTTGTCGCTGATGTCACCTCACACTGGTATCAGGATGAAATCATACTTAGCAAACACAAGCTGTAAAAAGAGCATAATACTTTAGATTACGGATCATAAAGCACAAATGTATGTACATTTTTATGGCGCCACCCACTTAAGCACATGCTTTTTTAGTATGTGGACAAGATGAAAAATAGGTATATAGTAATTGTTTTTGACACAGCAGTGTGACAGTAAGACTTGTACGTTTAAAGGGGTAGTAATAACCTTTACTGACACAACACTGTAGCAGTAAGGACTTGTGCATATAGAGGGATAGTAAGAATGCATATTGTCACAGCACTGTGGCAGTAAGGACTTGGACATGTAGAGAGGTAATAGGAACCCTTATTGACACAGCACTGTGGTAGTACGGTTTTGTGCATGTAGAGGGGTGGTAGGAACCCTTATGGACACAGCACTGTGGCAGTAAGGGCTTGTACATGTAGAGGGGTAGTAAAAAACATTATTGACACAGCACTCTGGCAGCAAGGACTTGTACATGGGGTGGTAAGAACCCTTATTGACACAACACTGTGGCAGCAAGGACTTGTACATGTAGAGGGGTAGTCGGAACCCTTATTGACACATCACTATGGTAGTAAGGACTTGTACATGTAGAGGGGTGGTAAAAATCCTTATTGGCACAGCACTGTGGCAGTAAGGACTTGTACATGTAGAGAGGTAGTTGGAACCCTTTTTGACACAGCACTGTGGTAGTAGGCCTAAGGACTTGTACATGTAGAGGGGTAGTGAGAACCCTTATTGACACAGCACTGTGCTAGTAAGGACTTGTACATGTAGAGGGGTAGTAAAAAACCTTATTGACACAGCACTGTGGCAGTAAGGTCTTGTACATGTAGATGGGGAGTAAGAACCCTTATTGACACAGTACTGTGGTAGTAAGGACTTGTACATGTAGAGGGGTAGTAAGAACCCTTATTGACACAGCACTGTGCTAGTAAGGACTTGTACATGTAGATGGGTAGTAAGAACCCTTATTGACACAGTACTGTGGTAGTAAGGACTTGTACATGTAGAGGGGTAGTAAGAACCCTTATTGACACAGCACTGTGCTAGTAAGGACTTGTACATGTAGATGGGTAGTAAGAACCCTTATTGACACAGTACTGTGGTAGTAAGGTCTTGTACATGTAGATGGGTAGTAAGAACCCTTATTGACACAGCACTGTGCTAGTAAGGACTTGTACACGTAGATGGGTAGTAAGAACCCTTATTGACACAGTACTGTGGTAGTAAGGACTTGTACATGTAGAGGGGTAGTAAGAACCCTTATTGACACAGTACTGTGGTAGTAAGGACTTGTACATGTAGAGGGGTAGTCGGAACCCTTATTGACACAGCACTGTGGCAGTAAGGACTTGTACATGTAGATGGGTAGTAAGAACCCTTATTGACACAGTACTGTGGTAGTAAAGACTTGTACATGTAGAGGGGTAGTCGGAACCATTATTGACACAACACTGTGGCAGTAAGGACTTGTATATGTAGAGGGGTAGTAAAAACCCTTATTGACACAGCACTGTGGCCTTGGATAAACTATTAGTCCAGTCTAACGCAAATTGGGTTTACGAGAGCAGTTCATAGTCACACATTATGGCAAAATCGTGTACACATAGGGCGTTAGGGCCTACAATATAAGACAGGGTTGGCTAAAAGTATCACATTACTTACTTGATGGTGTCATCGATTTACACAAATTCAGGCTTTTTCCTATAATTACATATTGTCTCGCTCGATAATTTCCAAGATAGAACATTTTCGGCAGCCGAAAATTCACTTGAGGCCGTCTTAAATGTTTCATAATAACAATAATTGACGGACGTCCTTCCAATCAACATTGCAACAGTGTAATGGCGGCAATCCACTCAGCCCTGCCACTCCACATGCTAAAATGTATGATGGCCTCTGATTTGTTTGGTGAAAATAGCGATTCGCTCTGCTATTGCCACAGTACTATGGCAATATACACTTCCATATTTTAATGTAATACCTCAGTTCCACACGATAATTAATGCTGAATTCATTTCTGAAGCTATTATTACTTGTTAAGGTTTCGTTAAAGAATAAATGAAAGATGGCCGCTATTTGAGGTTTGATTGAGAGCAAGTCTATTGTCATTCGTTTTTGAGATGCATATAAGCTTTTAAATCTATAGACTACCAGCAGTCCTCCTTTAATACCTCTAAAATTTCCCAAAGTTTTCCCTGAGCGGAACATCGTTTTTTTACAATATTCAAATGGACGCCAAGCGCTATGTTCAAGTTGTAATTCCTGAACTATTGGACATATTTTAATGTAATACCCCTTTTCTACAAGATCACAAATATGATAGAACGCTGATCTACAAATATACATGTTTCTTGAAGGAAAGGAAAAACCTGGATCAAAATCCACACCCAGGTTTTGTATGGAGTCTATTTCGGCAAAATTTGGGTACATAAATTCAACTGGGAAAATATGAGCGACTTGTTTACGTTGAGTTAAAATACCAATAATCATGAATTCTGTCTTACTAGAATTAATTTTCAGCATGTTTTGGTTCATCCAGACATGGATTGCCAGCATGCAATTTTGTACAAAAATTAAAGACTGTGTTATATCTTCTGCATCGAAAGATGTGTATTGTGTGTCATCCGCATAAAGGTGATGCTTAAGACCAAAAGCTGTTATTATTAAACTAAGAGGGGTAGTATACATAGTAAAAAGAAGTATACCCAACACAGAGCCTTGCGAAACACCGCAAAATAACAATTGCGGAGTGGACAGTATACCAATGAATTTAACAAGTTGAGAACTTCCGGTTAGGTATGATCGAACCCACTGCAACACCACACCATCATTGCCAAGCCACTCAGTCAATCTACCGAGCAAGAGGTCATGATCTCAAACATTAACCCAGTTTTGGTTGAAAGCATCGTGCTGGTACCGCCAGCATGAGGTACTCACTAAGGCTGAATGGATACTGCCCAGCACCGGCGATGCTGGCCTAACATTTGACAAACATTTGATGGGTGTCAGATTGTACTCTGTGGACACACCACTGCCAACAGAAAGCACTGTCAGGTGTTGAATGGTTGATGGCCAGAGCCGGCGACTCTGGCCCAACATTGAAACAGCATTGTGTGAATGATCCGTGTTTGTTGGCTATGAGCTATCAACCTTTAAGCTGTTGGAGGGGAGACATCTCATGTTTTTTGTTTACACAATTATTATTATGAAAGTTCTTTTAGTGCATCTAAATGCATATGGGGGGGATGGGTGTCACCTCCGCGTGGTCCCCCCTGGGCAACTTCTTAGAAGGCCAAGCATACCCAAACCTTTCATCGAACCAGGTTTTTCTATTTTTTTGACGTGAAGTTTTTTTGTGTTTGCTTTCCGGAGGTTCAGGGTTTTTCACTGAGGTTGTTTATTTTCGAATAGTTTTCAGTTCAAATTCTTTATATATTCTTTATATATACATATTTATATATTTTATCCATTTTTTTTATTGTACTTGTGGTGCCTTACAGTGCTCTCACGGATTATGAGTTAGTATTGTGGGGAGCTTCCGTGACCGAGAGGTAGCGTGCTCGGCCTCAGACCGCCAGGGCTCGAATTTCGAATCCTGTGTCTGGAGGACAGTGTCATCTCAATCATCTCACCATCCTCAGGAGGTTCTCCTGGCCCAGTTTAGCCTATATGTGGACAAAGGTGGCCTAAAGCCCGATTCATTTCATTTCACGGATTATGATTGCTCTGTCGTGCTAACTCTCGATGACAGACCCGATCCCCGGGTCCGGGTCGTTATTCCGACAAGTCGTTATTCCGACAGGTCGATATTCCGACAGGTCGTTATTCCGACAGGTCGATATTCCGACAAACAGGTCGTTATTCCGACAGGTCGTTATTCCGACAGGTCGATATTCCGACGGGTCGTTATTCCGACAGGTCGATATTCCGACAAACAGGTCGCTATTCCGACAGGTCGATAGTCCAACAAACAGGTCGATATTCCGAAAGGTCTATATTCCGACAGGTCGTAATTCCGACATACAAATAATAGTGATGAGATGATTAACCACTATTAACAGCTACTGTGGTGATGAATAGCGATGAAGACCTATCTCTAAAATACTAAGACTGTTACTTGTTAACTCTTTTCGTGCTGCATCATTCTTTGACATGTATTATTCATTTGAAGCTTGCATTGGTGATGCAAATGCTAACTTCAAATAGTAGTTTAAAAGTGGACCAGTTGGGACTAATAATTTACAATCGGTGCTTTATTTGAGATCTGAACGCATTTGCCGGCACTGAAAGGGTTAAAGGGACTGACCCACGCTAAAATCATCAAAAAATCGGTGATTTTATTTTAGCTTCTTAATATGACCGTATGATGTAAACATGTACATAGACAAGAACTGCAAAAGCTTTTTAATTTTTCTGCTGCGCATTCACCAGTTAGACTAGATATATAGACGAAATTCCCCGGATCCCGTATTTCTAATTTTTGACATGGTTGTCAATAATTAGAAATCAGGAATTTCGTCTCTATATCTAGCCTAACTGGTGAATGCGCAGCACAAAAATTAAAAATCTTTTGCAGTTCTAGTCTATGGACATGTTTACATCATATGGTCATATTAAGAAGCCAAAATAAGATCACCGATTTTTATCTGATTTTAGCCTGGGCCAGTTCCTTTAACCTTGTCTACCCTGAGTTTCCGGAAGCCATTTAGGGGATGTTTTTGAGAGTAGTGTATATATGCCCACACTTTTTTGTACAGCTGTGATATATAGATGCGTTCAGATCCAGTTTAATATGACTAAATTTCTGTCAACGTATTTGATATCAAAAATTGTTTTTACAAAATTGCAGATGTATACAATTATTGTATATATATATATATATATGTATATTCCAGCCTAATAAATTAATACATTTAATTATTGTTCCCACACATTCCCTGATTTTTCCCTGACTGCTCAGAAAATACATCACCAACTATTAAATTGAGCAAAATATTATTGAGCGACCTCCATAGTGCTCTAACGCCGTCCAAAATGCTGGTACAAATTAGCAATCTCATCAACATCAGTACTGAAACTATTTTCGAGGTAAAAGTTGTATAGCTGTGTTGCGTGAAAACAGTAGGCTAATATGAAAATATAATTATGTTGTGCCTTGAGTCACAACTGTAATATTATACTATAATATTCTTATTATAAATACTATTACTTATTATCTTGTTCATGTTCGTGGCGCCAGGATAGATCATTGGTCGCGTGGTGGACTCGAGAGTCCGGGAGTGCCTGGTTCGGGTCCCGCTGCGGCCGAAATCTTTCCTTGCTGTACATATAATGCAGTGACCCAAACTTTTCAAATTCGTGGTATAATAATAGCAACCGAGCGTATAACCGATTCGCGCGGCCTAAAAAAACGTACACAAAAAAAAAGAAATACAAATGTCAAAGTTGACATGTGAACGGTCAAAAAAAAACTTTAAAAAAACTTTCGTCCTGGCTGGAAACGGGCTCTTACAAACAAAAGAAATAATAAGCTATTAATTTCGACGTCTAACTCAACTCTTTTGCTTAGATAGTACGATTTTTAGAATATTCACTGCCTTTAAGGAACTAATATATATTTAAAATCGCTTATGAAAAACGTAGAAAAATGCTATTAAGTGTGTCTCTACTGCTATTAGTTGGCAAGTTATGACGTGGGCTTGTTATGAACAGCGGCCATTTTGAATTTATCTAATATGGCTGATACACAGGAACTCCAAAGACTGGATCTGGTAGCAAATATTATGGATGGGTCGTTATCAATGCCTGATACAGACGATTGTGTTGCTGATCTGCGTCGCTTAAACCGGTATCATGCCGTATATATATTGACGAAATAACTTTTACATATATTTTTTGTGTTTAAAATAATTCCCAAATCAACTTCAAAATATCATAAATCAATTCTAAATATTCCAAAACCATAGAAAAGTGGTATCACATGCGTCTCTACGTCTATTAGTTATGAAATGACCATAATTTGAATGGCGGCCATCTTGTATTTGTATAATAAAGCGCCCACGGCGAGATTTCAGCTTGGCTCCCACGATAAATCAAAAGTATTATGGCCTTGGCCATACGTGGCCCAAATTTTGTGCTTTTGGGACGATTTGAACAATTCGGGGGTAAATATGTCCCATGACTAATTTGAATATTTATGCTATGGATTTAACGCCATTATTAATATTTTTAAATCTTTCAGTGCTGAGACTGACGTATTCTGACATATTCTGACGTATAAAGTCGGTCTCAGCGCTGAATTTGTTGTCTTATTATTGGATCACATGTATCAGACAGTTTAATTTGGCATCACATGTTCTTCTGTATACATTTAAACAGTGTAATTTGTTAAAATAGCCATTTTACCATTTATGTATGAAAAAACACGCAAAATGCTATATTCTGAGAGAATGCAGCGTCTGAGGCATTTAAGAAATGGAATTTCAAGATCAGCATGAAATTCTGTGTTAAAAACACTCTTCAAACCTTTTGGGCCCAGACACGTAATTAAAAGTGGTTCATCTCACAGACTAATTCCCATTAAAATTTACATCAAGGAACTGTCGGAATATCGACTTGTCGGAATATCGACTTGTCGGAATATAGACCTGTCGTAATATCGACCTGTCGGAATATAGACCTGTCGGAATAACGACCTGTCGGAATATCGAGCTGTCGGAATATAGACCTGTCGGAATAACGACCTGTCGGAATATAGACCTGTCGGAATAACGAACTGACCCCCGATCCCCAGCTGTGGGGGCATTGTAGGTCTACTCATAATTCCTCTATGATTTGTTTTTTGTGTTGGCAGTGGTTTCTCTTTGGCATCCTGGCGACGGACGGGATGTCCGAAAGAAACCATTGCCATATAATTATTTTTTCACTCCATTGTTTCAATGGTTTCTCTGTGGCATCCTGGCGGATAATGCAGCATGTCATAGAGAAGCCATTGCCGGACAATTAGCCTGTGGTGACTTACGGTGTCCTCACGGTTCGTGATCGCTCTGTGATGTTCTTCAATATCACAGACCTTATTACCAACTCCGGGGGCACTGTAAGTCTTTAATTTTTGCGAATTTTTTGTGGTTTAATGATTTCTCTGGCCATACTGGCCGAAAAGTGAAGTAAAGAAGACATTTACTTACTTACTTAATGGTTTCTCTGTTTATTGTTTATGTCATTCATATTTATGTCTAAATGGGTTTACTTTTTTTGATTATAGTATATACTATTATAGTATATATTATATATTTGTTTTGACAATGACACTGTTTTGACTTAGACTTAAAGTTTTTACACAATCACTCCAATTTCATGGAGATATAGTGACTTGAAAAGTCGTTCATTTTATAATCACTTCATATTTTACATGATTTCATCTTCCCACACAAGGCTCGCTTCTCCCGAGGTCGTAGACCGAGGCCTTGCTGAATCAGTGTCAAAACCATCTATTGGAGTGGGGACTTTCAAGAAAGATTTTTTCTGTTTGACCCAAGTTTGACCTCTAGCATGAGTGCTGCTTTAATGCAGGGCCACTGTATACGACGCCGGCCCTGCATTAAGCAGCACATGTCTGGTGGTCTAGAATTTCACAGGAAGTATCACAGACAGCTCCCACCACATCTCACCAGACACGAGACGTTACATGCGGCAGGGTTGGATTAATGTTGAGCCAATGTCGCAGACAGTGGGCCAACATTAGGCTGGCATTTGGTTGAAAAATTAGTGAATATTCAATATCTAAATCATCCTCCCTACCCCAATAGGTGGATGATAACACTGATTCAGCAAGGCTCGGTCTGCGAACTCGAGAGCAGCGAGCCGGGCTGTCAGGAAGATGCATTATTTATACTGATATTTTTATACCCATTAAACTGTGTTGTAGTGCAGGCGCTTCAACATGTCATCAGACTTTTTACATATAGGTGCCAGGAGCATCGTCATCTTATCATATCAAACACTTTAAACTGAATATTTTAGTACGAACATGCTTTTATTAGCTTTGTCTTTCCTTTACTACTTTAACTATACAATATGGGATATTGTAATACCTGGAATTTTCACTTAAATGGCCATTCTGGCCGAAAAGTGAAGTAAAGCAAATATTTTACTTACTTACTTACTCTAAATGCATTTGGCAGTTCTTTATCAGATAAGCCTGATTGTGTTTAATTATAACATCGTTTTTTCTCCATCCACAAAATTACAATACCAGATGTCTGCTATTAAGCTGACCCGCTCAACAGATACTTGTCAGTCATCACACTGAACACCTGCTCGCAAAAATGAATTCCAATTTCTTGCTTAAAAAATATCAAATCCTTTTTCATATCTGATTGATATCTGATTTCGGATGTAATTGGTTTGTCTCGTGAGATAAATTTATTGTTTGTGAGTTATGTTTTTAATTATTGCAAACAAGACACGAATGAGGCTTTAAAACGTAAAAAAAAAGATCTGAAATGAGTTCCCCGTGATTAATTGAAATTATAGGTATTACAAAGGAATCTATGTTAAATTTTCGTATGTTACAAGTGTTGTATGGCCTCTGGCGGCCATTCTGGATCTTCACAAAAAAAAACATGTTCCGTTCCTAGGAAACTTTTGGACTTTTGACAGGTCATAAAAAGATGATCATCTAAGTAACATCAGTAATTTTGCCCTTAAGTATAATTTTAAAAATCCTGGACCATATAGGACGTTGACATAGTGCTAGTAAACTATTGAACGCTACGACGCTGACCCGACACCCAAATGACAGTTATTGTGAAGGAAATGTGTGTTTAAAATTCAAGATTTGCAAATGTTTGGTGTCCAATTAAGCAAATATGAGTAATTTTGACCCACTCGAAGATGTGGGTCACACCAGCGACCCACAACTTCAAGTGGGTGAAAATTCAAATAAGCGGGTAGAAAAGGGTTAATTTTTTAGTTCCATTCACCTCGTGCCCCTCCAAATCCTAAGCCACTTACAATCCCGACAGAATGACACTGAACCCAGCAACTAATATTCTGCAGCTGATGAGTTCACGCACTGGAGTCTTTGAGTGCAATAACCCGAATGTTTTACAATGAAATTACGAGGCTTTGACCCAGTGTTGATGATATCAGATATGATTTCTGACTAGCGTCGTGCCAGGACTGCAAAATGACCGCTGTATAGCTTACCATGTAGACTCAATGACTGGTGTATAACCTGTCCGGGTAGGCTCAATGGCAGTGTATACTGGGTAGGCTCAATGGCCGATGTACACCAGGTAGGCTCAATGCCAGTGTATACTGGGTAGGCTGAATGTCCGATGTACACCAGGTAGGCTCAATGACCGGTGTATAGCAGGTTAGCTCAATGCCAGTGTATACTTCATGGTAAGCTCATAACTGGTGTATACTGGGTAGGCTCAATGGCTGGTCTATACCAGAGAGGCTCAATGACGATGTATACCCGGTCAGCTCAATGATCGATGTATATAACATAGGTAAGCTACAGGAAATTCAAAACCGTGGCATGCGTATCATCTTGCAATGTCATCTCAGGACACATATCGCGGACATGCTTTCAAACCTATGGTTGAGTATTAAACAAAGAATTATGTTTTGACAGCTTTCCTGGTATTCAAAATTATGCATTCCAAAACTCCAAATTACATGTCTCACTGGTTGGTCCCTGTTTCACATCAGTACGGTACAAGGAGATTCACCTCCGGGGACCTTTTTGTACCTAGATCACACCCAAATTCGCTCACTACCACTCGACTCTGGAATCAGTTACCAACATCCATTCGAACTCTCCCAAACCTCAAGACATTAAAAAAAGTCACAGCTTTCTTCATTGCACATAATTTCAACATCTACTAACCAACACTAGATATCACATATACACACACATTTACACAACATATCCGCATGGTTACATATACCATCCCACCATCTGACTTAATTTTATGATGACAGATCAATTCCCATGCCTTTCCTCATCACCAAGCCTGTCAAACTATTTTTTATTTTATTATTTGTTACTCTGTTAATATTTACTTTTTTTATGGGCACCATGAAAAACAACAATTTATTATATATAAACGTCACATTGTAAAACGCTGAATGGTTTTACCCAATAAATGTTCTTATTCTTATTCTTACCGGGTAGGGCCAATGACTGGTGTATAGCGGGTAGGTGCCTACTGGGTAGGCTCAATAACTGGAGTGTACCGGGTAGGCTCAATGGCTGGAATATACCAGATATGCTCAATGACCGATGTATACCGGGTAGGCTCAACAACTGGTGTATATCAGATAGGCTCAATGCCTGGTGTATACCGGGTTACAAAAAAGACGCAATCACTGGTTTATACCGGGTAGGCTCAATGCCAGGTGTATGCTGGGTAAGCTCAATAACTGGTGTATACTGGTTGGGATCAATGACTGGTGTATACCGGGTAGACTCAATAACTGGTGTATACCAGGTAGGATCAATGCCTGGTGTATAACGGGTAGGATCAATGACTGGTGTATACCGGGTAGGATCAATGCCTGGTGTATACCGGGTAGGATCAATGACTGGTGTATACCGGGTAGACTCAATGCCTGGTGTATACCGGGTGGGATCAATGACTGGTGTATACCGGGTAGACTCAATGCCTGGTGTATACCGGGTAGGATCAATGCCTGGTGTATACCGGGTAGGATCAATGACTGGTGTATACCGGGTAGACTCAATGCCTGGTGTATACCGGGTAGGATCAATGCCTGGTGTATACCGGGTAGGATCAATGACTGGTGTATACCGGGTAGACTCAATGCCTGGTGTATACCGGGTAGGATCAATGCCTGGTGTATACCGGGTAGGATCAATGCCTGGTGTATACCGGGTAGGATCAATGCCTGGTGTATACCGGGTAGGATCAATGACTGGTGTATACCGGGTGGGATCAATGACTGGTGTAAACCAGGTAGGATCAATGCCTGGTGTATACCGGGTAGGATCAATGGCTGGTGTATACCGGGTGGGATCAATGCCTGGTGTATACCGGGTAGGATCAATGGCTGGTGTATACCGGGTGGGATCAATGCCTGGTGTATACCGGGTGGGATCAATGCCTGGTGTATAACGGGTAGGATCAATGACTGGTGTATACCGGGTAGGATCAATGACTGGTGTAAACCAGGTAGGATCAATGCCTGGTGTATACCGGGTAGGATCAATGACTGGTGTATACCGGGTGGGATCAATGACTGGTGTAAACCAGGTAGGATCAATGCCTGGTGTATACCGGGTAGGATCAATGGCTGGTGTATACCGGGTGGGATCAATGCCTGGTGTATACCGGGTAGGATCAATGGCTGGTGTATACCGGGTGGGATCAATGCCTGGTGTATACCGGGTGGGATCAATGCCTGGTGTATAACGGGTAGGATCAATGACTGGTGTATACCGGGTAGGATCAATGGCTGGTGTATACCGGGTGGGATCAATGCCTGGTGTATACCGGGTAGGCTCAATGCCTGGTGTATACCGGGTAGGCTCAATGCCTGGTGTATACCGGGTAGGATCAATGACTGGTGTATACCGGGTAGGATCAATGACTGGTGTATACCGGGTAGGCTCAATGACTGGTGTATAACGGGTAGGATCAATGACTGGTGTATACCGGGTGAGATCAATGCCTGGTGTATACCGGGTAGGATCAATGGCTGGTGTATACCGGGTGGGATCAATGCCTGGTGTATACCGGGTAGGCTCAATGCCTGGTGTATACCGGGTAGGCTCAATGCCTGGTTTATACCTGGTAGAATCAATGGCTGGTGTATACCGGGTAGGATCAATGCCTGGTGTATACCGGGTAGGATCAATGACTGGTGTATACCGGGTAGGATCAATGGCTGGTGTATACCGGGTAGGCTCAATGCCTGGTGTATACCGGGTAGGCTCAACAACTGGTGTATATCAGATAGGCTCAATGACAGGTGTATACCGGGTTACAAAAAAGACGCAATCACTGGTTTATACCGGGTAGGCTCAATGACTGGTTTATGCCGGGTAGGCTCAATGCCTGGTGTATACCTGGTAGGATCAATGCCTGGTGTATACCGGGTGGGATCAATGCCTGGTGTATACCGGGTAGGCTCAATGCCTGGTTTATACCTGGTAGGATCAATGCCTGGTGTATACCGGGTAGGATCAATGACTGGTGTATACCGGGTAGGATTAATGCCTGGTGTATAACGGGTAGGATCAATGGCTGGTGTATACCGGGTGGGATCAATGCCTGGTGTATACCGGGTGGGATCAATGACTGGTGTATACCGGGTAGGCTCAATGCCTGGTGTATACCGGGTAGGATCAATGACTGGTGTATACCGGGTAGGATCAATGACTGGTGTATACCGGGTAGGCTCAATGACTGGTGTATAACGGGTAGGATCAATGACTGGTGTATACCGTGTAGGATCAATGGCTGGTGTATACCGGGTGGGATCAATGCCTGGTGTATAACGGGTAGGATCAATGGCTGGTGTATACCGGGTGGGATCAATGCCTGGTGTATACCGGGTAGGCTCAATGCCTGGTTTATACCTGGTAGGATTAATGCCTGGTGTATACCGGGTAGGATCAATGTCTGGTGTATACCGGGTAGGCTTAATGACTGGTGTATACCGGGTAGGATCAATGCCTGGTGTATACCGGGTAGGATCAATGACTGGTGTATACCGGATAGGATCAATGACTGGTGTATACCGGGTGGGATCAATGCCTGGTGTATACCGGGTAGGCTCAATGCCTGGTGTATACCTGGTAGGATCAATGCCTGGTGTATACCGGGTGGGATCAATGGCTGGTGTATACCGGGTGGGATCAATGCCTGGCGTATACCGGGTAGGATCAATGCCTGGTTTATACCTGGTAGGATCAATGCCTGGTGTATACCAGGTAGGATCAATGCCTGGTGTATACCGGGTAGGATCAATGCCTGGTGTATACCGGGTAGGATCAATGCCTGGTGTATACCAGGTAGGATTAATGCCTGGTGTATACCGGGTAGGATCAATGACTGGTGTATACCGGGTAGGATCAATGCCTGGTGTATACCAGGTAGGATCAATGACTGGTGTATACCGGGTAGGATCAATGCCTGGTGTATACCGGGTAGGATCAATGCCTGGTGTATACCAGGTAGGATTAATGCCTGGTGTATACCAGGTAGGATCAATGACTGGTGTATACCGGGTAGGATCAATGCCTGGTGTATACCAGGTAGGATCAATGACTGGTGTATACCGGGTAGGATCAATGCCTGGTGTATACCGGGTAGGATCAATGCCTGGTGTATACCTGGTATGATCAATGCCTGGTGTATACCAGGTAGGATCAATGCCTGGTGTATACCGGGTAGGATCAATGCCTGGTGTATACCTGGTAGGATCAATAACTGGTGTATACCGGGTAGGCTCAATGCCTGGTGTATACCTGGTAGGATCAATGCCTGGTGTATACCGGGTGGGATCAATGCCTGGTGTATACCGGGTGGGATCAATGCCTGGTGTATACCGGGTAGGCTCAATGCCTGGTGTATACCGGGTAGGATCAATGACTGGTGTATACCGAGTAGGATCAATGACTGGTGTATACCGGGTAGGCTCAATGACTGGTGTATAACGGGTAGGATCAATGACTGGTGTATACCGTGTAGGATCAATGGCTGGTGTATACCGGGTGGGATCAATGCCTGGTGTATACCGGGTAGGCTCAATGCCTGGTGTATACCGGGTAGGCTCAATGCCCGGTTTATACCTGGTAGGATCAATGGCTGGTGTATACCGGGTAGGATCAATGCCTGGTGTATACCGGGTAGGATCAATGACTGGTGTATACCGGGTGGGATCAATGCCTGGTGTATACCGGGTAGGATCAATGACTGGTGTATACCGGGTAGGATCAATGCCTGGTGTATACCAGGTAGGATCAATGCCTGGTGTATACCGGGTAGGATCAATGCCTGGTGTATACCGGGTAGGATCAATGGCTGGTGTATACCGGGTAGGATCAATGGCTGGTGTATACCGGGTAGGATCAATGCCTGGTGTATACCAGGTAGGATCAATGCCTGGTGTATACCGGGTAGGATCAATGCCTGGTGTATACCGGGTAGGCTCAATGCCTGGTGTATACCTGGTAGGATCAATGCCTGGTGTATACCGGGTGGGATCAATGCCTGGTGTATACCGGGTAGGATCAATGCCTGGTGTATACCGGGTAGGATCAATGCCTGGTGTATACCAGGTAGGATTAATGCCTGGTGTATACCGGGTAGGATCAATGCCTGGTGTATACCGGGTGGGATCAATGCCTGGAGTATACCGGGTAGGATCAATGCCTGGTGTATACCAGGTAGGATCAATGCCTGGTGTATACCGGGTAGGATCAATGCCTGGTGTATACCGGGTAGGATCAATGCCTGGTGTATACCAGGTAGGATTAATGCCTGGTGTATACCGGGTAGGATCAATGACTGGTGTATACCGGGTGGGATCAATGACTGGTGTATACCGGGTAGGATCAATGACTGGTGTATACCGGGTAGGATCAATGCCTGGTGTATACCGGGTAGGATCAATGACTGGTGTATACCTGGTAGGATCAATGCCTGGTGTACACCAGGTAGGATCAATGCCTGGTGTATACCGGGTAGGATCAATGCCTGGTGTATACCGGGTAGGATCAATGGCTGGTGTATACCGGGTAGGATCAATGGCGGGTAGGATCAATGACTGATGTATACCGTGTAGGATCAATGGCTGGTGTATGCTGGGTAAGCTCAATGACTGGTGTATACCGGGTAGGATCAATGACTGGTGTATACCGGGTAGGATCAATGCCTGGTGTATACCGGGTAGGATCAATGCCTGGTGTATGCTGGGTAAGCTCAATGACTGGTGTATACCGGGTAGGATCAATGCCTGGTGTATGCTGGGTAAGCTCAATGACTGGTGTATACCGGGTAGGATCAATGACTGGTGTATACCGGGTAGGATCAATGCCTGGTGTATACCGGGTGGGATCAATGCCTGGTGTATACCGGGTAGGATCAATGCCTGGTGTATACCGGGTAGGATCAATGACTGGTGTATACCTGGTAGGATCAATGCCTGGTGTATACCGAGTAGGATCAATGCCTGGTGTATACCGGGTGGGATCAATGCCTGGTGTATACCGGGTAGGATCAATGCCTGGTGTATACCGGGTAGGATCAATGCCTGGTGTATACCGGGTGGGATCAATGCCTGGTGTATACCGGGTGGGATCAATGCCTGGTGTATACCGGGTAGGATCAATGCCTGGTGTATACCGGGTGGGATCAATGCCTGGTGTATACCGGGTAGGATCAATGCCTGGTGTATACCGGGTAGGATCAATGCCTGGTGTATACCGGGTGGGATCAATGCCTGGTGTATACCGGGTGGGATCAATGCCTGGTGTATACCGGGTGGGATCAATGCCTGGTGTATACCGGGTAGGATCAATGCCTGGTGTATACCGGGTAGGATCAATGCCTGGTGTATACCGGAAGGGATCAATGCCTGGTGTATACCGGGTAGGATCAATGCCTGGTGTATACCGGGTAGGATCAATGCCTGGTGTATGCTGGGTAAGCTCAATGACTAGTGTATACCGGCGAGGATCAATGCCTGGTGTATACCAGGTAGGATTAATGCCTGGTGTATACCAGGTAGGATCAATGACTGGTGTATACCGGGTGGGATCAATGCCTGGTGTATACCGGGTGGGATCAATGCCTGGTGTATACCGGGTAGGATCAATGACTGGTGTATACCGGGTAGGATCAATGACTGGTGTATACCGGGTAGGATCAATGCCTGGTGTATACCGGGTAGGATCAATGACTGGTGTATACCTGGTAGGATCAATGCCTGGTGTACACCAGGTAGGATCAATGCCTGGTGTATACCGGGTAGGATCAATGCCTGGTGTATACCGGGTAGGATCAATGGCTGGTGTATACCGGGTAGGATCAATGGCGGGTAGGATCAATGACTGATGTATACCGTGTAGGATCAATGGCTGGTGTATGCTGGGTAAGCTCAATGACTGGTGTATACCGGGTAGGATCAATGACTGGTGTATACCGGGTAGGATCAATGCCTGGTGTATACCGGGTAGGATCAATGCCTGGTGTATGCTGGGTAAGCTCAATGACTGGTGTATACCGGGTAGGATCAATGCCTGGTGTATGCTGGGTAAGCTCAATGACTGGTGTATACCGGGTAGGATCAATGACTGGTGTATACCGGGTAGGATCAATGCCTGGTGTATACCGGGTGGGATCAATGCCTGGTGTATACCGGGTAGGATCAATGCCTGGTGTATACCGGGTAGGATCAATGACTGGTGTATACCTGGTAGGATCAATGCCTGGTGTATACCGAGTAGGATCAATGCCTGGTGTATACCGGGTGGGATCAATGCCTGGTGTATACCGGGTAGGATCAATGCCTGGTGTATACCGGGTAGGATCAATGCCTGGTGTATACCGGGTGGGATCAATGCCTGGTGTATACCGGGTGGGATCAATGCCTGGTGTATACCGGGTAGGATCAATGCCTGGTGTATACCGGGTGGGATCAATGCCTGGTGTATACCGGGTAGGATCAATGCCTGGTGTATACCGGGTAGGATCAATGCCTGGTGTATACCGGGTGGGATCAATGCCTGGTGTATACCGGGTGGGATCAATGCCTGGTGTATACCGGGTGGGATCAATGCCTGGTGTATACCGGGTAGGATCAATGCCTGGTGTATACCGGGTAGGATCAATGCCTGGTGTATACCGGAAGGGATCAATGCCTGGTGTATACCGGGTAGGATCAATGCCTGGTGTATACCGGGTAGGATCAATGCCTGGTGTATGCTGGGTAAGCTCAATGACTAGTGTATACCGGCGAGGATCAATGCCTGGTGTATACCAGGTAGGATTAATGCCTGGTGTATACCAGGTAGGATCAATGACTGGTGTATACCGGGTGGGATCAATGCCTGGTGTATACCGGGTGGGATCAATGCCTGGTGTATACCGGGTAGGATCAATGCCTGGTGTATACCGGGTGGGATCAATGCCTGGTGTATACCGGGTAGGATCAATGCCTGGTGTATACCGGGTAGGATCAATGCCTGGTGTATACCGGAAGGGATCAATGCCTGGTGTATACCGGGTAGGATCAATGCCTGGTGTATACCGGGTAGGATCAATGCCTGGTGTATGCTGGGTAAGCTCAATGACTAGTGTATACCGGCGAGGATCAATGCCTGGTGTATACCAGGTAGGATTAATGCCTGGTGTATACCAGGTAGGATCAATGACTGGTGTATACCGGGTAGGCTTAATGCCTGGTGTATACCGGGTAGGATCAATAACTGGTGTATACCTGGTAGGCTCAATTCCTGGTTTATACCGGGTAGGATCAATGCCTGGTGTATACCTGGTAGGCTCAATGCCTGGTGTATACCTGGTAGGATCAATGACTGGTGTATACCGGGTAGGCTTAATGCCTGGTGTATACCGGGTAGGATCAATAACTGGTGTATACCGGGTAGGCTCAATGCCTGGTGTATACCTGGTAGGATCAATAACTGGTGTATACCGGGTAGGCTCAATGCCTGGTGTATACCTGGTAGGATCAATGACTGGTGTATACCGGGTAGGCTTAATGCCTGGTGCATACCGGGTAGGATCAATGACTGGTGTATGCCGGGTAGGCTCAATGCCTGGTGTATACCTGGTAGGATCAATGCCTGGTGTATACCGGGTGGGATCAATGCCTGGTGTATACCGGGTAGGCTCAATGCCTGGTGTATACCGGGTAGGATCAATGCCTGGTGTATACCGGGTAGGCTCAATGCCTGGTGTATACCGGGTAGGATCAATGACTGGTGTATAACGGGTAGGATCAATGCCTGGTGTATACCTGGTAGGATCAATGCCTGGTGTATACCGGGTGGGATCAATGCCTGGTGTATACCGGGTAGGATTAATGCCTGGTATATACCGGGTAGGATCAATGCCTGGTGTATACCGGGTGGGATCAATGCCTGGAGTATACCGGATAGGATCAATGCCTGGTGTATTCCGGGTAGGATCAATGCCTGGTGTATACCGGGTAGGATCAATGCCTGGTGTATACCGGGTAGGCTCAATGCCTGGTGTATACCGGGTAGGATCAATGACTGGTGTATACCGGGTAGGATCAATGACTGGTGTATAACGGGTAGGATCAATGCCTGGTGTATACCAGGTAGGATCAATAACTGGTGTATACCGGGTGGGATCAATGCCTGGTGTATACCAGGTAGGATTAATGCCTGGTGTATACCGGGTGGGATCAATGCCTGGTGTATACCGGGTAGGATCAATGACTGGTGTATACCGGGTAGGCTCAATGCCTGGTGTATACCGGGTAGGATCAATGACTGGTGTATAACGGGTAGGATCAATGCCTGGTGTATACCTGGTAGGATCAATGCCTGGTGTATACCGGGTGGGATCAATGCCTGGTGTATACCAGGTAGGATTAATGCCTGGTGTATACCGGGTAGGATCAATGCCTGGTGTATACCGGGTGGGATCAATGCCTGGAGTATACCGGATAGGATCAATGCCTGGTGTATACCGGGTAGGATCAATGCCTGGTGTATACCGGGTAGGATCAATGCCTGGTGTATACCGGGTAGGCTCAATGCCTGGTGTATACCTGGTAGGATCAATAACTGGTGTATACCTGGTAGGATCAATGACTGGTGTATACCGGGTAGGCTTAATGCCTGGTGTATACCGGGTAGGATCAATAACTGGTGTATACCGGGTAGGCTCAATGCCTGGTGTATACCTGGTAGGATCAATAACTGGTGTATACCGGGTAGGCTCAATGCCTGGTGTATACCTGGTAGGATCAATGACTGGTGTATACCGGGTAGGCTTAATGCCTGGTGCATACCGGGTAGGATCAATGACTGGTGTATGCCGGGTAGGCTCAATGCCTGGTGTATACCTGGTAGGATCAATGCCTGGTGTATACCGGGTAGGATCAATGCCTGGTGTATACCTGGTAGGATCAATGCCTGGTGTATACCTGGTAGGATCAATGGCTGGTGTATACCGGGTAGGATCAATTGCTGGTGTATACCAGGTAGGATCAATGCCTGGTGTATAACGGGTAGGCTCAATGCCTGGTGTATACCGGGTAGGCTCAATGCCTGGTGTATACCGGGTAGGATCAATGCCTGGTGTATACCGGGTAGGCTCAATTCCTGGTTTATACCGGGTAGGATCAATGCCTGGTGTATACCTGGTAGGATCAATGCCTGGTGTATACCTGGTAGGATCAATGGCTGGTGTATACCGGGTAGGATCAATTGCTGGTGTATACCAGGTAGGATTAATGCCTGGTGTATACCTGGTAGGATCACAACTGGTGTATACCTGGTAGGCTCAATTCCTGGTTTATACCGGGTAGGATCAATGCCTGGTGTATGCTGGGTAAGCTCAATGACTAGTGTATACCGGGTAGGATCAATGCCTGGTGTATACCAGGTAGGATTAATGCCTGGTGTATACCTGGTAGGATCACAACTGGTGTATACCTGGTAGGCTCAATTCCTGGTTTATACCGGGTAGGATAAATGCCTGGTGTATACCGGGTAGGATCAATGACTGGTGTATACCTGGTAGGATCAATGCCTGGTGTATGCCGGGTAGGATCAATGCCTGGTGTATACCGGATAGGATCAATGACTGTTGTATACCGGGTAGGATCAATGCCTGGTGTATACCGGGTAGGATCAATGACTGGTGTATACCGGGTAGGATCAATGCCTGGTCTATACCGGGTAGGCTCAATTCCTGGTTTATACCGGGTAGGATCAATGCCTGGTGTATACCGGGTGGGATCAATGCCTGGTGTATACCGGGTGGGATCAATGCCTGGTGTATACCGGGTGGGATCAATGCCTGGTGTATGCTGGGTAAGCTCAATGACTGGTGTATACCGGGTAGGATCAATGACTGGTGTATACCGGGTAGGATCAATGCCTGGTGTATACCGGGTAGGATCAATGCCTGGTGTATACCGGGTAGGATCAATGCCTGGTGTATACCGGGTAGGATCAATGCCTGGTGTATACCGGGTAGGATCAATGACTGGTGTATACCGGGTAGGATCAATGACTGGTGTATACCTGGTAGGATCAATGCCTGGTGTATACCGGGTAGGATCAATGGCTGGTGTATACCGGGTAGGATCAATGCCTGGTGTATACCGGGTAGGATCAATGCCTGGTGTATACCGGGTAGGATCAATGCCTGGTGTATACCGGGTAGGATCAATGACTGGTGTATACCGGGTAGGATCAATGACTGGTGTATACCGGGTAGGATCAATGCCTGGTGTATACCGGGTAGGATCAATGACTGGTGTATACCTGGTAGGATCAATGCCTGGTGTATACCGGGTAGGATCAATGCCTGGTGTATGCTGGGTAAGCTCAATGACTGGTGTATACCGGGTAGGATCAATGCCTGGTGTATACCGGGTAGGATCAATGCCTGGTGTATACCGGGTGGGATCAATGCCTGGTGTATACCGGGTAGGATCAATGCCTGGTGTATACCGGGTAGGATCAATGCCTGGTGTATACCGGGTAGGATCAATGACTGGTGTATACCGGGTAGGATCAATGACTGGTGTATACCGGGTAGGATCAATGCCTGGTGTATACCGGGTAGGATCAATGACTGGTGTATACCTGGTAGGATCAATGCCTGGTGTATACCGGGTAGGATGGATGCCTGGTGTATGCTGGGTAAGCTCAATGACTGGTGTATACCGGGTAGGATCAATGACTGGTGTATACCGGGTAGGATCAATGCCTGGTGTATACCTGGTAGGATCAATGACTGGTGTATACCGGGTAGGCTTAATGCCTGGTGCATACCGGGTAGGATCAATGACTGGTGTATGCCGGGTAGGCTCAATGCCTGGTGTATACCTGGTAGGATCAATGCCTGGTGTATACCGGGTGGGATCAATGCCTGGTGTATACCGGGTAGGCTCAATGCCTGGTGTATACCGGGTAGGATCAATGACTGGTGTATACCGGGTAGGATCAATGCCTGGTGTATACCTGGTAGGATCAATGCCTGGTGTATACCTGGTAGGATCAATGGCTGGTGTATACCGGGTAGGATCAATGCCTGGTGTATACCGGGTAGGATCAATGCCTGGTGTATACCGGGTAGGATCAATGACTGGTGTATACCGGGTAGGCTCAATGCCTGGTGTATAACGGGTAGGATCAATTGCTGGTGTATACCAGGTAGGATCAATGCCTGGTGTATAACGGGTAAGATCAATGCCTGGTGTATACCTGGTAGGATCAATGCCTGGTGTATACCTGGTAGGATCAATGGCTGGTGTATACCGGGTAGGATCAATTGCTGGTGTATACCAGGTAGGATCAATGCCTGGTGTATAACGGGTAGGCTCAATGCCTGGTGTATACCGGGTAGGCTCAATGCCTGGTGTATACCGGGTAGGATCAATGCCTGGTGTATACCGGGTAGGCTCAATTCCTGGTTTATACCGGGTAGGATCAATGCCTGGTGTATACCTGGTAGGATCAATGCCTGGTGTATACCTGGTAGGATCAATGGCTGGTGTATACCGGGTAGGATCAATTGCTGGTGTATACCAGGTAGGATTAATGCCTGGTGTATACCTGGTAGGATCACAACTGGTGTATACCTGGTAGGCTCAATTCCTGGTTTATACCGGGTAGGATCAATGCCTGGTGTATGCTGGGTAAGCTCAATGACTAGTGTATACCGGGTAGGATCAATGCCTGGTGTATACCAGGTAGGATTAATGCCTGGTGTATACCTGGTAGGATCACAACTAGTGTATACCTGGTAGGCTCAATTCCTGGTTTATACCGGGTAGGATAAATGCCTGGTGTATACCGGGTAGGATCAATGACTGGTGTATACCTGGTAGAATCAATGCCTGGTGTATACCGGGTAGGATCAATGCCTGGTGTATACCGGATAGGATCAATGACTGTTGTATACCGGGTAGGATCAATGCCTGGTGTATACCGGGTAGGATCAATGACTGGTGTATACCGGGTAGGATCAATGCCTGGTCTATACCGGGTAGGCTCAATTCCTGGTTTATACCGGGTAGGATCAATGCCTGGTGTATACCGGGTGGGATCAATGCCTGGTGTATACCGGGTGGGATCAATGCCTGGTGTATACCGGGTGGGATCAATGCCTGGTGTATACCGGGTAGGATCAATGCCTGGTGTATACCGGGTAGGATGAATGTCTGGTGTATACCGGGTAGGATCAATGCCTGGTGTATACCGGGTAGGCTCAATGACTGGTGTATACCGAGTAGGATCAATGCCTGGTGTATACCGGGTAGGCTTAATGACTGGTGTATACCGGGTAGGATCAATGACTGGTGTATACCGGGTAGGATCAATGCCTGGTGTATACCAGGTAGGATCAATGACTGGTGTATACCGGGTAGGATCAATGCCTGGTGTATACCGGGTAGGCTTAATGACTGGTGTATACCGGGTAGGATCAATGACTGGTGTATACCGGGTAGGATCAATGCCTGGTGTATACCAGGTAGGATCAATGACTGGTGTATACCGGGTAGGATCAATGCCTGGTGTATACCGGGTAGGATCAATGACTGGTGTATACCTGGTAGGATCAATGCCTGGTGTATACCGGGTAGGATGAATGCCTGGTGTATGCTGGGTAAGCTCAATGACTGGTGTATACCGGGTAGGATCAATGACTGGTGTATACCGGGTAGGATCAATGCCTGGTGTATACCTGGTAGGATCAATGACTGGTGTATACCGGGTAGGCTTAATGCCTGGTGCATACCGGGTAGGATCAATGACTGGTGTATGCCGGGTAGGCTCAATGCCTGGTGTATACCTGGTAGGATCAATGCCTGGTGTATACCGGGTGGGATCAATGCCTGGTGTATACCGGGTAGGCTCAATGCCTGGTGTATACCGGGTAGGATCAATGACTGGTGTATACCGGGTAGGATCAATGCCTGGTGTATACCTGGTAGGATCAATGCCTGGTGTATACCTGGTAGGATCAATGGCTGGTGTATACCGGGTAGGATCAATGCCTGGTGTATACCGGGTAGGATCAATGCCTGGTGTATACCGGGTAGGATCAATGACTGGTGTATACCGGGTAGGCTCAATGCCTGGTGTATAACGGGTAGGATCAATTGCTGGTGTATACCAGGTAGGATCAATGCCTGGTGTATAACGGGTAAGATCAATGCCTGGTGTATACCTGGTAGGATCAATGCCTGGTGTATACCTGGTAGGATCAATGGCTGGTGTATACCGGGTAGGATCAATTGCTGGTGTATACCAGGTAGGATCAATGCCTGGTGTATAACGGGTAGGCTCAATGCCTGGTGTATACCGGGTAGGCTCAATGCCTGGTGTATACCGGGTAGGATCAATGCCTGGTGTATACCGGGTAGGCTCAATTCCTGGTTTATACCGGGTAGGATCAATGCCTGGTGTATACCTGGTAGGATCAATGCCTGGTGTATACCTGGTAGGATCAATGGCTGGTGTATACCGGGTAGGATCAATTGCTGGTGTATACCAGGTAGGATTAATGCCTGGTGTATACCTGGTAGGATCACAACTGGTGTATACCTGGTAGGCTCAATTCCTGGTTTATACCGGGTAGGATCAATGCCTGGTGTATGCTGGGTAAGCTCAATGACTAGTGTATACCGGGTAGGATCAATGCCTGGTGTATACCAGGTAGGATTAATGCCTGGTGTATACCTGGTAGGATCACAACTGGTGTATACCTGGTAGGCTCAATTCCTGGTTTATACCGGGTAGGATAAATGCCTGGTGTATACCGGGTAGGATCAATGACTGGTGTATACCTGGTAGAATCAATGCCTGGTGTATACCGGGTAGGATCAATGCCTGGTGTATACCGGATAGGATCAATGACTGTTGTATACCGGGTAGGATCAATGCCTGGTGTATACCGGGTAGGATCAATGACTGGTGTATACCGGGTAGGATCAATGCCTGGTCTATACCGGGTAGGCTCAATTCCTGGTTTATACCGGGTAGGATCAATGCCTGGTGTATACCGGGTGGGATCAATGCCTGGTGTATACCGGGTGGGATCAATGCCTGGTGTATACCGGGTGGGATCAATGCCTGGTGTATACCGGGTAGGATCAATGCCTGGTGTATACCGGGTAGGATGAATGTCTGGTGTATACCGGGTAGGATCAATGCCTGGTGTATACCGGGTAGGCTCAATGACTGGTGTATACCGAGTAGGATCAATGCCTGGTGTATACCGGGTAGGCTTAATGACTGGTGTATACCGGGTAGGATCAATGACTGGTGTATACCGGGTAGGATCAATGCCTGGTGTATACCAGGTAGGATCAATGACTGGTGTATACCGGGTAGGATCAATGCCTGGTGTATACCGGGTAGGCTTAATGACTGGTGTATACCGGGTAGGATCAATGCCTGGTGTATACCGGGTAGGATCAATTCCTGGTGTATACCAGGTAGGATCAATGCCTGGTGTATACCGGGTAGAATCAATGCCTGGTGTATACCGGGTAGAATCAATGCCTGGTGTATACCGGGTAGGCTCAATGACTGGTGTATACCGGGTAGGATCAATGCCTGGTGTATACCGGGTAGGCTTAATGACTGGTGTATACCGGGTAGGATCAATGCCTGGTGTATACCGGGTGGGATCAATGGCTGGTGTATACCGGGTAGGATCAATGCCTGGTGTATACCGGGTAGGCTCAATGACTGGTGTATACCGGGTAGGATCAATGCCTGGTGTATACCGGGTAGGCTTAATGACTGGTGTATACCGGGTAGGATCAATGACTGGTGTATACCGGGTAGGATCAATGACTGGTGTATACCTGGTAGGATCAATGCCTGGTGTATACCGGGTAGGCTTAATGACTGGTGTATACCGGGTAGGATCAATGACTGGTGTATACCGGGTAGGATCAATGCCTGGTGTATACCAGGTAGGATCAATGCCTGGTGTATACCGGGTAGGCTCAATGACTGGTGTATACCAGGTAGGATCAATGACTGGTGTATACCGGGTAGGATCAATGACTGGTGTATACCGGGTAGGATCAATGCCTGGTGTATACCGGGTAGGATCAATGACTGGTGTATGCCGGGTAGGCTCAATGCCTGGTGTATACCTGGTAAGATCAATGCCTGGTGTATACCGGGTGGGATCAATGCCTGGTGTATACCGGGTAGGCTCAATGCCTGGTGTATACCGGGTAGGATCAATGCCTGGTGTATACCGGGTAGGCTCAATGCCTGGTGTATACCGGGTAGGATCAATGACTGGTGTATACCGGGTAGGATCAATGCCTGGTGTATACCTGGTAGGATCAATGCCTGGTGTATACCTGGTAGGATCAATGGCTGGTGTATACCGGGTAGGATCAATGCCTGGTGTATACCGGGTAGGATCAATGCCTGGTGTATACCTGGTAGGATCAATGCCTGGTGTATACCGGGTAGGCTCAATGACTGGTGTATACCGGGTGGGATCAATGCCTGGTGTATACCGGGTAGGATCAATGCCTGGTGTATACCTGGTAGGATCAATGCCTGGTGTATACCTGGTAGGATCAATGCCTGGTGTATACCTGGTAGGATCAATGGCTGGTGTATACCGGGTAGGATCAATTGCTGGTGTATACCAGGTAGGATCAATGCCTGGTGTATAACGGGTAGGATCAATGCCTGGTGTATACCTGGTAGGATCAATGCCTGGTGTATACCTGGTAGGATCAATGGCTGGTGTATACCGGGTAGGATCAATTGCTGGTGTATACCAGGTAGGATCAATGCCTGGTGTATAACGGGTAGGATCAATGCCTGGTGTATAACGGGTAGGATCAATTGCTGGTGTATACCAGGTAGGATCAATGCCTGGTGTATAACGGGTAGGCTCAATGCCTGGTGTATACCGGGTAGGCTCAATGCCTGGTGTATACCGGGTAGAATCAATGCCTGGTGTATACCGGGTAGGCTCAATTCCTGGTTTATACCGGGAAGGATCAATGCCTGGTGTATACCTGGTAGGATCAATGCCTGGTGTATACCTGGTAGGATCAATGGCTGGTGTATACCGGGTAGGATCAATTGCTGGTGTATACCAGGTAGGATCAATGCCTGGTGTATGCTGGGTAAGCTCAATGACTGGTGTATACCGGGTAGGATCAATGCCTGGTGTATACCAGGTAGGATTAATGCCTGGTGTATACCTGGTAGGATCACAACTGGTGTATACCTGGTAGGCTCAATTCCTGGTTTATGCCGGGTAGGATCAATGCCTGGTGTATACCAGGTAGGATTAATGCCTGGTGTATACCTGGTAGGATCACAACTGGTGTATACCTGGTAGGCTCAATTCCTGGTTTATGCCGGGTAGGATCAATGCCTGGTGTATACCTGGTAGGCTCAATGCCTGGTGTATACCTGGTAGGATCAATGACTGGTGTATACCGGGTAGGCTTAATGCCTGGTGTATACCGGGTAGGATCAATGACTGGTGTATACCTGGTAGGATCAATGCCTGGTGTATACCGGGTAGGATCAATGCCTGGTGTATACCGGGTAGGATCAATGACTGGTGTATACCGGGTAGGATCAGTGCCTGGTGTATACCGGGTAGGATCAATGACTGGTGTATACCTGGTAGGATCAATGCCTGGTGTATACCGGGTAGGATCAATGCCTGGTGTATACCGGATAGGATCAATGACTGGTGTATACCTGGTAGGATCAATGCCTGGTGTATACCGGGTAGGATCAATGCCTGGTGTATACCGGGTAGGATCAATGACTGGTGTATACCTGGTAGGATCAATGCCTGGTGTATACCGGGTAGGATCAATGCCTGGTGTATACCGGATAGGATCAATGACTGTTGTATACCGGGTAGGATCAATGCCTTGTGTATACCGGGTAGGATCAATGACTGGTGTATACCTGGTAGGATCAATGCCTGGTGTATACCGGGTAGGATCAATGCCTGGTGTATACCGGATAGGATCAATGACTGTTGTATACCGGGTAGGATCAATGACTGGTGTATACCGGGTAGGATCAATGCCTGGTCTATACCGGGTAGGCTCAATTCCTGGTTTATACCGGGTAGGATCAATGCCTGGTGTATACCGGGTGGGATCAATGCCTGGTGTATACCGGGTGGGATCAATGCCTGGTGTATACCGGGTGGGATCAATGCCTGGTGTATACCGGGTATGATCAATGCCTGGTGTATACCGGATAGGATAAATGTCTGGTGTATACCGGGTAGGATCAATGCCTGGTGTATACCGGGTAGGCTCAAAGACTGGTGTATACCGGGTAGGATCAATGCCTGGTGTATACCGGGTAGGCTTAATGACTGTTGTATACCGGGTAGGATCAATGACTGGTGTATACCGGGTAGGATCAATGCCTGGTGTATACCAGGTAGGATCAATGCCTGGTGTATACCGGGTAGGATCAATGACTGGTGTATACCGGGTGGGATCAATGGCTGGTGTATACCGGGTAGGATCAATGACTGGTGTATACCGGGTAGGATCAATGACTGGTGTATACCGGGTAGGATCAATGACTGGTGTATACCGGGTAGGATCAATGCCTGGTGTATACCGGGTAGGATCAATGCCTGGTGTATACCGGGTAGGATCAATTCCTGGTGTATACCAGGTAGGATCAATGCCTGGTGTATACCGGGTAGAATCAATGCCTGGTGTATACCGGGTAGGATCAATGCCTGGTGTATACCGGGTAGGCTCAATGACTGGTGTATACCGGGTAGGATCAATGCCTGGTGTATACCGGGTAGGCTTAATGACTGGTGTATACCGGGTAAGATCAATGCCTGGTGTATACCGGGTGGGATCAATGGCTGGTGTATACCGGGTAGGATCAATGCCTGGTGTATACCGGGTAGGCTCAATGACTGGTGTATACCGGGTAGGATCAATGCCTGGTGTATACCGGGTAGGCTTAATGACTGGTGTATACCGGGTAGGATCAATGACTGGTGTATACCGGGTAGGATCAATGACTGGTGTATACCTGGTAGGATCAATGACTGGTGTATACCGGGTAGGATCAATGACTGGTGTATACCGGGTAGGATCAATGCCTGGTGTATACCGGGTAGGATCAATGCCTGGTGTATACCGGGTAGGATCAATGCCTGGTGTATACCTGGTAGGATCAATGACTGGTGTATACCGGGTAGGATCAATGCCTGGTGTATACCGGGTAGGCTTAATGCCTGGAGTATACCGGGTAGGCTCAATGCCTGGTTTATACCTGGTAGGATCAATGCCTGGTGTATACCGGGTAGGATCAATGACTGGTGTATACCGGGTAGGCTCAATGCCTGGTGTATACCTTGTAGGATCAATGCCTGGTGTATACCTGGTAGGATCAATGCCTGGTGTATACCGGGTAGGATCAATGACTGGTGTATACCTGGTAGGATCAATGACTGGTGTATACCTGGTAGGATCAATGACTGGTGTATACCTGGTAGGATCAATGACTGGTGTATACCTGGTAGGATCAATGCCTGGTGTATACCGGGTAGGATCAATGCCTGGTGTATACCGGGTAGGATCAATGACTGGTGTATACCTGGTAGGATCAATGACTGGTGTATACCTGGTAGGATCAATGCCTGGTGTATACCGGGTAGGATCAATGCCTGGTGTATACCGGGTAGGATCAATGACTGGTGTATACCTGGTAGGCTCAATGCCTGGTGTATACCTGGTAGGATCGATGACTGGTGTATACCGGGTGGGATCAATGACTGGTGTATACCGGGTGGGATCAATGGCTGGTGTATACCGGGTGGGATCAATGACTGGTGTATACCGGGTAGGATCAATGGCTGGTGTATACCGGGTGGGATCAATGACTGGTGTATACCGGGTGGGATCAATGACTGGTGTATACCGGGTAGGATCAATGCCTGGTGTATACCGGGTAGGATCAATGACTGGTGTATACCGGGTGGGATCATTGGCTGGTGTATACCGGGTGGGATCAATGACTGGTGTATGCCGGGTAGGATCAATGCCTGGTGTATACCGGGTAGGATCAATGCCTGGTGTATACCGGGTAGGATCAATTCCTGGTGTATACCGGGTAGGCTCAATTCCTGGTTTATACCGGGTAGGATCAATGCCTGGTGTATACCGGGTAGGATCAATGCCTGGTGTATACCGGGTAGGATCAATGCCTGGTGTATACCGGGTAGGATCAATGCCTGGTGTATATCGGGTAGGCTCAATTCCTGGTTTATACCGGGTAGGATCAATGCCTGGTGTATACCGGGTAGGCTTAATGACTGGTGTATACCGGGTAGGCTTAATGACTGGTGTATACCGGGTAGGATCAATGCCTGGTGTATACCGGGTAGGCTTAATGACTGGTGTATACCGGGTAGGATCAATGACTGGTGTATACCGGGTGGGATCAATGACTGGTGTATACCGGGTAGGATCAATGCCTGGTGTATACCAGGTAGGATCAATGCCTGGTGTATACCGGTTAGGCGTAATGACTGGTGTATACCGGGTAGGATCAATGACTGGTGTATACCGGGTAGGATCAATGCCTGGTGTATACCGGGTAGGATAAATGACTGGTGTATACCGGGTAGGATCAATGCCTGGTGTATACCGGGTAGGCTTAATGACTGGTGTATACCGGGTAGGATCAATGACTGGTGTATACCGGGTGGGATCAATGACTGGTGTATACCGGGTAGGATCAATGCCTGGTGTATACCAGGTAGGATCAATGCCTGGTGTATACCGGGTAGGATCAATGCCTTGTGTATACCGGGTAGGCTTAATGCCTGGTGTATACCGGGTAGGCTTAATGACTGGTGTATACCGGGTAGGCTCAATGACTGGTGCATACCGGGTAGGATCAATGCCTGGTGTATACCGGGTAGGATCAATGCCTGGTGTATACCGGGTAGGATCAATGCCTGGTGTATACCGGGTAGGATCGATGACTGGTGTATACCGGGTAGGATCAATGACTGGTGTATACCGGGTAGGCTCAATGACTGGTGTATACCGGGTGGGATCAATGCCTGGTGTATACCGGGTGGGATCAATGACTGGTGTATACCTGGTAGGATCAATGACTGGTGTATACCTGGTAGGATCAATGACTGGTGTATACCTGGTAGGATCAATGACTGGTGTATACCGGGTGGGATCAATGACTGGTGTATACCTGGTAGGATCAATGCCTGGTGCATACCTGGTAGGATCAATGCCTGGTGTATACCGGGTAGGATCAATGACTGGTGTATACCTGGTAGGATCAATGACTGGTGTATACCTGGTAGGATCAATGACTGGTGTATACCTGGTAGGATCAATGCCTGGTGTATACCGGGTAGGATCAATGACCGGTGTATACCGGGTAGGATCAATGCCTGGTGTATACCTGGTAGGTTCAATGCCTGGTGTATACCGGGTCGGCTCAATGCCTGGTGTATACCGGGTAGGCGCAATAACTGGTGTATACCAGGTAGGCTCAATAACTGGTGTCTACCTGGTAGGATCGATGACTGGTATATACCTGGTGGGCTCAATGCCTGGTGTATGCTGGGTAAGCTCAATAACTGGTGTATACCGCGTAGGCTCAATGACTGGTACATACCAGTCTTGGTAGACTCAATAACTGATGCATACCAGGTAGGATCAATGACTGGTATATACCAGGTAGGCCCAAGTAGTGTGTGGCTTAGCGATAATAATTTTATATGCCGGACAAAAGTGCCAATGATATTACATGGACTCAGGGGCATGTGTGGGTCATAACAATCTCTCCAAAAACCCTAGCAATATTTACAAAAATGGTGACTTCATAAGTGAATGTATAGTAATTGAGTAGTATATTTCCAATTTTGCTTAGTACAATTGTGGTTCAACCTGGAATAAGTTCTCAATAAATGTATTTGTTTGTACTTATGAACCTACAAGGCATGCTGAATAAATCGTAAATGAGAACTGTATGTCAACCAATTATTCTAAGTAATATAAATTACAATGTAGCATAGTTGAATGTAAAAAAAATCTAAGAAGAAATTGGATGCCTTTTAGAACAACTAATAACAGAATAATATAAATTGTTTTTGTGTTTCTACTCTTCGTTTACACACATGTTCATTTTATAATAATTAATTACCAGATTAAATTACAGTAATAAATCACCATGTTTACTACAAAAATCGATACCGTGGCTCGCAAGTTGACTTAATAATATAGTTTGTCCATGTCCATTTTTCCTCAAGTAAAAAATGTTCGATCTTGAATAACTTTAATTATAAATAAGCTGTAATTATAAATTTGCTAAATTAACTGTGAAAAATATGTAATGGTGAAAATATTGAACCAATACATTTGGAAAGGTTTTTAATTAGAATAGTTTTCCAGTATGTCAGAATATATAATGTGGGCCTGTTGGTATTGAATAAAGAGACAGGATATAACAAAATGCAATGTAATGACATGATATATAGCTTTATGGTTTATTGATTTTTTTTAATGTAATAATATGGTACTTAGTTGCATTATATGGCATTGTGATGTCACAAAATTGCATCATAATGTGCAAATATGGAATAATAATATACAATCGTGAAATCATTGTGTCAAGTTATGACATTATAATGCCAGTATAGTATATTATAATATATAAAGTATATGCCATTGCAATATCAGAATGCATGTAAATATCACTTCAGGATATTCTCAACAATATAAAGGCTCAATATGGCATGGTAAACATCGTAATAACTGGTCATGGCGATATGATGCATGATATAGAGATATAATATAATAATTTTATGATATTTTGTCAGAAAATACCGCACTACATAAATACATGATATGATATGTAAGTCATTAAATAGTCATAATGTAGCATTAAAATGTAAGGATACCGAATAACAACGTTAGGATATGACATTATAACTAAGGTTATTACATTTTAATATCCGGATATAGATTACAATATCACCACAGACTACAATATCACCACAAAGTTTAATGTCACCATATTTTCGCGATGTTGGTAAATTTCCATGTGGCATATGAGGACATTATGTTATTTTAGGCTATGGCGTCATATTGCTATGGTGTGCTGGAGAATTGAGTATTATTATCCCATGGAAACCTACTGTGCTATGGAGTTGTAGTAGAACACATGAAGCATAAAGCTAATAGTTTTACAGCATGATTTGCATGTGTCAATCTGTCAACAACATGCATTTGAATGTGTGAAACTGTTCTTCCTGCTCGCACAACAGCGGTGCTAATAACAGTTACAATTCACTCATCAGGATTCCTGATCAAATCACTTTACAGAGAGCTAAGATCTGCAGCAAGAGGACACTAGAGCCTTTAGTCTGCTTTAAATGAAAAATGTGATATTTTTTAGGGAATGCCATTTTTTAAAGTATCCATTAATTTACATTTTCAATCTGACTAGTTAGTATATAGCAAAACATAGACATGGAACGTGATCACCTGCTGACATACACAAAAATGGACTTTCAGCTCAAAGTGTCAGTTTAACGAAGGTTGACAAAAAAGACATTGTGTGTGATAGATATTTACCAAACATGAAGTAACATGGACAAACTATCATGTGGAATAAGTGTGAAAATCAACTTAAAGAAAACAAGTATAGATATTGATAGGAGAATCGCAAGACAAGGAAGAACCTCTTTGCCTCTTTCTTATCGAAATTATTATTTTCGTCTCAGAAATTATTAATCCATACTGATTCTACATGAATCAACGTGATTCAGGGGTTTTGTCAAGTTATTTTTTTTTTAAATATTGGAACTGGGTGGGAGGGTCAAGCCCAACCACGTATTTTTTGCGTCTTTTTGGACATTTTTTTGTTTTTTTGTGTGTTGTTGTTTTCTGTAGTACATGTTAAAAAATTGGTTAAAGGGGGTGGGTGGGTGTTTTCTAGCTAACCAGCCCGAGTTTTTCTCGGATTTTTTGTTTTGCTTTACTTTCCCAAACCATGGGAAAATTATCTCATAAAGAAGCAAACTTTAGACTATCTGGTGTCTGCTTTTGAAGAGGGTCAATGGGTGTGTTCTGTGAGCCTATCATGCATCTTTAGACGCTAAAACTCATCTCAATTTATAAAAAAACGACAATTACGTAATGATTATAAATATTACCCAATTCACAGTAATGATCCGTAATCTATTTAAAACAATTGATTGTGCAAGTTCATACTTCAGGCAGAAAGTTTTTGTAATGTGACTGAATACTGCGAAATAAATGGGAAAACAGCATTAGTGTAGGGGCGTGTGTTTTGCCGTGGGATTTTCTTGTTAATTTATGACACCATACATCAACATTTTCAGAAGATTGCGTAGAATTAGAAAAAACAGGGTGTCAATTTTTCTTTTTAGTTTTAGTGACACTTTCAGTCCCATGGAAAAAGGGGTGAAACACAGCATTTTTATACTAGCGTAACAGCCAAAATTATATTTGATGCACATCAGATATCAAAGTAATAATCCAAATTATAGATAATATTACACACAATGTTCAGAAGAGGACGCAGATACAAAAAAATATTATTTTTTAGCTGAAGTGACACTTTAAGATCAATAAGTAAAAAATAAAAACAAATGATTTTCACACCACCATAACACCCTTAATACTGCATATTTTTCCAAGCGAAATACAAAACAAATTGTTTGTAAGAACTATTCATGTAAAAAAATCAGTTTCAGTGGCACTTTAAGTCCCATGGAAAAAAGAGAAAACACCATTTTCATACCAACATAAGATGCACATCATGTTATCATGTAATGCAGAACATTTAAGATAATGTTACACACAATGTTCAGAAGAGCAAGCATAATTAGTAAAAAAAAACATTTTTAGATTTAGTGACACTTTAAGATCAATAATTAAAAAAAAACACACATGATTTTCATACCACCGTAACACCCTTGATACCACCTATTTTCAAGTGAAATATAAAACATAACATAGAACATTAAAAATAATACTATCTATTTTCAAGTGAGATATAAAATATAGAACATTAAAATAATGTTACACAAACTGTTCAGAAGAGCACGCATAATAAAAAAATATTATTTCTAGATCTAATTACACTTGAGGTTCAATAAATAAAAAATAATAAAACACATGATTTTCACACCACCGTAACACCCTTATTATTATCCATTGTTTAAGGCAAATATAAAACCAATAATTTATCAATTGGCGAGTATTCATTTCTGCTCTAGTGACACTTTGAATTCAATAAGTTACAAGTTAAAATCCAATCATTTGTACAGCAACCAACGCCAATAATTTTAGTTTATTCACATCCAGCAGTCATGTATGTTGTAACATACCATATTAAAGGGAAATTAAAGGTGGTAATGGACTGTATCTGAAGACAATGTTAATTCTTCACAGTATTTAGCCAAGATAACTCTGATGATTGATGACCATATACATTATGCTATAATATTAGATGAATAGATAAAATGACAGTAGTAGTGTACATGAGTTAACAGGACATCTTATAGAAACAATGACAATCTTGGCGAAGAAGATGAACTAGTCATGCTGTAGTTATGGCATGAAAAATTCAACTAATTTGAAAGTGTATTAGAAAACCTTTCCGAGAGAATAGATAAGTTGATATTACTTCTTGCTCATAAATGTTTTGACACAATTAAACCAAAACATTCGTCTTTCTATCATGGAAGGTGCTAAATCTAACGGCATAGATGCGAGTCTGTTATGTAGTAATCAAAAGGAAGCAGATACACTCCTAATCTCCCATGCCTTACATGTTTTTTTTCAAATTGCTGGTGAATTCGCCATCATGACATTGTTTAATTATTGCACAAATGTACATTGTTGAGACGTAAAGACTTCCTAACATTAGGCGCAAGAAACAATAGGGGAGATGTTTATCTTGAGCCAATATACATAATCCTGTCATGGTGGACGGCCTAATTGGTTACCGTGTTTTGCAGGATAATATTCGATTAATTGCCAAGAATATAGTAAAGGTGGAATGACTTGTTGGAGAATATTACAAAAGGCTGGACCAAATGTTCTTGCTGCATTTATTCAGATTGGAAATATTGTGTATCCACCGGAAAAAGCTGATATATGTTAGTCTTCAAAATTGTACGTGTTTATTTGTTCAGTTCAGCTGGGCAACAGAATATAACGAAGCTACGTTTGCAAATGTTCAAAGAACGAATCTGCCCCTGAAAAGCTGCCTCCAACCAGAATCGTTCTAATAGCATATGTTAAAAGCACACTACCAGTCGATGGTGTCACTAAAGGCATATTTCGCACATCATCCACTGGCTCCAAAAGCAATAATGGAGTATAAGTGTTGATGCGATGTAAGCAGGTGCACTGGTGGAACATGTTCGTGCAGGGGACAGGGTTTATTGTTCACTGAGATGTGTAATAATGTGATGTTGACACAGACAATTGTGTTAACTTTCTTAATTAATTTGATACACTCTTAATGCCCTGGCAATATTGACTCTACGGAAACGACAGAAGAAGCGTAGTTATCTATTAGCTTGTCCACTATTAGTCACTATTCGCCACATGTGTGTGATAATACATTGTATATCTAGTCAAAGTTACCAAGGACAAATTGTAACCTAATAACATCAATATGTTGATTACTACAGTAAAAAACTGGTCACCAGATCAGTTGTTGCATTTTTCATTCCATAAAAGTAATAATTGTTTATATTTTCTTAAATGATGTAATATACTGTGTGACTACATGATGTGCATTAAATCCAATCTCTGGTGTTTTAATTAATTAATTTATTGAGTTTGAAGTGTCACTCAAAATGAAAACCGACACACAGTTTTATGATTATGTGTGACCTTTTCGTGAAATTTGTGTTACCTTTATATAGAAATAATGGTATTTTAATTTAATACTTCTTGAGTTGAAAGTGTCACTGAAACTGGAAACAAAATCACCTATTTTTTCATTATATTGTGGACTTTTACATGTACATCTTTTTAATACAGAAACGACAGTAAAAATAACAACCATCAAATTGTTTGTGTTATGAAATGTAATTATTGTGCTACTTTGATGTAGAAATGATTGTCTTTTATATTTTTTTGAACGTGAAGTCTCAATAAAAGTGAATAATAACTGACACGTTATTTTTCATGATTATGTGTAGGCCTACTCTCTTCCGAACACTTCTAGTTGTATTCCTTTGTATAGTATCTTATATCATAAGATCATAGTTATACTTTGTGAACAAAGTAGAACTAATAATTCACTACATGTACGTTGCTGTAGAAAATTACAGTATTTTAATTTGTCAGTCATTGCACTTAAAGTGTCACTAAGACTAAAATAAAAAATCGCCAACTAATCTTTTAGACAACGTGTTTCATATATCACTTGAAATAAATATTATCAAGGGTGGTAGGTAATAGGGTATTGTGGAAATCATGTGTTTTTATTTTTTTGATTATTGATCTTAAAGTGTCACTAAAGCTAATAATATTTTGTGTGAAAATCATGTATTTTATTATTTTTTACTTATTGCGCCTAAAGTGTCACTGAATCTAAAAAGATTATTGTTTTATTCTGCGTGCTCTTCTGAACAGTCTGTGTAACATTATCTTTAATGTTCTATATTATATGAGTATCTGATGTGAATGGAATTATAATTATGTATGGTACGTTGGTGTAAAATGATGTTTTTTTTCTATTGGACTTAAAGTGTCACTAAAACTAAAAAAATTACCATGAATAATTGCCACCTGATCTTCCAAACATTTTGTTTTGTATACTATAAGGGTGTTACAGTAGTGTGAAAATCATGTGTTTATTTATTTATTATTGAGCTTAAAGTGTCACTATATCTGATTTTTTAGTGGTCTCCTGAGCACTGTGTGTAATATCTTTTTTAATGTTCTATATTACCATGATTACATGACTATCTGATGTGCAGAAATATAATTATTTGGGTTAAACTGATATAAAATGATGTTTTTTATCTATAGGACTTAAAGTGTCACTAAAACTGAAAAGAAAAATTGACACTCTAATTTTTCTGATTCAGATTTTTCTACTGAACATTTTGGTATATCGCATGATAAATTAACATTAAAATCCCACGGACTTCTGTTTAGCTACATATGCCCCTACACTACATACCAACAATAGTAGGGGATCTTAAAACAATTATATGAGACAAAGTGTGCAATTTGGGACACAATTTTGATTTTTTGCACACAAATAGTTAATATCGTGCTCTATAAGAATTTGAATGGTAGCAAGTTGGCCCTTTTATATTTTGGCCGCCATCTTGGTTTTCAAAATGACCGCCACTTGGGCCTATCTTTAACAATATTGCAAGAAGAAAAACTATTATTAGAGAGCTCATGACAAGTGTCACTATACTACCCAACAAACAGAATACGTTGCTCCAATAGGCCTAGAGTATTAGGTTTGGTACCTGACCAAATTAATAACGAGCTGAAAATTCAGGAAATGCTCAGAAAAATATCCCCTATAACATACTAAAAGACCATAAGAATCCACCCTGAGACTTCTGATAAATTCAAGATGGCGTCCACGATGGCCGTCTATCTCACATTTTGTCATCTGTAGTTAATATCGCCATGAAAATGTCAATAATGAGTCTAAATATATGTTTCTTTGGGGAGATTCGATTATTCGATTTCAATAATATGTCACCACAAAAATGAATATTTTTAATACATATGAAAACGTGAACCTATAGTGGGCCTATACGTAATTCACATATGAAGAATGGTAATTATATTTTTGGTGGCATATTTACTTGCAAGGCAAAAGGTACTTTTAGCTGAAAAATCCATGTCTTATATTATTTTCATGATTTAAGATCACCTTCAATGTCAAAAGGTCGATTTCAATGTCAAGTAATCGAAGATAGGATCTTAACCAAATAACGCTAAAAACATGTGTAATACTTAATTTTCATGTGATTTGACTGGAATAATATGATATTCTGTGAAACTCAATGATATTGACCTTTTTTGTTTTTACCGAGCTGGCTAATACAATGAAGTATGGGGGAGGGGGTCTTATATAACCTTGTTTTCAACGAGTGACGTCACTGCGTTCACAGAATAGTGTTTGTGATCCCAGGTCACTTTCAAGGCCAAAAGGTCAATTTTGAGCTTAAATTTCTAAAAAATGTTATTTTAAAAAATACAAGTAGCAGCACGTTTATTACTTCTTTTTTTGATGTGATTTTGAGTTTAGAATCTATTTATGGTACTATTTTGGAGATTCAAGGACATCTACAAAATCAAAAAGTAAACTACGAGATCAAAATTTAGGAAATATGATTATTTGATTATTAACGGTCTTCTTGGCTGTCAAAAAGTAAAAATTTAATGTCAACTGACCAACATATGATATGTTAGAAGTAAGGCTAAGAACAGCATTTTTGTGTGATAATTTTTTCTCGTTTAAGAAAAGTAACCGACCTAACCTCACCTACTGTAAAATTCATCTAGATATTATTTCAGTGATTGAACTTCATCTTCAATGTCGAAATGTCAATTTCAAAGACGAATAAAATAACAACTAATGTAATAGCTCTTTTAATTTGATTTTGACTAGAAAATCCTTTTATGGTAGTAGTTTGATCCAAATTCTCATCTAAAAAAAACATTTGGTTTTAGCTGCATTTATTGTAGTATGTTGATGATTCAATGTCATATTTGAGCTTAAAAGGTTAATTATTTTTTTTGACTGAATAGCCTAGCCCCTCTAAATCGCCCTTTAATGCCTGCCCATCATCTGCCCCACTTTAACGCTGTCTGTTCGATGCAATTGAGGCCTTCCCGTCAATCCTTTTAATGCCTCTCAGTCACCCTTTGGCGCTCCTTCGTCGCCCTATTACCCATTAACGCCTCTTCATCGTCTTTTAGCACCTCCCCATAGCTCTTTAATGCCTTTACATCGTCATTTAAAATTTCCTCGTTCCTCTTAGCATCCTAGCCACCCCGTCGCATTTCTCAATCACCCTTTAACGCCTCCCCAATCTCTCTTCAGCGACTTCCCGTCGCCATTTAATGCCTCTCTACCACCTTTCATCACCCAGTTGAAATTTTAATGCATATTCGTCGTCCTTTAACGCCACCACATTGCCCTTTAATGTCTCTTCGTCGCCTTTTAGCACCTCTTTGCAGCCTTTTAACTCCTATCCATCAACTTTAGCCTTTTTCGCCCTTTAACGCTTCTCCAACTTTATATGATAGATGATAGTGTGTCTTTTGTTGTATCACCTTACAACTCTTCATATCTTTTAACTCTTATATGATATTTTAACTTCTATTTTGTTACTTATCACAAAAGCGCTTTTTGTATCACCTATATATAATTTTACCTAAGCTCCAGGTATCTACAAAACCGAAACAGCCAAACTGTCTGTTTTAAATGTTGTATTGCTTTATCATGTTTCATATCACAAGTCGCTGAAATAGCTATTGTTAGCTAACGTTTTACATTATATACACTTGTGACTATAAATAAATCTTATCTTATCTCTCCGCCGTCATTTAACGTCTTAACTTCGCCCTAAAATACCCCACGTCGTTCCTTAACTCCTCATCATCAGACTTGAATACCTTACCATTGCCGTTTATCACCTCTGACCTTTTACTTGTAATGCCTTGTTATTCCTTGTTAAAAATGACTTTTTCAGAAAGTTAAGGCAAATTCCTCGCTTCCCCCCCAAAAAAAACAAAACAACAACATATGTTTAGAATCTTTATTTACATTTTCTGAGATTTAAACTCGAGATATGACAAATTGTTAAATTGGCGGCCATCTTGAAAGCCATTTTGAATTTCTCAAAAGGGATAGATTTTAGGGACCTTAAGTTTTCTGTAAAATATAGTTTTCTGAACATTTTCTGAAATTTTTAGCTTGTTATGAATTTGTTCCAGGTAGTTATGTTCGTTGTGCACAATATCTCATTGTTATTGAAATAAAGACAGTTTAGTCTGTAAAACATTATTTTAATACAATATGACATATCTGCTGTATTAGCGGTTCATTGTTCTATATTACTGTCAAACCTAGAAAAACATTAAGTTGTATATTTGAATGTCAAAGGGAGCAAATTTGCACTTCGTTGAATCAGTTAATGAAGTGTAGTTCTAGTCAATAGATAGAACCACTGCATAATCACTGATAATGTATTACACTCATTCGTAGTTATGCCATGGTGAAATTCGAAATTTTATAATCTGAATACCATACAGTGCAACTCATTCGTGACGTACATGTCGCGACACGGCTCGATAGACTTTATTCCGGTCATTCTGAATGGCCGGACTAGCTGTGGCACGACATAGGTACGACATAATGTGGTTGTCGCGACATGGCGTTGTCAGAACAGCGTCCAGACAAGTCCTGATGTATGTAGTCAAATTGTGAATGCTTGTCGGACCATGTCCGGTCGCACCGACATGGTCGGGAGAATATTAACACATCTCAGGCAAATTGTGTACAAATTGCATGTCCGGCCATATCGGCCGTCACGACAGGACGCGACAAGAATGATGTAGTTTATTCTTACAAAATGTGTGCACAAAATGCCTGGTAGACTGGGAGCCAAGTTTTAAAAAGCTGCTAGTTTCTGCGCTCGCTTGACCCAAAAAGTGGCAAAGGTCTGATATGTGCATATGACAGGAAAATATCCCTGGAACATTAATAGAGTGGGTGTAGAAGTTGATCGTGGCAGCAAAGTTTTTAAAATGAGGGATGTTCAAGGAGACCCTCGAGCCACAAAGTCTGTACATTTTTAACCCCAGGTTATTAAAAACCCAAACCACAATTGCTATAAACATTTTTTAAATCACTGTCTTCCATATTTCTCTTTTATTAAAGATAAGATGACAAATTTTTAGAGTTTCAATTTTTTTCACAAAACATAAATCCACATTTAGAGCACTTGAGGTCAATATTAAGAAAAACAATTAACACAGTTCGTAGAATGTAATTTTGTCGTTTCCTTTACATTTCTATCATTATGATTATGCTAATGTCTGTGGATTTCATTTGGTACATCGGCCATCTAGTAACACTATATCAAATTAGAAAAATTCTACCCTGTTGTGTGAAGGACTTATGAGGTCGAAAGAGCGGATGGGATACTCCCACAAGTTACATTTTTTTGACCCCTGTAATACCATAATCATCATTATTATGATTATAAACAATTTTAATACCACTCTGGCCACATTTTGTCATTGGATATATTCAGGATAAAACAGATGTGAGGTTTAGAGTTTTTTATTAAATGTAAACCGACCCTTAGGGCACTAAAAATCAATAATTCAAACACAGTTTGTAGTATGTAACTTTCCGTTTGTATGATTATGAACATGCTAATGTCTGCTGACCTCATTTGATAAATCTGTCATCTGGTACCACTATGTCAAATTATAAAAATCACACCTTATTGCATTAAAGACTTATGAGGTCAAAAGTCCAGATGGGGTACTTTCACCAGCTACATTTTGTCGACCCCTTGTAATAACAAAGTTGTCATTCTTATAGTTATAAACAACTTTATTTCCACTCTTGCCAAATTTTGTCATTGAATATACTCAGGACGAAACATATCTGAAGTTTAGATTTTTTTCAGAAAACGTTAACCCCCCTTAGAGCGCTGAAAGTCAATATTAAACAAAAAATAAACACAGTTAGTAGTATGCACACGTTTAAATTTACTGTACATCTGTATGATACTTTACATCTGTATGATTATAGGCATACTAATGTCTGCTGACCTCATATGATGAATCTGCCATCTGGTACAACTATGTCAAATTAAACAAAAACTACCATGCTGCATTATGGATTTATGCGATCAAAAGTCCGGATGAGGTATTCTTAGTTATATGTTTTCGAACACTTTGTATTAGCAAAATCTTATTTTTAGCCCGCCTTTTAATTTTAATTAAAAAAGGTGGGCTATTGCAATTGAAGTTCGGCGTCGTCTGCGTCGGCGTCGGCGGTAACATTTACTTGTGGGCGCGATAACTTGAAAAGTTTTTCATGTTTCCTTCCTAAATTTGTTTTGCATGTTACTAATGACCACTTCTCGGACAAGTTCAATAATGGCTGAAAAAAAATTCAAAATGGCCGACTTATTGCGATTTTTCACCTTTTACGTCAATAATTTGACCTTGTGGGCGCGATAACTTGAAAAGTTTTTCACGTATCCTTTTCAAATTTGTTATGCATGTTACTAATGACCAGTTCTCGGACAAGTTCAATAATGGTCGGAAAAAAAAATGGCCGATTTATTGCGATTTTTCACATTTTACGTCAATAATTTGACCTTGTGGGCGCGATAACTTGAAAAGTTTTTCACATATCCTTTTCAAATTTGTTATGCATGTTACTAATGACCAGTTCTCGGACAAGTTCAATAATGGCCGAAAAAAAGTTTTTCACATATCCTCTTCAAATTAGTTATGCATGTTACTAATAAGTAGTTCTTGGACAAGTTCAATAATGGCCGAAAAAAAAAAATGGCTGATTTATTGCGATTTTTCACATTTTACGTCAATAATTTGACCTTGTGGGCGCGAAAACTTGAAAAGTTTTTCACATATCCTCTTCAAATTGGTTATGCATATTACTAATAAGTAGTTCTTGGAGAAGTTCAATAATAGCCAAAAAAAAAAAAAAATGCCAGATTTATTGCGATTTTTCTCATTTTACGTCAATAATTTGACCCTGTTGGCGCGATAACTTGAAAAGTTTTTCACATATTCTCTTCAAATTTGTTATGCATGTTACTAATAAGTAGTTCTTAGACAAGTTCAATAATGGCTGAAAAAAAATTCAAAATGGCCGATTTATTGCGATTTTTCTCATTTTACGTCAATAATTTGACCTTGTGGGCGCGATAACTTGAAAAGTTTTTCACATATCCTCTTCAAATTTGTTATGCATGTTACTAATGGGTAGTTCTTGGACAAGTTCAATAATGGCTGAAACAAAATTCAAAATGGCCGATTTATTGCGATTTTTCTCATTTTACGTCAATAATTTGACCTTGTAGGCGCGATAACTTCAACATTTTCACAAGTATCCTCTTCAAGTTTGTTATGCATGTTACTAATAAGCAGTTCTTGGACAAGCTCAATAATGGCAGGTAAAAAAATCAAAATGGTCGACTTATTGCGATTTTTCACATTTATTTTACGTCCATAATTTGACCTTGTGGGCGCGATAACTTGAAAAGCGGCTGTTTTTTTATAGATCTGCTTGTAGTCTATGCAAGTATTATATAGTATATCATATTATACATGTATCTATCTTATTTAACATACCATTTATATCTTGGGTTGTTATTTACGTGATGACATTCGTCTTTACTTTCTTTATCATAATTCGGCGGCGGGCTATTATCGAGTGTGCTCTTGTTTTATAATTATAAACAACTTTAATACAGCTGTTGCTACATTGTGTCATTGAATACATTCAAAACGAAACATATATACAGTTTTGATATTTTTGACAAAATAAATCGAACCTTAGAGGTCAACAGGTGCTGGGTTGTTTTTTTAATATTTTCACTGTTCACCAAGACGTAACATTGCCGACTCTTATTTGAACTAGTCCTTTGATAACTTCCCTAGAGATAAAATAGGAACTAGACGATCTTGAGGACATAATTATATTTTTTTAGTTTAATATATCCACATGTAGAAGAAAATTAAGTTAATTGGTATGTGTAGCCAATTACTGAATAATAAATCCAATTTTAAAAACACCTAGAAGCGTATCCGGTGCAGCCATAATTGTGTTTGCCACAATGCAATCAGCCATGTAGCTTCGCTTCTCAGAAATGTGTTGTCTTCAGATGATCCTTTTTTCTCAGACAATGCAAAGACAAATTGATAAGCCACCTTTTGATATCACCACTATCACCCCAAGATTCTGTAATGCCTGGAATTATTCAACATCTTGGATTAGTATCTGAGGTGGCATCACTCAACATTTGTGGGGGGAGGACGTATCAAGGGTTAAACAAGTTCTGCTAAGTGCAGCATAGTGCCAGTTCCTGAATATGTCATGTCATAATTAAAATCAACTGCATCATATATTCCAGAAGCATATATATAGATATATATATATATAGCAATTGTTCAATAAATGTTTGTCTCCTAAATGCAAGTCTTTTACGCTGAATCATATTTACAGAAGGTCCTGTTCCATTCACTTGGATAATTGACACCATACAACACCAGCATTGCTAGATAGTGAGACACTGCTAATAAGCCCAGTGATTTAGAGGGAAATAAATGTGGGCCAAGTGTAGCATACCACTCAGCCAACGATATAAGTACTACTACTACTATCTTTATTACGCCTCTTCTTATTTAAATATATTATACTGGTGTATACCTTAAATTCATAATGATGGCATCAGACATTACTTTTTTCAGACGTTTTTTCTCGAAATGTGGGTTTAATCTTTGCTAATAACTGCTGCCTTCAAAAGTTAATCATGAGCAACTTCTTAAAACTCTAAACATTAAGAAAAGTCAGTGATTGTTCCTAGCTGTTTGCTGCTGGTAGGGAAGGATTTCTAGAATGTAACTGACTTCTCACTGGTGTTCGCCATTATGTGCCCATAGTATCATATATTTTCTATATGCTAGCAAGTACATATACGTGTAACAGTACTATACTAACAATATAAATCTCTCATTAAATATACTTGGCTAGTATTATCAAATTGTATCTTGTACTCTTCTAGTATGAATATATTTATTTTTAAAGTAACAAAAAATAATCTGAAATATCACACAACATTTTAAATTATCAATTGTTCGGTTCTGTGCGCTGTAGATAATTATTTATTATCTATAATCATGTATTTATCATTTTGTATTCCAAGACACAGATAAGAATGAAGTAATATGACCATGACAAAGTCGACATAAACTCATTTGAGGTGATTGTTATGGATATGTCATAAAAACAACTTTAGACCCTGCCTTCCCTTTGCAGGCAGACTACCCAAATTACCCAGCTTTTGACCATTGGCAACACGTCACCATATGTTATGGGCCTCGATGAGCTTCGTAATGCACATTCTAACCAAGTAATCTAGATTCCTTGTTCAACTATCAGTGGTACAGATCTATATCTGCTACCATTGACACCCCTTTTAATAACTGAAATATTGCTAATAATCCAAGTATATCAGCCTGTGGTCCCACACAATCCACAACACATTACTGACTGTGACGTAAGACAGATTTGTATGCCACCTGGTGGTGAATACTGTCTTTAAAACACGTTCGACCAGTGCTCTAGCTGTGTTAAGTTCTTTTGAAATATCGTTTTTAGCGATCTAAGGGTGGGTTTAAAACAATAAAAATTTCACTTGTGTTTTATTCTGAATGTATTCAATGACGAAATGTGAGAAGAGTGGTAATAAAGCTGTTTATAACTACACAAATGAGGATTATGTTGGCTTTTGACCATTGGCAACACGTCACCATATGTTATGGGCCTCAATGAGCTTCGTAATGCACATTCTAACCAAGTAATCTAGATTCCTTGTTCAACTATCAGTGGTACAGATCTATATTTGCTACCATTGACACCCCTTTTAATAACTGAAATATTGCTAATAATCCAAGTATATCAGCCTGTGGTCCCACAAAATCCACAACACATTACTGACTGTGACGTAAGACAGATTTGTATGCCACCTGGTGGTGAATACTGTCTTTAAAACACGTTCGACCAGTGCTCTAGCTGTGTTAAGTTCTTTTGAAATATCGTTTTTAGCGATCTAAGGGTGGGTTTAAAACAATAAAAATTTCACTTGTGTTTCATTCTGAATGTATTCAATGACGAAATGTGAGAAGAGTGGTAATAAAGCTGTTTATAACTATACAAATGAGGATTATGTTGTCACATAGGGTTGTCAAAATGTAACTAGTGAGAGTAACCCATTCGGACCTTTGACCTCATATCTCTTTCATGCAACAAGATATGTTTTTTATAACTTGATATGATGGCACCAGATGACAGATATATACAAAATGAAGACAACAGATATTAGCATGCTCGTAATCATACACGTGCAGAGCAAACGAAAGAGTTACATTGTACGAAATTTGTGATTTTTTATTGGAAATTATGACTTTCAGCGATGTAAGGGTGAGTTCATAAGTTCTAAAAAATATCATTACTTCATCTATGTTTCATCCCGAATGTATTCAATGACAATATGTGACAAGAGTGGTATTAAAGCTGTTTATAACTATAAAAATAAAGATTCTGTTATTACACGGGGTCGACAAAATGTAACTAGTACTATTACTCCAATCGGACCTTTGACCTCATAAGTCCTTCATTGGTGGGAACAGATGACAGATATACAAAATGAAGACAACAGCCATTAGCATGCTCATAAACATACACATACAGAGCAAACGAAAGAGTTACATTCTACGAAAGTTGTGATTTTTTTATTTGAAAAATTGACTTTCAGCGCTCCAGGGGTGGGTTCATATTTTTTGAAAAATATCACAGCTTCACTTATGTTTGTCCCCGGAATGTATATAATGATAGTGGCAAGAATTGTAATAAAACTGCTTATAGCTATAAAAATAAAAATTATGTGATTAGACGGGATCGACAAAATTTAACTAGTGAGAGTACCTCATCCGGACCTTTGACCTCATAAGAGTTTAGTTGAACAAGATGAAGTTTTTCTAACTTGATACGGTGGAACCAGATGACAGATATACAAAAAAAAGATAACAGACATTTGCATGCTCATAATCATACACATGCAGAGCAAACGAAAGAGTTATATTCTACGAACTTTTTTATTTTTTTTAATAATGACTATTAATGCTCTAAGGGTGGGCGCACGTTTTCTGAAAAGTATCATAACTTTACCTATGTTTCATCCGAAATGTTTTTAATGACAAAATGTGGCAAGAGTGGTATTAAAGTTGTTTATAACTATAAAAATATAAAATCTTTTATTACAATGGGTCGACAAAATGTAACTAGTAAAAGTACCCCATCCGGACCTAAGACCTCATAAGTTCTTCATGCAACAGCTTATGGGTTGTCTAATGGGACAAAGTGGTACCACATGAGTGATGGACCAAAATGAGGTAAGCATACCTTTGCATGCTCATAACCATGCAAATTTACAAGAAACGTAAAAATTACATCTGGAGAACAAAGCTACCTTTAACTTGTAATATTGACATTCAGCGCGTAAAGGGTGAGTTTATTTTTTCTGAAATATTTCAAAACTTTAGTAATATGTCATTCTATATGTAATAAAAGCAAAATAAGATTCACAATGATTTGAAGATTGTTTAAAACCATTGAGTTTTGAGTTTGGAATTACCTGGTGTTTTAAAAAATGTAGTATTTAGGCTCGAGGGTAGGCCTACCCTTGAACATCCCTCATTCCAGGGACTTTGCTGCCACAGTTAAGTTCTACACCCACCCTAATGATGTCCTAGGGATATTTTCCTGTCAAAATAACAACTCAGACCTTTGCCACTTTTTAGGTCAAGCGAAGTGACACGTTACAGGACTTGGCTCCCAGACTATGGACTTGTCGCGACAGGCCTTACCACAGGCACACCAAGGTTTCTGTTCCAGCCATGTCGTGCCATTATTATGTCGTGTCGTGTCGCGACACGTACGTCTGTCGCGGACCTACGTCACGAATGAGCTGTACTGTATATGCCTAATTATCCCATGCTCCACACGAGCAAAGCGAGATAGGTAATGTTCAATGGCATAATTAAAAGGAGGTATTAACACTGCATCCTGTAGATAAATAACCAGATAACACGAATAAACTCAGTCTCCCTTTGACAGTGTATGGATATGTATGACATCGGCTTAGAAAAAATGATGTCTGATGAGAAAAAAATAATTCTATAAGCATACGTTTTAGAATGAGCTCCCTCACCTGCACAAAACTTAACAACTGTTAAAACATTGATTTAATTACAATCGCACATGTTTTTCACCGCCGGAAATCTGTTGAATTAAAAACGTCGATTACTGCGTTGGTATAATTCAACACTGATATATTAACCTGTGTGATTAGAGCTTGATAAAGAAATAAAAGTGTATGAATATAAAAGAGCCTAATAAACATGATAACGTTTTTGCTGTTGTATACAAAATCACATGTTGTAGCGACGTACGTTAATTTTTTTTTAATTTTTGAAAAAAATATATATTAGGAATCAGCGGGCCGATGCAAATGATTACTGTGCAGCATATGTTGATTCTGCTCCTCATACAATAATTGTTTACTTTAGCAGGTGTAGATATGAGGAAGATATATGTTTATGTAATTGAATGGCATGGTGATGGGCTTAGTATACTAATTCACTGATAATGATCGCAATGAGGTTATAATCAAGGTAGACTGGCAGTGTAATTGCGATATATACACTAAGTGAGTGTATATCACTTTCTGCACTTTGTTTCTTGACAGGAGAAAGCCGTCGGTCGTGTCTAGACTGCTATGGCGTGCCAGGGGAAACGCCGTAACTACAATAAAGGGTGTACACTAAAGTAATTGTGCCGTCGCCACGACGGCCTAATTATATGACGTCATACAATAGGGCCCAGTACTATGGGGAATATTACTAGCAGTGTGGAAAGGGTTCATATCTAGGCAAAGTGCCATAGCTAACACACATTAGCCAAGTGAGCATGGTAAGGGGTTTTGTCAAGTTAAAAAAAATCCAAAAATCCGAGAAAAACTCGGATTGGTCGGACCCCACCCTCCCACCCCCGTATCCATTTTTTTTAAAAAATTTTGGAAACATTTGGAAACATGAAAACAACACAAAAAAGCACAAAATTTCAAAAAAAAATCCGAGTTGGGGCTCGACCCACCCACCCACTTCCGAGTTTTTCTCGGATTTTTTGAATTATTTTTAACTTGACAAAACCCCTAAGTGGTATCACATGTATTGGATGCGTTTAAGGATTAAGAATATCTTTGAATCTTGCAAAGCAGATACTAGTGAACCAACAACAAAAATCACGACCGCATTATAACATTTACCCACTTTCACCCATGATGTAGTTGCGGAATTTAGCCTTAACCAGGCTGCAGTAAGCCGTAATCTTATCGAATGACTTGAGAAGATTGGAACACTGTGGCCCGTATATATCGTGGGCTTCGGTTTGATCGAGATGGCCAATCCGAAGCCTACCGTATTTCATAACTTGTACGAAAAAACAAGAGGACGGCGTATAATGTTCATACACTGTATCATACGTCCGGCATTATCGGTATTCGAACCAGTTTATATTCAAAGCCAAACCGAATGAGCCATCGGGTCGTTTAATTATTAGTCCAGTTTGAGAGGGAAAATAAAACATATTCAAAATTATTTTATGTTAGATATTTTAACTCTAACATCAAATACGACAAATGCAATGCAAATAAAGAATTATAAATACAAAAAAATAATTATATCACATGAAAATCCATATATTTTTCAATAGGCGTAATCAAGTACCCCTGGAGTGATGGACAATTGTAAAACTTTTTGTGGAGCATTTTGTGATGACCTATTTTCTTACTGGTATTTTTTCACTCGCAACAGAACTAAAAAACATGTCTAGAGTTACTTGATGTGACAAATTATACGAATGTTAAAGCAGCCCCTTGGGATGACATCAATTTTCGTTTTTAGTTTTGTAATGAAGTAGTGTATCCCCCAGATCATGATTTTATTTTTTTCAGAGTTTTTAGATTTTTATAAATATTTCTTATTAATATTTCCATAAAACCGCTTAAAACCCAAACAAACTTTTTGTATACCTAAAGACATGCTGAAGGACGATGAAATGTTCCTACAGCACTGGGCCACATGTTGATGCCGTCGGCCCAGCGTTGGGCAGACCATAAGTGTTGCAGGTGTATCACCTCATGTTTTGACTATAAGACACCAATCAGACACCAATTAGCGGCGATTGCTTTGATCTCCTCGGCCAAGACGTGGGAATATGTGGTATGAAGTGCTGCATATTGCTGACTTGTTTTGCTTACATGGCAATATACGATCTGGAGATATAACTATTTCACTCTTTTTCGGTGCTTAAAAATTGTTTTTTGACTTTTTTGTATTTTTAGTTAGGATCAGTAGGCTATATGGCTTCATATGAGTTGAATTTTCAAAATTGACGACATTGAAAATGTCTCATCCCAAGGGGTCCCTTTAATACAAAGTGTGTAATATTTCAAGATGGACGATTCTACGCAGTCAGCATGACCATTGTTGTGTCGTGTAAAGCCTAAGACAGTGACAGCCTACTTTACAAGTAAGCAGTTACTGCCTTTTGGCTGTATAGAGCATTATTGGTCTCATTAGATGTCAATGGACATCACATCATGCTGAGATAGACATTCGCTCTACTGGCCATGCGCGTGAGCATGCACAGAAAGTAGGTCACTTCCCTCGTTCTGAGTTCTTTGAAGTGCAACATATCTCACTACATGCAGTCTTTGAGATACTTTGACCAAAATTGCAGAATGTTATCTTTACTCTTAAATATTGTCCATGTCAAAGTACATGTAGTAGAAGGAGTAAGATGAATTCCCACCAAGTAATGAATGAATGAATGAATGAATGAATGAATGAATGGATGAATGAATGAATGAATGAATGAATGAATGAATGAATGAATGAATGAATGAATGAATGAATCAATGAATCAATGAATCAATGAATAAATGGGACTATTCTCCAGATAGAGTGCTCAGAATTCGACCTTTAACGGTATTTGACCTAGCATGCTAAGTCTCTGTCACGCAGACTCCTCACAAAGTACAGGATCTTCAATGGGAATGGGGAAGAAACATTTTGTTTCTTTAAAGTTTGCATAGCAGACAGTGACTGATTGGGTTCTACAGGCTAACAGTTTCAGCTACTTCATGAGGGTACTCATCGTGATAGTGGAAGTATTAACTAAATGATGGTCTGAAGTTGTGCTGTGCGTATTTCTGTTTATCCTTCTCACAAAATGTCACACCCCTAACCCTTTCAACGCGGGGACAGTCTTTAGACGTCACATTCTGACGTCTAAAGACGGTCCAGCATTGGAAGAATAAAAAAATGTTGCCCGTAGACTCTTAACATATAGGAATCCTAATGAAACGGACAGATCTAACCAATACAATTTACTGATGAATTCAAATAGCGAAAAAAAATTGGTCTCCATGGTTTGTACAAAAACATATCAGTGTTGTAAGGGTTAAACGACAGGTCAGACATTTCAGCAAATGGTCTACAAAATATATTTTCATAAAGACAAATTATTTTCAAATGAATTTACCTTTTCACATCATTTGCTTAATTTAACCCACTACAAAAGTGATCTTTGTAACTGAAGGAGTAACCAGTGCCTCGTTAAAAATTATCTCAGCCACAAAAAAGTAATAAGTGATAATAAGTGATACCTAAATATGCGTATATAGTTAATAAATAGTGGTACTGTACATAATCAATCAAAAGTCAATAGAGGACATTAATTCATTTGACCTTGACCAAGATGAAAGTTTTGTTTCAGCGAAGGCGATTATTCAACTTCATATAGGGCCTACCGGTACACTCATCGTAACAGAGCAAACACGACGCATTTATCCTATATTGGATTATTGCTGGTCCACCATCTGCTGGTCCACTGACACCGACCCAACATTAAACCAACATTAAACCAGTACTGTCTTGTTGTGGAGAAATAGCTATCTGCCAGGGCCTGTATTCTCGTACAAGTTACGATATATTGTAGGCTTCGGATAGATCGAGATAGTCCTGTCGACCAATCTGGAGCCTACGATATCTCGTAACTTGTACGAGAATCCGGGGTGTGAGCAGTGGTTTAGTCAGAGCCAATTTGAAGAGCAGGCACACAGAGACTAAAAGCAATCATAGTCGAACAGATGGCCACATGATGGGAATGTTCCCTCGGGCTATCTGTGACTGTTGCGGACTATTCCCCTTTGAACAGATTCCTGTTCCCCGTGGTTCGACCCTTATTCTGCCGTCAGATTGACGTGGATTGATTCAGACAGGCTGTTGCCTACAGGGGGTTCGTTCTTCCCGTGCGTGTGTTCGTGCAGAGTTTTACTGAAGTCAGCTGGTCAGTGGTAGCCACCTGGCCAGCACGGTATACCGAATTGTCATAAAGTTATCTGTTTCCTGTGATCTCTCGTAAATTCCCGGTTTTCAACCGTAAATGTAACAGTGAATCATCCTAAAAACATAAAACGCAGAACTAGGAGCTTTGTCAGTTTGATATAGATGTTCTATTTTCCCACCTTTCTGACAGCAAGGCTCGCTGCTCCCGAGGTCGCAGACGGAGACCTTGCTGAATCAGTGTTTTCATCCACCTATTGGGGTACCCCAATAGGTGGATGAAAACAGGCTGGCACGTTCTAGGGTCCCACTAAAATAAAAATCGTGTCGAAAGCCTAATTTGTGGATGACGTGTTACGTTGTCATGAATTACCGACTGAGTATGCTCACCTGAAAACTGCCTTCTAGTTTGTTTTTATCCAATTTGCTGTTGAATTGTTTGTTTCTATTTTTCAATAATTTGAAGCTGGAATTACTAACGCAATTTCCAGCTTCAAATGAATGAAAAACATGAAAAATAGACATCTCCCAAGTTAAATTAAGTGATCGATCAACACTTATGCTGGTAATTTGTTTGTTTCTAATAATCATTCATTTTCAGCTGTTATTGCTGACGCGAATTCCAGCTTCAAATAACGAAAAATATGTCCTAATTATGATAATGGTCATGTACAAAACTGATTATTTGAATAATACCGTCGCCTACCTCAAGCTATTGATTATTTCAGTGGCATTTTATTTGTTCTAAAACTTGCTTGAAAATGTAATTGATTCCTGCAGCGTAGGGGTTAAGTATGTACCAAAGAATCTGATTTAATTTGTTATTTGCTTGAAAACCTATGCATTCGGTCCCAGCAGCACATCACAAGGGCTAATATAATCAGATAATGCCAGTTCATTATGGTCCTTCAAAAGTTTAAGTAATGTTAGTGGATACATTTTTTAATTTAATGCGGTTGACAAGCTAGTTATGCAAATCTAAATCAAGATAAAAAACGTAATGCGACTCTTATCTTCGAGTTTTCTACAGGAGCACGTTGAGTGGTGTAATTTTGCCTTTGAAACTCCAAGCTCATTGAGTTATATTGAATAATTATTGCTGTGATCAATTGTGTAATGTCTCGATTAAACAATTTTTCAACAAGAACGACAGACTGGTAATCACGAAATTGATCATTCAATTGTGTTTTTAAAGTCAATTTAAATTTTCAACGAGCGATATCTTCTTGTCATTTGAAATACTCCTTGATCACAATTAACCGTTTAACCATTGGACATTAAACTAACTAGATTTGTTTAATCTGTGGCCTGAGTATATTTTACATCTGGCTTATGAAAGTCACATTCCGCCTTCAAAATGTATTATTTCTAATGTTTCAATTGTTAATTTTATGAACTAATTTGAATTGCTAACCCTTCAAGTTCTTTTCGCGTTCATAGCCTTTATAAATAGCCTCTTTATTTGTCTTTTGAACAGGAATATCTAAAAGTAAAATAAACATTAATATTGTTAGATTACATTTTTTTCAAATTGTACAAGTTAAAGTATACCCATTTATAATTATATAATGCTCAGGCACAATATCAATTCGATTAACATTTAGATTAAATAATTTAGCGCTTTAAGAGTTAAAATAATGAGAAACGGTCAGGTGTTTAAAGGGTTAATTTTTAAAAATAGCTTTTTAATGACATGGGAATAATTAGACGAGTAAATACTGCCATTCTTTGCAAATGTGACTCCTGGTGGTCAAAGGCTGTCATCTTTTACAAATGTGACTCGTGGTGGTCAAAGGCTTTTTCCTCCTCTGATTATGCATCACTACTATCATTGTGATGCTTTCTCGGCTGATGTGGGTTTCTAACCCTTGAGGGATTTTTTAAAACGACTCTAGGATGACCACCTGACGAACTCAGAATATTGACCTGTCCGACTAATCACATGTTTGCAGAACTAGCAACAAAGCGGACTATCGATGTCCGACTAACAAACTGTCAGACAACAAAGTAAGAAAAGGTGGAATATCATTCAATAATACCTCCGACAACAGTAGGTATCATAGTATGAGAGTCTCCAAGTTCAGCAAAAAATACAAAATTGTTTTAATCGTAGGTGTTATGCAGCTGGACTGTAGCAGTTCCAGATGCTCCTGCAGGAAGCACAACATTCAGTTCTCACCGATCCTGCCTGCTTTTAATGCCGAGGATCACAATGCAATAATTCAAGCACGGTTATATCTAAAAGAGTGACGATTAAGATATTAAAATAAATATTAGCTCTGCATGGGAGAATTCATTATTATCTTTATTATTTGTGCCCCCCTAAATTAAAACTGGTGCAATTATTTTATTGGAACATTTTATCAGTTTATATTCACTTTTCGTGTCCATGTGAAATATTTTCGGGTAACAAAGTTGTCGATGACTTCTAGCCTCCATTAGGACATAGCTTTGTTTTTTTGCTTGGGACTTCTTATCATTGGGGATAAACTAAAACAATGAGCTAAACCGATGAAAATGTTTCTTTTGCAAACGAGAATAAAAATGTAGCAATTAATGGAAATAATTATATCTATGGCAGTGGTAGGTTTATGTAGCTAAAATAACAACTCTTAATTGTTTATTATGTCAAACTATTGCAGTGTTTCTGAGTCACCAGACGTTCAGGTATTTTGTTTTTCGTTTTTTTTATAGCTTGTTTCAAAACACACACTTTTTGTCGTGTTATATAAATATGTTTGTCAATGCACATTGTTTATTTGATTGTAGGCTACATGTGAGGAGAGTAGTCATGCAGTTGTTTATAATCCTCTGTAAATAAATGCAATTTAAAGAACATCATTCGCTTTTAAATAACTCGTATTATTAGGCAATGTTAGGAGAGAAAAAACGTTATTAGTATTCGTACTTACCAGTTTAGCAAGCAGGTTTGTTCAGCCAAACACACTCTTCACTATCTAAGGGGTTTTGTTAAAAAAGTTAAAAAAAATCAAAAAATCCGAGAAAAACTCGAAAGTGGGTGGTTGGATCAAGCCCCAACTCTGATTTTAATTTTTTTTTTAATTTTGTGTTTTTTGTGTTTTATGTGTTGTTTTCATGTTTTTAAATATTTCAAAAAAATACAAAAAATTGGATAGGGGTGTGGGTGGGTGGGGTCTGGCCAATCCGAGTTTTTCTTGTTTTTTTTTTGAATTTGTTTAACTTGACAAGACCCCTAAAACACCTCTACCATCGTTTGGTATTCGCGTCATCCACTGTAAAATGGAAAGGACGTCATAAAACGGAGACCATGGATGTTTTATTTATCGTAACTGTTGATTTTATGCTTTATGCTTTTATGTTGATTTTTATGTCATATCATTATTTTCCCGTTGTTTCTTTGCAAACTTGCGTACTACTACAACAATGGAGATAAACAACTAAATGGCAATTTAGAAATGCGGGACTGTGCAAATGAAATGAATCGGGCTTTAGGCCACCTTTGTGCACATATAGGCTAAACTGGGCCAGGAGAACCTCCTGAGGATGGTGAGATGATTGAGATGACACTGTTCTCCAGACACAGGATTCGAAATTCGAGCCCTGGCGGTCTGAGGGCGAGCACGCTACCTCTCGGTCACGGAGGCTCACGGATACTGTGCAGCAAGGAACCTGGCTACATGTATATATGCATGGTCATCTCTGGACATCATAGAGTTGCTAATTCCGCGCTAACACTAGCATAATGAGCCAATGTTGTTTTAATGTTGTCCTACCATCTGAGACGCTGTCCCTTCATTAAAACAGATCCGGGGTAAGCCTACTTTGGTGTTGATCTCTCTAGATATCGCTTCACGTATTTTATGGTACTTTTGTTGTAGTTTATGTGCTTGTTAAAGCTGTGTCTGCAATAATGTTAGTCCTTCTCATACCAATTGTATGTGCCATCCCAATGCTGAGACGTTGGCTCTACGTTAAAACGGCATTAAGTTCATGTCTGTCCATGTATATATGTCATTCCCTTTTACAGGCTTGACTCAGTTAACCCCCAGTTAGCGCCGGACTCCCCTACCTCTTGGACATCACTTAATATTAAATCAGTTTTATTCTTGTTTATGATGTATTTTAAATGACATCTGAATCCACCAAAAAGCTAACAATTCATTGTTCTGTAACACACAAATGATGTTGGTATTTATTTTGTTTCCTTGATGCTTCGTCTGCAGTTGAAAAAGGTATATATAATTGTTCAAAGCAGACACTGCTGTCTCTGAAGTATTTTGAATCGTTTGGTTGTATCAATACATTATGCATAACAGCTGTTGACTTTCAGTTGATTTGTAATAAAGAAGGGTGCATGACTATAGATATGAAAATAACATTGCAAATTTATTCTGATGTAGAAAATATGTTATTCCTGGCTCCAAGTATTATAACATTATTTCAAAATTGTATACATATTAAAAATTCAAGACATACACATATTGCAACAGTTCAAACGTATTTACAAAAAACTACGCAAAATGACTTATCTCACTATTTTAACTGAGTAAACGTCACTCACAATCGCGATATACGTACGAATAGGTAACATCATAAGCCTTACATATATATGCTTATATCTGAGTTAACATCATGAGACTTATCGATATATCGATATATATAGAATTTGCATGTTTTTCCCCTTTTAATCTTGTTACATCATTAAGATGGTGTGTCCTTGGGCAAGACACTTCACCCTCAAATGCTTGACTCAGGTGAAAATGAGCACCTGGTAGTACAGAGATGGCAATGTGTATGATAAGTTCAATGGGAAAAAAATGCTGCAGGACTGTATGCTCCCCGGGGAGTTGAAATGGCACACGAATGAACAGGTCCAGTGACCAGGGGGTAAAATGTAATGTCCGAAGATAGGTCTTAAGACGTGATATCAGACTATAAAAAACAGCACATTCACCTATTACAAAATATCATATGCCTTGTATACATATGCTTATGTCCAGGCTAACGTCATAAGCCTTATAAGGCTAACTTTATAGGCCTTATCTATTATGCCTATATCTAGGAAGCATAACTTAGATGTGTCTCTATATGCCTGGGCCTATATCTAGGTGAACATGATACGCCCTGTCCATATATCCCTATATCTAGGTAAACATTATACGCCGTGGTAATGCCTATAAAGCCTAAGGTCTCTGTATGCTTCTATCTAGGTTTACACCATAAGTCTCAGTATGTCTCTATGGCTCAGTATGGCTATGTAAAATACGATGTTGCCTTGTATCTACATAGGCACACTGCATTGTGGCGACGATGATCAGCATCATTGATATTGATTGAAGGTTGACACAGCTTTATGACACCAGACGCTAGGGCTGATCAAGAAACCCTTACCCCTCTTGGTCCGCAATCGTTTTTAGCCCAACTTTTACTTTATTTTAAAAATATTGGCTATTGCAATTGAAGTTCGGCATCGTCTGCATCGGCATATGCGTTACCATTTACATATGGGCGCGATGACTTGCCAAGTTTTTGTTTATGTATCATGATCAAATTTGTTCTACATGTTGCTAATAACAAGTTATCAGACCAGTCCAGTTTAGGCCTACGTCGTTAAATTCACCATGTGGGCGCAATAACTTTAAAAGTCTTTCATGTATCCAGCTCAAATTTGTTGTTGTTCTGCATGTTGTGAATAACCAGTTCTCAGACGAGTTCATTAATGGTGACAGGCTATTGTCGAGTATGCTTTTGTTTTCTTTTCCCGAGAATGGTAGTAACAGCACATTTTTAATTCCGGAAAGTTGGTACGCTGTCAATGAACTATTTCCGAGGTGAGTGGTGGTTTATAAATCCATTGAACTGACATCAGGGGCTGCGGGCACCATTCTGTCATGAGTTCCACTGTAGGCTAATTCTCTACACTAACGTATTTTCGCTCTTGTAGCCCAGCGCGGTTTGTGGAAAGGGGACTTTTTTTTGCTAAAATAGCCCTAAATAAGGTATATGATTGCAATTGTATCCCTCAATTAGATATTTGTCTTGCTGACCTGCTGACAATAATAACAAAGAGAAAAAAACGTCACTATTTTTCTGATAGTTCTAATATCTGAATAACATACGTGAACTAAGCTTTACGTTTTGGTTTAATTTTTGATTTCATATGCTCAAGGGGTTCCTTCAGCGAGTCCCTTCTTCCCCTTGGATATGAAAGGGTGTATCTGCCACATTGCTAAGTTGCAGATACACCCTTTTATATCCAAGGGGATGACTTATTCCTGTGACACATGTGACTCTACGACCCACGGTTGTCATTTATCAAGGTTTAGTCGGCTTATCGGGCTTGAGCTTGATCCGTCAATATATCAGTGAAGCCATTCTGATGATTAGCACAGTCATCTTGACAAATGAGATAATCCGCAAGAACCTTTCTGTAACAGAGGGCAGAATGCTAGAATAGCATATTCTCGTCCTTAGGCTGTACCTGTCATCGACTTGAACTGTTCCAAAGATACAGCAAAAGATACGATTTTTATATTAACAAAATATTAACAAAATTACAATGTAACAACATTCAAACAAGCTAATCAATTAATCATAAATTATTGAATACATGTCATACGGATTTATCTGGCTGCAGACCGAGGTCTGGTCATAATGCTGTCACATAGTAGCGCTGCAAGGTATACTATTTTAACATACAAATAAATTAAATATACATAAAACATCTTTTAAATGTCAGTCGAATGTAACAACATTCGAACAAGTTAATCAAGTTAATAACAAAAAAATTAATATAAGTCAAACATATTAATCTTCAATAAGTATAATAGTATTTAAATTTATATTTATCATAAATCCATATTTAAGTGACACATTACATCTGTTAAAGGGACTGGCCCAGGCTAAAATCTTTAAAAAATCGGTGATTTTATTTCGGGTTCTTAATATGACCATATGATGTAAACATGTACATAGACTAGAACTGCAAATTTTTATAATTTTTGTGCTGCGCACTTACCAGTTAGACTAGATATAGAGACGAAATTCCCGCATTTCTTATTTTTGACATGGTTGTCAATAATTACAAATCAGGACTTTCGTCTCTATATCTAGTCTAACTGATGAATGCGCAGCACAAAAATTATAAAAATTTGCAGTTCTAGTCTATGTACATGCTTACATCATATGGTCATATTAAGAACCCGAAATAAAATCACCGATTTTTTGATGATTTTAGCCTGGGCCAGTCCCTTTAAATGCCTGTGACAGCATATTGTCACCTCAGCGCTGCGCATGCTTGCTGCAGACAGAGGTGTGGACAGAATGCGGTCACGGCGCACATTATTTAAATGTAAAACAAATCAAATAAACATATTACAATGCGAAACGAATAATAGATCGAGCTAATTTTAAATTAATACCAATTGAATCACTGGACATAATACATTCAAATGTGTGTATGTTAGCTCTAGTTTGGCATTAATATTTGGTATTTGGAAATAACGTTTTTCTATGATATGGTGGGGTTGGACATTGTAAGTGAAAATGAAATTCGTCACCTAGTTCATTCATGTTACATTTATCACAATTTCGAATAAATCTTGGGCGGCCACTATACCGTCCTACTGTAATTACCGTCCTACTGAAATGGTTAACAGTTCTAAATTTAAACAATAATGTTCTATTATATGGTGACAATGTGGTCAGATGGTTTTCAAATACAAAATGCCGTTTAAAAATCCTGTATAATATCCATTCAGAAATTGTTTTAACAATTGTATTCCATTCCTGTACATATTGGTCTTGAAGCAATTTTTTAGCTGCGTTGAAAATATTTTCTGAAAGAATTTGTTATAACCATATAAAACTATGACCAGTATGGTCTAATATATTCTTAATTTCTGTATACACACCATGTGAATTATGTAAATAAATGACATTATACACAATATGAGATAACTTACTTCAGCACCACAAAAATATGTGAAAAAACTTGAAATAGCCAGTGAAAGTTGGTCTGTCAGTTGAGTGAACTTAAACCGTAAGGTTTCACTGTTTTGAATATGGATTGGAATTATATTTATATGTAATCGTTCTGTGAACAATTCCATATTAACTTCAGTGTACTAGGAACATAATGTGTTAAGATTAAGTTGATCACAATTGAATAAGGTGTCTTTGATTGACTCAATAAATTAACTTTATTGATTTTTTTTTGCAAAAAATAGCAAAAGTTAATTCAACCGAACGGTTTATTTAGCTCGCTCAACTGGCTAGTTCAGCTATGATGATGATGATGATGATGATGATGATGATGATGATGATGATGATGATGATGATGATGATGATGATGATGATGATGATATGATGATGATGATGATGATGATGATGATGATTGATGATGATGATGATGATGATGATGATGATGATGATGATGATGATGATGATGATGATGATGATGATGATGATGATGATGATGATGATGATGATGATGATGATGATGATGATGATGATGATGATGATGATGATGATGATGATGATGATGATGATGATGATGATGATGATGATGATGATGATGATGATGATGATGATGATGATGATGATGATGATGATGATGATGATGATGATGATGATGATGATGATGATGTGACGGGGATGCCAGTCATTTCGACACAGTGCAATTTCGACACAGTGCTATTTCGACACAGAAGAGACACTTCGACACAGAAACACGCAAAAAAAGTCATTGCGTCACATATTTGGACGTTTCGACACACTTTCTCACAAATGCATATTTGTGTTTATTTATGGGGTTCCATTACATGGACTTTGTCTTAATTGATTTAAAAATTTCAACAATTTATTTAGTTTGCATAAATTAGCATATATTAACATAATTATCGCTAAAAATGCGCATATGTCAGATCGAAAAACATATAAAATGTTAATGTTTGTCAAAATCACTCACGTAAGTGTTTTTGGTGTCTATACCCAGGTTTTCACCCCATGAAAGTCGTTTCTAAATCCACATATAAACCTAATTTGCATGAATTAACATAAATTAGCATAATTGAAGCAAAAAAAACTAGAAAATGTTATAACTTTTCGACAAAATCACGCACAGATGTGTTTTTGGTGGCCAAATACCCAGGTTTTTCACCCTATGGAAGTCTTTTTACCACTTTTTGACATCCACAGATTAACTAAATTTGCATAAATTAGCATAAATTAGCATAATTAAGGCCCAAAAACTATGAAAAGCCCTAACTTTTTCACCAAGTCAGCCACAAACGTGTTTTTGGCGGCTATACCCATGTTTTTCACCCCATGGATGTCGTTTCACTAGCGTTTAAAATCCGCAGATCGACCAAATTTGCATAAATTGGCATCAATTAACATAATTTAAGCCCAAAAAATAACAAATGCTTTTACTTTTCAATCAAGTCACCCACAGAGGTGTTTTTGAAGTCTATACCCAGGTTTTTCACCCTATGAAAGTCGTTTAACTAACTTTTGAGTCTACAGATCAATCTCATTTGCATGAATAAGCATGAATAAGCATTAATTAACATAATTAAAGCCAAACAACTATAAGTGAGCTAATTTTTTGACAAAATCACACACAAATGTGTTTTTGGTGTCTACACCTAAGTTTTCACCCAATCGAAGTCATTTCACTGACTTTTGAAGATCACAGGACAACCTAATTTGCATAAATAAACATACATTAACAAAATTGAAGCCATTATATCAGAGTTATTTCTGATGAGATTGTGAATGTCTGATTGTCTGTTGGTGGCCGCCATTCTCTGGCGCCGCTGCCGCTCAGATTTTAACATAGCGTTTAACATGTTTACGATCACCGTATGGTGGTGGCCGCATTTCTCTGGCGCCGCTTCCGCTCCGATGTTATTTATATTAACTGTTATTTCAACAAGCGTTCAACATGTTTAATACGTTTTTCAATCGTTTAACTTATCGCGATGACGATCTTAAAGTGACAGGCCCAGGCAAAAATCATAAAAAAATCGGTGATTTTATTTTGGCTTCTTAATATGACCATATGATGTAAACATGTCATTAGACTAGAACTGCAAAAGTTTTTAAAAATTTTCTACTGCGCATTCACCAGTTAGGCTGGATATAGAGACGACATTCCCGTATTTCTTATTTTTGACATGGTTGTCCAAAATCAGAAATCAGGAATAAATTAAAAAATAAATTAAGCCTACCCGTGGCCGGACCATCTATAGCCCATAGCTGAATGGAATAGGGTCAGTAAGATTAGTTTAGCCATAGCAGTGATTGTCCCAGGATATAGACATCCCAATTCCCCGTGCTATAGCCTAAACAACTTGAAAAGAGAATTTCAACTTGTTGGCCTTGATTGTATGTCCAGCCTTAGATGCTACTTAATGTGTGGCTTAATGTATGCGAATTAGCTTGATCTGTGGACTTCAAAATGTAGGCTAGTCAAACGAATTCCATGAGGTGTAACACCCGGGTATAGCAGGGGCGGATCAAGGGGGTGGGGGGGGGGGGGGTGACAGGGGTCACGTGACCCCTTTATTTTTAATTGCCCCTTTCGCAACCTAGAAAATATATTTTTCTGTATATAATTAGATTGGATGATAATGCGAGTTATTTTTACATTTGTTATTCCTTAGATACATAGAAATGGTGTATCTTTCGATCACCCTGTCCACTTTCTACTCTGGATCCGCCCGATTAATAATTAAAGGTCGGCTTTGTACATCTCTGAGCATGAATCTCCGATACCAGAAACACCTGTGTCAGCGACTTGGTTTAAAAGTTGGAGCGTTTTTATAGGTTTTTGGCCTTACATATGGTAATTTATGCAAATTAGTTCGGACTGTTTTCCTCAAAATGTAGTGAGACCATGGTGTGAAAACTGGGTGACACCAACAACAGCTGTGTAAGTGATTTTGTTGAAAATTTGAACATTTTGTATGTCTTAGGATTTAAATATGGTAAATATGTTAATTTATGCAAATTAGTTTGGTATGTTTCCTCAAAATGTAGTGAAACGATTTCCATGTGGTGAAGTCAGTATTGTGGGGAGCCTCCGTGCCCGAGAGGTAGCGTGCTCGGCCTCAGACCGCCAGGGCTCGAATTTCGAATCCTGTGTCTGGAGGACAGTGTCATCTCAATCATCTCACCATCCTCAGGAGGTTCTCCTGGCCCAGTTTAGCCTATATGTGCACCAAGGTGGCCTAAAGCCCGATTCATTTATTTCCATGTGGTGAAAACCCTAGTATAGCCACCAAAACACCTTTGTGGGTTATTTGGTTGAAAAATTATAGCATTTTATAGTTACCCCCCCCCCCCATCGTGAGTGTCTTTACTTCTAAAATTTATGACGTCATAATTTTATGACGTCACACCGTGCTTATTACCGCTGAGTATTAGTTTTTGAATGCCAGTAGCGCATGTTTTCTTAGATTTCTCAGCCGTTTCTCGTGAAATTTTGCGACGGCTTTTTTCAAGCAAAAGCCCACAAGCCCTGAACATTTAACTATGTCATCGTTTATACATACTTAAAAAAGTTTTGGTAAAACTGTATATTCGTATGCTTTTGTACAAAACCTATATTCGGGTATATTCAAGTGCCTTTTCACTCCAAATGGTATACTGAAGGGTGTCATTTTCGTCAAAACTATATTATGTTCAAAAGCGTGTTTTTGTTTAATACTGTACATGCACGGACAAGGGATTGAGCAATCAGTCTGTGTTTCTGCATATTACACCCCCACCCCAGAATATTAGTGTGTAACATGCATTCCGGACAACATGAATTGAAACTATTGTATTATATGTGGAGGAGGTGATCTATTAAAATGCCCCGATGACAGCAAGGCAGATGATGGAATCCATGCATTCTCACAATAATATTAAATTGTTCAGCTTTAAATTTGAGGCCACAGACCACCAACCTCCAAGACACATCTTTATTGCCCAGAATTGCAAATGGTGACGTGATTTCAAACAAACCTGAGTATCAATAAAGTTTGACAGCATTCAGAAACCACCACAAAAGGTTTAGATTGAGCAGTGTGTACAGAAGACGACAAACAAATAATTGAAGCTCGAGGTTTTGCTGAGCCAGTGTCCTTCATTGCAAGCGAAAGTTATTTTTTTTTAAATACTTTTCATGGTGTACACGATCGCCCACTGCTTGAGCTGAGGCTAGTAAAAAGATTAATATAACACGATTAAAATTGAGATTTTTCACGGTGAAAGTAAAAAACGGTTTTATGGCGTGAATAGCCTACAGTAGGCTTAGTCGTCTTCATTCTTTGAAATTGTCTGGATTTTTTTTTTAAATGTACAGCACCAGGATTGCACAAGCATCTTAAACCTATTCAACAATATCACATCAAAACTACGTTATTGATTTCCAATAATAAAGCAATAGTAATATCACGCCATGCCAACTATAAAAAGCCTCCATTGCCTATTTTATCCCGACTTAAATACATATTCACATACTTACGAGAAGTGGGACAACAATTGACAATCACTTGTAACATGGGATTTTAATTAGCTATGACCGTTTTATGACTCTGGAAAGGGGTATAGTCATAATAATAATAATGCTAGTTCTTATATAGCGCACATACAATGCTCTGTTCGCTTCACATACATTACCCCTGTGCATTCATGTACCATTTCAACTCCCTTTTGGATCATACAGCACTGCAATCATTTCGTACACATTGCCATCTATGTCCTACCAAATTATTTGAACATTTACTCATTGACAACTGAGTGAGTGTAGTGAAGCACTTGATGGCGAAGTACATTGCCCAAGGGCACAACATCAAAACAATGATGTCCCAGCGTTGGGAAATACATGATAATTCTCTGCAAATCCTACATCAAGCGGGTATGCGGGCTCTCATGGCCACCAACGACTAATGCAAAGCGCTACGCTCTACCCATTATATCATTGTGCCACGTCACTCTCAACAGTGGAATGAGTGTTTTTCAGTTTCCATCACCGTTGGGTGCTTCATGTTTGGTATTATTCCACGAGCCAATATGTCGTTAGTGCATTACTACATAGACCGACTTTGTCTCCCAGAGCGCTACGTTCATGTACCCCACACAAAATACATAAAGTCAATAAAGGATCTGAAAATGCCATCGAAAAAGTAACTGCGGAGCTAAAACAAGTCGTTTCTGTTCTATGTAAGAGAGACTCAAATCTGGAGCCACTATATAGCATGGGCCTCTTTCATGCATTTGAACAACAAACTATTGACTCATGTGTCCCTTTGTTTAATGACAAAGATGCATCTATGGCTATAATTAGACATGGGGTGAACATACAGCACAACGTAACAGAATATCTTAATCCTGGGTAGATGTATGGCTGTTGCTGGTGTTGATCAGTCATTATTTGCCGCTGTTAAATCCACCCAATGGCAGTGGCTAGAAATCTACGATGAAAACCAGATTTATAGTGATGTTGGGTGGTTTGCATTTGAATAAGGCTCTCTGGAAAACAAAAGGCGATTTTTCTTGATCAGTCTGGTTGGGCAGTAGTTGTTGCTCAAAGTAAATCCGACATCTTAATTTTGGGACATCATCTTGTTCCGATTTTTATTCGAGCACAGCGCCGCTATGAATTTTGTACGGAAGTGCATTTAGGACATGAAGATGTTTTTTTCTAATCCATTATAACGATCTACGAAACCGTTTAAACGGTCAGCTAATCCGTTATAACGGTTTACTAATCCGTTATGACGGTTGTACTGATCCGTGATGACGGTCTACTGTTCCCCAATAACGGTATAGTATTTTTATATAACGGTCTAGTATCTCGTTATATAACGGTCTACTATTCCGCTATGACGGTCTAATATTTCGTTGTAACGATATACTATTGCGTTTTAACGGTTCACTAATCCGTTATAACGGTCTACTATTCCGTTATAATTGTCTAGTATTTCATTATAACGGTATACTATTTCGTTATAGCGGTTTACTTATCTGTTACAACGGTCTATTATTTCAGTATAGCGGTATAGTAATCCGTTATAACGGTTTATTATCCCGTTATAACGTTATAGTATTTCGTTTTACCGGTCTATTATTCCGTTATAATGGTCTTTTATTTCGTTATAGCGATCTACTAATCAGCTATAATGATCTATTATCCCGCTATAACGGTCTAACATTTTTTTATAACGGTCTAGTATTTCGTTAGAACGGTCTACTGATCCGTTATAACGATCTATTTATCCGTTATAGCGGTCTAATATTCCGTTATAGAGGTATACTATTCTGTTATAGCGGTCTGGTATATTCCACCATAGTGGTCTAGTGTTTCGTTATAACGGTCTACTAATCCGATATAACGGCCTAGTATGTTGTTATAACGGTATACTGTCTCGTTATAACGATTAGTAGACAGTTATAACGAATTAGTAGTCTGGTGGAAGACTGGTATAACCAATTAGTAGACCGTTATAACGAAATACTAGACCGTTATAACGAAAAACTAGACCGTTAAAACGAAATACTAGACCGTTATGACGGAATAGTCGACCGTTATAAAGGATTATGAAACCGTTTTAACGGATTAGTAGACCGTTATAATGGAATAGTATACCCTTATAAAAGAATAATGTACCGTTATAAAGGATTGGGAGACCCTTATAACCGATTAGTAGACCGTTATAACGGATTACGAGACCGTTATAACGAATTGAAAAATGTCCTAAATGCGTTATGTCCTAAATGCACTTCTGTAATTATGGCATCGCTAGAGGCCTTTGTTCTATGTTTTTGTGCATTGGACCATGTGGACTATGTACGCTGGTTTCCGATACGTATTAGATTTTTGAAAGTACATGTATAAACAGTTGCTAAAAGTAAAATATGACTTCAATTTTGAAACACTGATATGTTAGGACTTAAATTTCATAAATCACATAAATTTTCCGTCACTTGCAGTTGTGTGTTGTGTATCGGGGTAGCGAGACAACGCAACGTCAAGTGACTGAAAATTTAGAGGTTAACGGACACGATCTGTTGTAAAAGGTTTGCTTCTGAAAATCATATCTAAATGTGCCCAGGATCACACCTAGAGGGACTCCTGCGTGAACAAGGTACTGAAAACGTGTGAGAAACCAACAAAAGGCCCAGAGGCCTTGACGTTTGTAAACAGCATTGCAAAAAACAGCTGTAAATGTGTCAGAGAATGTATATCTATACTCTAAGATACATTATCATGAAAAGATCCTTTATATCGATCATTGGCATTTATATTATTATGTTCGGTTCCCATAATACATTTTGCTGATTTTACACACGTTCTGAAGCACTGCATCTAGTGACATATGCTTGGCAAAGAATCATTTCACAGAATACTATGTTAAAGGGAGTGGCCCAGGCCAGAAAAAATTTGTGGTTTTATTTTGGCTTCTTAATATGACCATATGATGTAAACATGTCCATAGACTGGAACTGCAAATTTTTTTTTACTTTTTCTGCTGCGCATTCACCAGTTAGGCTATATATTATGGACAACCATGTCAAAAATAAGAAATACGGGAATTTTGTCTCTATATCTAGCCTAACTGGTGAATACGCAGCAGAAAAATTAAAAAACTTTTGCAGTTCTAGTCTATGGACATGTTTACATCATATGTTCATATTAAGAAGCAAAAATAAAATCACCGATTTTTTTATGATTTTAGCCTGGGCCAGTCCCTTTAATATTACAAAAGTGCAACTAATACTTCTTCTGGGACTTTTATTATGCCCCAGTTAGCCAGGAGTTTTCACGAGGTTACCAAATCTGTGGCGAGATTACAGTCATGTTACAGTCCAATATTTCGTTGGAATCAGCAAAATTTCAACTAAATGTTGGTTTCAGTAGCTCGTTTTCTGCCATACTTCATTTAAATTTTATTGGTAAGCATATAGGCCTATGTTTTGGATCATGGGATGCCGAACCTTGACTCTGTTCTAACAATGCTGAATACTAATACTGAAACTAATACAGCGATACACAGCTCACAATTTGACAGTGTGGGCCGTAATGGGCATCTATCGGCGGCACTACCATGTCAAAAATAAGAAATACGAGAATTTCGTCTCTATATCTAGCCTAACTGGTAAATGCACAGCACAAAAATTAAAACAACTTTTGCAGTTTTATTCTATGGACATGTTTACATCATATGGTCATATTAATAAGCCAAAATATAATCACTGTTTTTTATGATTTTAGCCTGAGCCAGTCCCTTTAATTCAGCAGGCAGGGCCTAGAACTTATCTTGAAAAATCCTATGGACCCACTAAAATTAACTAGTTGCATCAAAAACAAAGATATTGGTCAAAGTGTGGCGCAGCGATAGAATGATGTCGGGCCAGTTTTATTTTTTTGGGGAATCCCGCAGCTAGGCCTATTCTTTATAAGTCAGGCACTGGGTATTCTTTACATCAGGCGCCAGAAACACCAGATAACACGATACATTGGCCCAATGCTGATGTAATGCTGGGCCACTGTCTGCGACGCTTGGCCAATAATATTTCAATCAAAACCCTTTGCGGTCTAATCACTATATTTAATCATGAACATATATTTTATCTGAACACTTCTTAAAGACGAAAGTAGACCTACCTAACCGAGGAACCTCAAACGTTATATTGGACATATTCATATAATAAATAAACTTAATAAATAAAAATGTATATTTCACCATACTTTGTCCTTTTTTCATGTCAGATAGTCGTAATGGAAGGGTTAACCTACCACATGATCGGGCATTCATATTTCACACCAGAAGTGTATAAATTATATCAATGTGCAATGCCTTTTACTGTCGAGTCCAAAAATCTATTTTTAATGATACAACACTTGCTATTTTTTTAGATAAATATCTTAGCCAAGACCTAATTGTTATATTGCGTAACATAACACAGTTGTGTCAAGTGAGGCAGAGAGGGGTGGGAGAAGGTGGCGAACCCTCCCGCAACAGACTGCTGTCGTTCATAAAAACCCACCGGGCTATCACAAGGCATTAATCCAATATTGTTTTAATGTTGTGCCGACGTCGAAGATGGCGTGCCAGCATTAGAACAACATTGGGTGAATGCCTCGTGTTTGCTGGGCTGCGGTCACAGCTGATCAGCAAACTCGAGTCATTGACACAATGTTAGCCTGATGGTGGCCCACCGTTTACACACTGGGCTGACATTAGCCCAGCATTGGCAGACCAGTATATGGCCCTAACACGATAAATATTCACCCAATGCTGAATTAATGCTGGCCCATCTTCTACGACCATGGCTCAGCTGTAAAACAGCATTGGCTAAAGGTCTCATTTTTGCAGGCAACACAGGCAACTCGATACCCTGACACAATGTTGGTTCATTGTTGGAAGAGTGTCATAGATGATGGCACAACATTTAACCAACATTGGGTCAGTGCAATCCAAAAGGAGGCAGTGACATCAGCGGAAAGGAAGTATATACTTGATTTACAAGTGAGTAAATACGGCCTTTGGCAGCGCTATGGCAGGAAAAGACGGTACGCCAGTTAAAAAGCAGTAAATGCCTAGTATACCAGGGAGCAGATATTGCCTTCTGACATTGCACAGACGGAACAGATAGTAACTGAAGTTAACGACAGACGTTTGCGTGGAAAGTCAACCTAAAAGTTTGTCGAGTCGACAAACTAAAAACCTCACACTAAGTGACACTGATGATTTATTTTCCAAGAATCTCAAAAAAAAATTGATGAGATGAAATTATGTACAGATGATGATGTGAAGGTGGGGGTGATAGGGCATGGTGGGTTATTGAGAGCGTTTTCCTACGCTCGCCCGATAAGGGGTTCTAGGCAAGTCTAGGGGATCTACCCCCAGACATGCCCAGACGGCCGGAGACTTGGGTTTCGCTGTGCAATTTAATGCTGAAACTCTGTGGCTTTTCGCGCAGCTCCGCTATCCTCGGGTCGGATAGTCCCCAGAGTAACAATAAGAAGGATAACTCCCTCTGGGTAACTCCATTCATCCCACGTAATAGACCTAATGTCAAACACGCTATTGCCGGTTACCTAAGGCTACCACAGCCTACACTGATGGGAGAGCTGCAAAAGCACCGCAGTTGAGCGGAGGAACCAGGGTACGCCACTGGCAATTCGCCTGAAGATTATGGCCAGATACGAGGAGGCTGCAGCTTCCATTGGATGATTGCTGTAGACTAGTGCTTTCATACCATGCCATACAGCATGCAACTGACAGAACAGATATCTAAAGACCCTCCCCGAATGGGGACAAAAAATACTACTACTGGCAATCATCCCAGTACCCCCTCTCATATATTATATATAGAGATTAGAGAGGTGTAAGGTGGCATAAAGAGAACGTTCCGAGTTCCTGCTACACTAGATACAGATTAGAGTGATGAAAAATAGATATTAGAGTGGTGTAATATGGCATAAAGGGAACTTCATGTGTTCCTCCTCTACTATGCTGGAAATAAATTAGAAAATACTACTACTAGCAATCATCCCAGTACCCCCTCTCATATACTATATATAAAGATTAGAGTGGTGTAAGATGGCATAAATGGAACGTTCCGAGCTCCTGCTACACTAGATAAAGATTAGAGTGATGAAAAATAGAGATTAGAGTAGTGTAAGATGTCATAAAGGGAACTGTCTGTGTTCCTCTTGCACTAGAATGAGATTAGGGTGGTCGAGGCTAGATATTAGAGTGCTCCTCCTATATACTCTAGATACAGATTAGAGTGGTGTAAGACGGCATAAAGGGAACTTCCCGTGCTCCTCCTATATACTCTAATTATATATTAGAGTGATGGAGGATCGCACGAAGGGAACTTTCTGTGTTCCTCCCATATACTCTAGATATAGATTAGAGTGATGCAAGATGGCATAAAGGGAATTATCCGTGCTCCTCCTATATAGGCTTACTCTAGATACAGGTTACAGTGGTGTAAGATAGCATAAAGGGTGTTCATCCTGCAATAGAATGAAATTAGAGAGGTAAAATATAGAGATTAGAATGGTGTAAGATGGCACAAAGGGAACAGGGCCGTATCCAAACCAAGACAAAAAGGGGGGGGGGATTACAGGTCGACCATCCGCTAATAGGGGGGTCTGGGGGCATGCTCCTCCAGGACATTTTGAAAAACAAGGCATTTTGGGTATATTCAGGGGGGGGGGTTATATACACCCCCCCCCCCCTGGATACAGCCCTGGGGAATCATCCGTGTTCCTCCTATATACTCTAAGTATATATTAGAGTGGTAGAGGATTGCATAAAGGGAATTTTCTGTGTTCTTCAAACATTGGATAGAGATTGGAATAGTGAAAAATAGAGATTAGAGTGGTATAAGATGGCATAAAGGGAACTTTCCATGTTCCTCCCGCACTAGATAGATATTAGAGTAATGCAAATAACATATGGGAAACTTTCAGTGTGTTCCTCCTACACTAGATAACTGAAATGAACTGAATTGGGGTTTTAGGCCTCCTTTGTGGACATATTAGTCGGGTTGCCATATTTTTTTTTTTTTTTTTTTTTATTGATTAAAATGTACAATACAAATACAAATTATGTATTATCAGTAAATAAATTGTTCATTTAAAAGCACATTCATTGAAGCCGTTGCCGACTCATTGTAAAAGAACAAAGAATCGACATCGGCCCAATGCGAGTTTCTGACACAGTCATGTTCACAGAAAAAAAAAAAACTAGTACTCAGTGAACGCGAGACACTGTCACAATACCATATCAATGTCGGGCCATAAACGCTGGCCCGGCACAGAACTAACACCATGCCAGCGTCTCCCGTTTTCTGGCTATGTGGTATGGTATCACAGTTGACAATACATGACCCACCAGACACAAGGCGGTGAAAGCAACGCCGGTTCAACGCCGGTCCACTATCGACGACACCGAACCAACGCCAAAGCGACACCGATTCAACACCCTGCGCCTGCTGGGGAAAGAATATAATTTTGCTGTTGGTTCAGCGTTGGTCGACAATCGACGACGCTGAACCAACGCTAAAGTAACACCTACTCAACACCCTGCGCCTGCTGTTGGTATAATGTCTGGCCACTGCCGGAAAGATGTCCAGACACCAAATCAGGACATGGTCAACCGTCGTGCGTTTTGCCCAGCATACACAACACGCCAAAAAAGGATGCGGGTTCAGTGCTGGGCCAGCGTTTGCAGCGCTGGCCAAACACCGACCCAACAAATGGCTCGAGTCTTGTGTATGCCGTGCCACCAGTATATTATTTATTATTGTAACGCTGAATATTATGCTTGTAAAATATTGTTATTACATAATTCAAATATAATAGGGTTCAGTTGTGTATGCCTCTCTGGTCTTGAGAGCCAAGATCAAGCGTTCTAGATCTTGACCCTCGAGGCCAGCTGCCGTGACCTCACCAATATTATGGTGATATGGTGAGGTCACAATAATATTATGGTGAGGTCACAACATTTAAAAGACACAACAACACAGCATATTACCACTCACATGCACGGATATAAAAAAAACAAAAAAAAAGTATATCACCTGATCACGGCATGCATGTGTGTTGGAATATATAGTTATAGCTGCAGACAGATATCTTACTTATCACTCCTCCTTGCGAAAAGGGATGATTTATATTACATTTGTAAAAATCACGAAAAAGGAGGAATACATAAGTGCAATAACTGTAATTGGGTTTTGCTGCTGTAATAACTTGATATAATTTACATTCTCTTAAGTTAATTAAAGAAATAACATGAGATGATTTAATTAATACTTTAAAATTACTTTTACGTACTAACAATGCTGAAAGATTAGACTCAGAAGTATACCAAGCACTCTCAATATAAACACACTCAAACCAATATATCAGTGAAAGCCGGAAAGACGTCAGAGACGTTATCCCATCTCTGAAACAATCCTTCTAGGAGTTACTCAATAATATTTATACATATTATAATACGGGCTTGAACATAGTGTTTTTTTCTATAGCTCATACATTATTATAATCTTATATAAAGAGCATAATGTAATGCTTTAATTTGTTTATATTTACCTGTATTTCTGCCCAATTTAGTATTCTATACACTTGATTTCTGTATTCTAGCTCGTTGACTATGAAATATTTTAAAGACAAGGTGATATGTTCATTTTTCCTCAGTAACCAATATTTATAAAGTAAATAACAAATTAGAGATATTATAAAATTGCTATATGTTTCCTCACAGTCGCCGAAAATTATCTTGTAAGGTGATACAGAGTAGCCAAAGCATTCCTCTACAAGTCTCCACAAAATACCCGAATGAGGACATTCATAAAGAAGATGTAAGATAGAGTGTTGGTTACCACATTCAATACATTTATCATGGTCTTGCAATTTCCATTTTTTCAAAATTATTTCACATGACAAAATTCTATGGATTACCTTAAAATTGAACTCCTTTAATTTGAAATCTTTTACATTGTAAATTTTTTGCTTCAATGCTGCCTTACAATCGCATGATTGGCCTATTATATTTTCCCGAACCTGAAAAGAAGAATATTTTTTTGTATCACTGTGCTCTGTTAATGTCTTATAGAAGTTATTTACTGTTAATTTAGTAACATTAATGTCGTTGCTGTCAGTTATTTGAGGCGTATGGTCTCCTATGAGAGGTATTAAGGGCTTAAGGGCTTTTTTAATCAATGCCATCTGCCTCCATATATCTCTCTTATTTGTAATAATATTTTCAATGAATGCCTGGTCTAACTTTCCATCTATAAATTTTAAATCTCTAATATAGTGTATACCTTTAACAGTCCATTCATTAAATAATAAGGTCGTTGTTGCTTTGGTAGTTTTATTGTAAATACTTATATGTTTATTTCCCCACAGTGGTAGTTCAAGGATCTGCTGTTTGGTAACTGGCTTAGGGTATTTATTTGCCTTAGCATAACTAGATATAACGTCTTTGTAGAAAGTAGGCAATGCATTTATTATATCTAGACAGTTCTCTTTCTCAAAGTGGAAACTGGTTATTGAAGTAGTATCTGCAATAGATAAAACATGCATCTGGGCAATACAGCTCCAGGTATCACATTCATATAAAATTTTGGGTAGCCATGCAGCTTTGATTGAAATAAAAAAAGCATCCATGTCTAACATATTTACTCCACCCTGTAGAATGTCCAGATACATAATATTACGTTTTATACGATCTCGCTTGCCCCATATAAAATCAAAGAATATTCTATTTATGTGTTTAACAGCATCTGGGGGTACATATGTGCTCTGTGAAGTAAATGTTATAATAGGAAGTACTAATGATTTAATAATTGTAATTTTTCCGAAAATAGTTAAATCTCGCCGTTTCCATAATGATAGAGTTCTTTTGATTTTTTTGAGTTTTTCATCCCAGTTTTTTTCTTTACATTTTTCAGGATCATTTCCCACATATATTCCTAAGAATTTAACGGGGGTTGTCCTAAAATTTACTCCATGGATAATGCCCTCTGCATCTTTATAAGGTCCTATTCCCATCCCTTCTGTTTTATCTATATTTAGTTTGAGTCCAGCAACATCGGAGAATTGTGAGATTTTCTCGAAAAGTATTGGTATTTGATCAAATGAGCTAATACAAACTGTGCAGTCGTCTGCATACTGCGCTATTTTAAAATGGTATTCTACTGTTTTAACTTTAATTTTTAGTCCTCGCAATCTTGTTTCTTTTTTTATGGTGAGGGCCAGTGTCTCTACAACAAGAATGAAAAGCAGGGCTGATACTGGACACCCTTGTTTAATCCCTCTGGCTATCGAGATTGGCGGTGATATGTGACCATTGTTTTTAACCCTTTCGGTACAAGATGTATAAATTGTTTTTATCCAGCGGATTATATCTGGTCCGAAATTAAATTTTCCAAGGGTTTTAAAAATGAAATTATGCTCTACAGAGTCAAACGCTTTTTCAAAGTCTAGAAATAATAATATTTTTTGCATTTTTTTCTGTTTGGTATATTCTATAGCGTCTTGTATAATTCGAATGTTTTGAGTGATATTTCTACCTTTTACGTACGCTGTTTGATCTGCGCTTACAATATCCGGAAGTACTTGTTGTATTCTATCGGCGAGAGCTAAGGCTAAAATTTTGTAATCTATATTTGTGATACTAATCGGTCTATAATTTTTTAATCGTTTTGAGTCTCCCTTTTTATATAACAAGGTTAAGACCGATTCCTGCTGTGTATTAGACAGACATCCATTTTCGAATCCTTCATTGAAAACTTGCGTAACGTATTCGCCTACAACTGGCCATAACTCCTTATAAAATTCTGCTGAGAGGCCGTCTAGGCCTGGAGATTTGTTTATAGATAATTTTTTAACTGCTTCCTCACTTTCTAGAGTAGATATGTGCCCCTCGCACTTTATTTTAGCTGTATCGTCTAAGCTACTTATTTCGCCTAGCTTCCTATAGAATGTATTTATTTTTTCATCTGATGGATTTCTGCTAGTATACAGGGAGTTATAGAAATCGGTACATTGTTTAAGTATGTCTTGATCTGTGTCACAGACCGCATTGGAATCTGATAATAGACAATTAATAGTATTGTTTACCTGTCTTGATTTCTCCAGACCCAAGAAATAAGAGGTACTCCTCTCACCCTGTTCTACCCATTTTGCTCTTGATCTTATCTGTGCTCCATCTGCTTTATTTATTGTTAGCGTGTCAAATCTGTCTTTTTTATGTTTGTGTTATTCCTGTCATGTATTAGTATTTTATCTAAGTTTGTAATCTTTTGTTCTATTTCAGATATTTCATTTTTCCTTTTTAGATTTAATTCTGTACAATGTCTTATGCTATATTCTTTGAACCGAATCTTACATAGATCCCATACATCTCGTTTAGGGCACATATGATATTCGTTTATTGTATTATGAAATATATTTTCAATAGATTCTATGTAAGCTTTATTATTTAATATAGAGTTGTTGATTTTCCAGTAACCTTTACCTCTCCTGGTGTTAGAGTGTTTGAATGTTGCTACAACTGCCTTATGGTCTGGTACAGGAGCAGTTATTATATCAACTGAAGATACCATTTTCTTTAATGCGTCGGTTGACATTATATAATATATTCTACTTCCTACATTTTTATCGCCTGGGGTTATGTAGGTGTATGCCTTCCTTTGTGGGTTTACTGTTCGCCACAGGTCACATATTTTTATATCTGATTGAAGCTGTAGAAAATATTTACTACTTTTGTCCATTTTACCCGAGGATCTATCATTAATATCGTATACACAGTTCATATCTCCTGCTACAATGTCATGACTATCATGCTGAGAATTTTTAATTATCCATTGGGATGCCTGCTTTAAGAATTGTATTCTTTTCTCGATATTATTGGGTGTATATAAGCTCACAATAGTATAGTACACATTGTTTATACTTAGGTTCAACAACAGTTTTCTACCTTCACTACATGTTTTAACATTGACATGGTCTATTTTAAGATTATTTGATAATAATATAGACACACCTCTGCTGTGACAGGAGTCTGTATAAGAATGATAATGATGTTCTCCCCATTCTCTATCCAGAATATTCTTCATTTTTGGTGTGAAGTAAGTTTCTTGCAGTGATACAACATCTGCTTTGTTATTTTTTAACCAGTTCAGTACTGTCTTTCTTTTTTGGCTGTCTCGTAATCCTCTTGTATTAAGAGTGATCACTTTTAATTGTCCGTTTGTGCGTATGTTATCCATAATTTCAAAATAATATCATCAGGTTCATCAAGTTCATAGTCCGTGGATATAAATGGGGTCGTCATCATCGGATTTAGCCATTTTACGTTTTATCATATTTTATGAAGGTACACTTTCTGATGTTTCTTCACGGTCGCCTACGTTAGTGGCTTCATTGTGGCTTTCAGTGGGATGTTCGCTGTTCGAACTACGCCTATTGGCTAGTTTTCTTAAATTTTCTTCGGGCGGACTTGCCGTCGGCTTGCGCTTGCGGAAGATTCCAAAAAGTCCGTCTGCATTTTGTTCAGTATTTGGTTCTGGTGTTTTAGGTTTTGGGGTGTGACTACACACACCAACGGTACGTCTGTGTCTATTGGCTGGTGTATTCGCACCTGTTTCTCGAGTACGGTTTCTTGAAGGTCGCTCAGCGACTTCAGTAACAGTTGTTCCATCAGTACCGGTATCAGCTTCCGTTATTTCAGCAGTAGCGTTTATACTAGAATCAGATTTCTCCTCACTAGGGGCAGTTATATCTCTGTCGAACTGTGAATTCTGTGGCTCTTCAGTTGAGGGGATTCTCTGTAGCTGTTCCCTTAGCTCCATCTGCAAAGCTCCCAGCATGTTCTTACCAGGCCAGTAGTCAGGCTTGGTACTTTCTGTCTGTTTGTGTGGTAGGGCAGTGCCCTAGAAGGGGTCGCGTATAGCTGCTGCCAGAATCTTGTTATTTTCTATGAGTGCTGTCTTATACTCTGGACATTGTTCTGCTTTTAATTTGAGCAACTCTTTCATAATCTCCACATTATTTATTTCCCAATGTTTCGCTTTCTCCTCATCCAAAGTTTGTTTAGCCAGTCTACTTGCCTGTCCAGCGTGCTCGGCGTTCATGATCTTATTTGCCAGGTCGTCATCGCCTAGCTGTATGGCTTGCTGCCATAACCATGCTTGCTGCAAACTGCTAAATTGTTGATCATATACTTTTAGCGGAGACGCATATAGCTTCAAAATCTTTCTGTCTAAAGAAAACCGGTTCACACCTTCCTTTGTTGTTGCCGTCCATTGTAAACGGTTGTGGTTGAGTTTCTTCGAGGTTGGGTTGTATTGAGATTGGTTTACTGTATAGCAATCAATCTAATATAAGTCAATCAGTGTATTGCGGCATTCATTGTACAGTCCAAACAATATACAATTGTGCCAATAGTAATCCGGAGATTAATCCAGGTCAGCGTGTACAATTATGTACAGGTGTCTGCTGGTCGTACAGCAATGAATATAAAGATCACAAAAACGAGTTAAAAGCACAGTAATTAACTCTATAGAACCTCCATATTCCAGATGTCTATATACTAATCTAACATTTTACACAAAAATATATACAAAACTTCTCACAAATCATCACAAAAAGTCGAAAAGAGACGGAGCCCGAGAAATGATATTCTCAGCTCTGAATCACGTGACCATATGGCCAATTGTTACCCCACCTTGCATTTTGGAAACCCCAAAGTGTTTTTGCTGTTTTGATATGCTGCGATAGTCTTCTTTAAGAATCCACTTGGCGCAACTTGTGGTAGGTTGAGCATTTTGCATAATTTAACAAAATCCAAAATGGCCGTCAGTTACTATTATCAATTCATATTTTTGTTACTATTTGTGATAAAGCAACATATAATACCTCATTTTTCGTGTATGAAATACCGGTAAATTTATCGCTAGCAATAATAATGCAATTGAAGGTCAAGGTCACATCGGAAGGTCAAGGTCAACTAGTAGCAAAAGGCAAGGTTACTAAGAAAGCTGTCTGCTTATCAAATTCAATCCAACATTTAGTCACAGGATGCAGTAATATTGGGCTATGCTATCAAATTATATCACCTTATTGGGTTCAAGAAGATGCTGCAAGAGTCTCATAGTTGTGGCTATGATGAAGTTGTCAAGTTTAAGCAATGCTCAGCACTCTTCCTCCAAGAGAAACAGCAAAAGTATATATATATTCACACTGCGCAATTCCTTTACTCCATCATAAACATCCCATACCCAATACCATCAACCCTGGTGAGACACTGTCTGATCAGGACCTCTGGTCAAAATCAGAGATAAATGCTGTACAACAAAGTTTAAAACGAGCACAAAAGGAGGACATTAAGTGGTTGATAAACAATAGCAGGAGTGAAAAATCTGGAAAAAATTGAGTTAAATATCTCAAATGGCTTGCGAGTCCTTTGAATCTGCTACCCTTATTCCTGCGACACAATGTCATTATCATGATTATGGCCCTCTTACTGATAGCCCGCCAACCCACATTCATACAGTCCTGACAAGCACGACCTAAACAGAGGAATTCCTGAAGAACTTCGGAATGAAGCAAATTTGCCTTACAGCTGCTATGAAACTATAAAAACTTGTCATGCAGATCATGTGGTCTGATCCAAAAAGGGGATACAACTTTGCAATGCGACCTGGAGGCATGCACACATTGTCATCATCCCTAGGCTCCATTGGTACTATCATGAAGGAGTTAGGCCTTGAAGAATATATCCAGGCAGCCTATTAGGGCATACCAAACATGCTAAATGGAAAGAACTGGTCACGTACTGTTCCAGGATTCCACATGGCGTCTTCTGGTCTGGTTCTCAGAGCTATGATTGATGATCTGCATCTAGATGACACTGCTAAATTCGAAGAAGCCATGACCTCTACCTTATAGAGGGCAAGTGAGCAGGTGAGTTATCAACGGGAAGGTAGTGGGTAGAAGGCTTTATTAGGCCAGTCACCATCGTTCACCAGTATATTCGAGCTGAGCAAGAGGGAAACTGGTTGCTGCATCACTACTACCTCAGGGATATGTCGCGATATTTCCATGATTGTGCAGAAAGCGACATCACTCACTCAGAGATATGTTACCATATTTTGTTATTGTTGGAATTATGCCAGGTATATACTAGTTATTCATGTACATGTGATGAGACTGATAGCTGAATAAAGATGTTAAAGCTGTGTTTCAAGACCAATTTGTAAAGCGGACCATGCTTAAGTATGACTAGGATAGGGGTGGTCTAAGGTGACGCACACTGTCCCCCTAACAACGAACTGAGTGGATAGTCACTCACCCTATACTCTAGAGAATGGCTAAGCTCATGGAGAACATGTTTGTTGAAGATAAAAACGTCATCCTTGGTAATGACTGTCACTTTACATCAGCATATTCTACTGACTCAATGGAAACTATCTGAGACACCTAATAATTTCCCTAAACACAAAGAGGAGGGAACGAGAAGGTGGACAATTAATGTTGATGACCGACATCTCATATTGTGTGAGATTGATAGTCATGACAACCCACTTATCCCTTGCAGAGCTTTTATCCCTGTTGAAAAGCTTCATATGTAGCCTGCCACAGAGGTTGTATGCATCCATCAAGACAAAACTGGTGTCACTATAGGTTCTAAAGAAGGGGTCAAATTAGGCGAAGTAGCTGCTGATGGCATGGATTTCTTCTTCAAGTCACAATCCTTATTGTTCAGAAATTATTAGTTGAAGACTCTATCATGCCGTCCATGAGCTGCCTCCTTCGCTGACCAAAATAGGGACCTTACAGACTGAGTACAAAATCATCACTGATGGCAAAGCTTGCTGTTTACATCACAGATCAACCTGTTCAAGATGTAGAGCTGACGGTAATGCACTGCTGTACCACATTGCATGGCCACACAATGGTACAGTCTCCATTATTGCAGAAAGTATGGGTTTGCGTTTGTGCAGTGGTACGACTAACTATCACCCACCACTTGCATTGTCATCCCACAAAATTATTGTGTGTGAGGATCGTTGCCTTGATGTTTCTCCCAAGACTCATGAGCGGTTCAAACGCATCGGTGCTAATACTCCCCCTGCACATGAGCTTAAGCTCTGGACAACACTCCCGCCACGAGAATAAATCTTGAGGAGCACCACCAACAAGAAAGTCTTTCTTGATCTCCTCTCAAAATGCTCCATGGGAGAAAAGATTGAAGTAACTGGAGAACGGTACATGATATTTTGATTCTGTTGATGTACTTCATTGAGAAGAAAAAACCCAACAGGAAACATCTACATGAAGCGTTTTTATGGCCGGGTCATTGATATGAAGGCATCTACCACCATGCTTGGTTCCAAATGTTCTCAGTTGCTTGGACTGCATAGTGTATCAGGTTGTGATACAAATGGCTATTTATTTCGCAAAGGTAACCTAAATGCTCTACGCCTTTTGCGGAAGAATGACTATACACTCATTGCTGGGAGAAGAAACAAGCTCACAATCTGAGATGGTTCAGGCTGGGATGAAATTCTTTTATCATCTTTGTGGAGAAAAGGGACATATTAGAACCTCTGACTAAAATCTACCAGAGGTGCAAGTCAAAAATACCTCCAATCAAGGCTTTGCCTCCCACTTCGCCCAATTTTGCTTTACATATGAAGCGTGCCCATCTTCATGTAATGATGTGGAAAGCTGCTGCTAAAAGAGCTCATCCTACTCTACTGCAGTTGTAGACATCAACAAGTCTGGGTTGGAGGCGCGTGATGGTGAAGTATTAATACCAGTTATTCATACAGGCTCACCACCAGCAGCTCATGTTATGAGAGAACTGTCTGTGGGTGCAGGTCAGAGCAGGCATGTGTTGGAGGAGCGTGTGGCTGTCAAGCAAAACACATACCATGCACCAAGCACTGCAAATATACAGGATTGTGTGTAGTAACATATATAGTGTGAACAAATCAGTAAATATAGAAAATGATGACGATGATGAAGAGGTCGGCGAAATAGATTGACATTTCATCACTTGTCAAGCTGGCTTAGGAAACACTGGCCTATTTTTCAACTGTGTCAAATTTTAATTTTAAATGCTTTTGTAACCTTTACCTCCATACGATACGATAATATTGTGCCATAAGCAGTAAAATATGCCCATACATTCATCGTACACAATATCAATACAATAAAGTATCTTGTTATGTAGTAAAATGCACTTGACCTCGACCTTTCGATGTGACCTTGACCTTCAATTGCATTATTAATGCCAAAAAATGATTTACCAGGTATTTCATACACGAAAATGAGGAACTACATGTTGCTCTATCACAAATAGTACCAAAAATATGAATTAATAATAGTAGCTGGCGGCCATTTTGAATTTTGTTAAATTATGCAAAATGCTCAACCTACCACAAATTGCGCCAAGTGGATTCTTAAAGTAGACTATCTCAGAATATCAAAACAGCAAAAAAAGTTTGGGGTTTCCGAAATGCAAGGTTCTGGAACTGGCAACCCGACTATATAGGTTGAGCTGGGCCAGGAGAACCTCCTGGGGATGGTGAGATGAATGAGTTTGTTCTTAATAAAATACAAAAGTTTCCAGGGAGCAAAGGGTGTGCAAATTTATTTTAGTATTTCATTTTTACCGACACACATGCAAAGTGAAAATATATTATGTTTTTTTTTAGAAATGTATTGCGCAACATAATCAGAGAAATTTCTGCTTATATACACCACAGATTGCCTTTCAATAGGCCTCCTTTCTCCATCAAAATGTCTGTCTATGAGCGTACATGTATGTTCACAAACAAATGTTGTCAAGGGGATATAGAAACATTACATTACACAATTTTAAGGACAATACCTTTTTTGCGTGTTTTCTGGCAGTAAAATGGTGCTTGAAATAATCAAATCATAATGAATATTTTTTCCAAGTCATGGTAGGTTAAATATATGTGTTACGTGCTGAATGACGGTTTGCTGCATATTATTTCAGGTATATATCGATGACCTTAGCAGAAAATAGATTTTAACGAAATATGTGATGTTGGTTCACAAAGGGTAAATTTTCCAAATTCATCCAAATTTTCGTTCTTGTTATCCCCCTAGCCATAATCTCGAGATTTAAAACTTTCCAATGGTATATGATAACTAATGTTGCTTTTTTATGGAAGGTTGCCCAAAAAATAACGGGTTTTTGGTCGGTCTCCTGCAGCACTAAAAGCGCTCAGCCCCAATCTCAACATACAGTGCTACGCTCTAGAAATATAAAAACGTTACAAGTTTGGGTGAAACATGTCAAGGTTTTTGTTCATATTTACAATTCAACTTTTAAAATGAATAAATAAAGTTACACTACGAATGTACCAACAAGCACATTATTCCAGGCTTTAATTGATGAAGGCGATAGTTTGGCGTATATTACTGGTAGGCCTAAACTATACTTAGTACAGCTTCTAGTATTATACCTATTTTCAACTACCGCTGGTAAAATAGACTGTAGATATGGAGGACTGATCTGGTGTGTCATTTTAACCAGCTGTAAAAGTTTGTGGTTTTGTGGTCTTGTTCTGAGAGATTGCTGGGGCGGGGGCCCTAGGGTAGTGGTTAGCACCGCAGTTCGGGGTTCGCTTCCCGGTCTCGGCGGTTTGAAAGAAACAAAAAATGTTTCTTCACCATTCACGTGTGAAAGTCATTATTGTGGGGAGCCTCCGTGACCGAGAGGTAGCGTGCTCGGCCTCAGACCGCCGGGGCTCGAATTTCGAATCCTGTGTCTGGAGGACAGTGTCATCTCAATCATATCACCATCCTCAGGAGGTTCTCCTGGCCCAGTTTAGCCCAGCACAAAGGTGGCCGAAAGCCCGATTCATTTCATTTTTTCCGAGATTGCCAGCCAAGATCGGCTAGCAATCTCCAGAGCACACCAGAGCAGCCCTCCTCTGTACTCGTTCAATTGCTATTGAGTCTCGTACTGTACAATTGTCGTAAATAATATTGCAATATTCAATATTGGGCAGTACCATACTTTTATAAAGTCGACAAAAGGTACCACGTTGCAATGGCTCTTGAGGTACACCTAAATTTGCGTATAACCATTGCGAGTAACAACCATTCACTACAACAGCCCGTTGGAATCTGTATCTAACGTATAGATGGCCAAGCGCTAACACGGTGCCTGTTCACAGATGAAAAACAGTTTTGGTTCTGTTTGCAGGTCAAAAGCTAATCTTGATCTGCAAAAACGGCTCTTGGGCAAGCGATAACCATGAAAACATCATGGCGATGGCCTATACAAGTGTGGTATTGGGCCATTAACATATGTATCTATTATATATGGACCACGTATCGGGCCAATAACTATCTGGTTCCTATAGTTATAACGATTGAAAAATCAATTAGCACAGATGTAGAGAATGGCCGAATCACGTCATGTTTACTGGGAAGTTATATTCGATTTTTATAGAAACAGTTTGCTGCTGCTACAATTTTTTCTTTTCAAATGATTTTCATATGTAATGTACATCTTCTGTCATCTAAATTATGCAATATGCACTATTGGAATTTTAGTAATATAAATAATTCAATGAGACGGATACATGATTCATTTGACCTTCCATATCCAGAATTTAAATTTCATCACTTTATTCTACAGCGATATCTCAAGACAAAGAGGACATATTGCAAAAGTGCATTATGTTTTGTATTTTGGCGGGCATCTTGGATTTTAGAATTGCTCTAATCTACATCCAATGCAATCAAGTAATTCCGCGGCCAGCAGTTCCAACAGTAACATAATAAACGTTCCTTTGTGGTTTGAAGGTGACAATGTTTCAGATACACTCCTTCCAGTTAAGGGCGGGGGCCCTAGGGTAGTGGTTAGCACCGCTGCCTTTCACGCCAGAGTCCGGGGTTCGGTTCCCGGTCTCCGCGGTTTGAAAGAAACAAAATTGTTTCTTCCCCATCCACGTGTGAAAGTTAGTATTGTGGGGAGCCTCCGTGACCGAAAGGTAGCGTGGTCGGCCTCAGACCGCCAGGGCTCGAGTTTCGAGTCCTGTGTCTGGAGGACAATGTCATCTCAATCATCTCACCATCCTCAGGAGGTTCTCCTGGCCCAGTTTAGCCTATATGTGCACAAAGGTGGCCTAAAGCCCGATTCATTTCATTTATTTCCTTCCAGTTAAAAGTGTGACGTCTGTTTAGTTTGGGGGGAAACATACACAGTGCTCTGTGTAGTTCCAAGTGACCTATTTTGCGGAGATATGGACCAAAAGAGTGACGAGGATCATGATGGCAGTGATGACGAGCCCTATGAGAATCAGGATGAAAGTGACAAAATGGATGAGATCAATAAAGGCGAGAGCGATTGCAACGAAACGAAACAAATCAATAACGTCGAATTGTGCTGTTGTATACACAAATCGACCTTGAAATTGACTTGGCCTTTGACCTTGACCTTTAAGTGTTACTAAATTAAGTTTAATGCGTCGGGGATACGTGAAAACATAATAATAGACATAAGGATTATCCAAATCGCCTTGGTGGTTACAGAGATATGACATTTTGAAGTTCTCACGCGGTAAACTGGGGCAGACTGGAGAATTGGAGGTAACCATCGTAACACTACAAAAATCGCCCTAGACGATTATCGCCTGATGTCTGATGATTGTAACAATGACGAAATGTTATCAGAAGTATTGGAAACACATATATTTTGACGATTTTAATAAAACAATATTGATTAAGGTCGAAATTTGTCGTGTTCATGTCCATTTTGACCTTCAAATCGACCTTGACCTTTGACCTTGACCTCTGACGGTTATGAAACTATGTCAAACTGGTCGGGGGGGGGGTGTGAAAATATAATAATGGACATTTAAATTATCCGAATCAGTCCAGGAATTACAGAGATATCACAATTTGTAGTTTTCACTCGCTAATCATATTAAATAATTGTAAATTTGGTCAAAGTGGAGAATTGGAGGTAACGTCACAATAATGACCCTACACAGTAATCGCCCCAGGTCTGACACTTAAGACCACCGGTTTCATAAGCCCCAAAGTATACTACAACAGGATATAAGGTCGACAAAAGGTATACAATTTTGCAGATAAATGGCACCTATCCCAGGGACTATAATAACCAATATTGAACGACAACACCAAGTAATCCAACTATTTTCATAGCAATGCGATGAGACATGTATGACAAACTCGACAACTCTTAGCATTTATCAGAGGTATAGGTCGTAATAAAAGACATACCCTTTAAATGCTGATAGTTGCTAAATACAATTGCTGAATTAACTACATTTTACAAATAATATTGTATGATGACACCAACGGGTAACACTTTTATTTATGTGACAACGATATCTAAGTGAAAGGAGGGGGCCCTGGTGCAGTGGTTAAAGCTGCTTGCTTGTAAAGTCGGAGATCGCAGGTTCGAACCCCACTCCGGCCTTCAAGTTTCAAAAAAACAAAATATTTCTTCCCCGCTCACTCGTAAAGATTAAATATTGTGGTGACACTTCGTTACCGAGAGGTAGCGTGCTCGGCCTTAGACCGCCTCGGATCCTGTGTATGGAGGGCAGTGAAATCTCATTCATCTCACCATCCCCAGGAGATTCTCCTGGCCCAGTTTAGCCTATTTGTGCACATAGGTGGACTAAAATCCCATTCATTGCATTTTATTTTCATTTTCATGTTAATTATTTTCAAGTAAAACTTAGAGTTATGAAATTAAACCCAATCATGTAATCGCTGGCTACAAGGAATACTATTTATAGTAAGCCCCGATTGTCCTAAAACTACTTTCAGCGCCTCTCGTCGCTATAGTCAGGGCGTCAAACTGCGATATGTACTTTGGCTCTAGTACAAGATAGAGACCAATACCAGGATATCCTCTAACATCGCTAAAAACTCAAACGAAGTGTCTCCAAGCTGAAATATGATACGAAAGGTATTTTCAACATTTGAAAGAATCACCCAGTTTTTAAATAATTATTGGTTTATCTCGGGTTTAACAAACTTCCGCCATGTTTCATACTTTTGGAATGGATGAATAAATTCATTTGACATTTTCACAACACCTTTAAAATATATCACAGGATCATATACATGTATGATTCCTTTTGTTCATATTAGATAACCTGTCGCTCACATATATGTTTTCTCTAGAGACATTTTGACGTGCTCCTACTGTTCCTAATGTGACAAGTGGAGTTGTCACACCGCTGTGTGAAAAGGCAGTGGTAACTGGAATGACATTACTAAACAATAATACAAGGGTATAAACGTCACAAACATTTTCAAATGAGCAAGTGCAATTAACCACATTCAAATCATTATTAAGCTTTCGCAAATAACAATCTGACAAGCCCAAATGACAACAACTAAATATTCTGATATGGGCGACTTGTCTCAAACAACAACGTGACAATTAAATCGATTGATTGATTTTAGTGACATGCACAGTATATTCCCAGCCCAAAATAGCTTACTTGATAATGCGGCCCGATAAACACGTCATTGATTCACCGAACCAGCCCCCACCACACACCCGACAGGATGTGCGGCTCAGTTTTACATAATATCATCCACACTGAAGCCTACCAACATCGGTGTAGATGATTTAATACATTTGTTCACATAATATTACAGTGATTATAATGTCATTAATTACTATAGTAATAAAAATGACATAAATGCGCTACAGACAGCATGATATCTGAAAACATCTCGAATTATTTATAATAGGAATAATTTAGATTTTGACAGAGGTTTCCAGGAATGTGTAGCTAAAAATGAAAATAGGGAACGTATTGTAAACTATTGACCTGTAGTAACAGTAATAATAGTTTTCAAATACTGTTAAATTAATTGAGTTGAGCAGTGTCTTATGCTAGCTGAATGCATAACGGATAACAGTTATTATTAAACAATTGAATTGATGTATTAAGTTGGGCTAACGTTGGGTCAGCAATGCATTGGGCGCATTGTGCAGGCGTTGTGCAAGCGTTGCCATTAGGACAGGTGCAAACATACCTCATTATAGTAGTGATAACGAGGATGTTCTGCCAAACAGACATTTGTGCATCCAGGACACGGTTGGAAGACCATGAACAAGGTCTACAACGTGTCGTCGGAAGCTACAGGTCTGCCCACTAATCATACATTATATTATGTAATCCTTATTATATAATTGAGTAGCTACTTGTGAGTGGTAATTAGATTCAAATAAAAGGGTCGATAGTGGTTATGCAAACGTATCTCTGAGACTCCAACTCTAGATGTAAAATGGTGGCAAAGAGCATTGTCAGTGGCTAGACCGAAGACTGCTGCCTTGGGATTGGTCCAGTGCCTAAGACGTCGGACGAACATTGGTTTATAATTGGCTCAATGCCCTTGTTAGCTGAATTACTTGTGTGAACAAGGCTAAGCGATGGCACAGTTATTCTATGTTATACTCGGAGAAGTCTGCCAGTGCGCAAGCGCAGAATTTATAACATAGAGACAGCCAGAGACGTAGAGTGATAGAGCTCTGAGAGAGAGAGATGCATGAACCACCATAGAGTAAGGACTGACTTTTGTCTGTGAGCATGTTATGATCATGATGTAAGTGATAATGACCATGAGACCCAGCACGAGAGTTTGTCATCATAACAACAAGCCCGTAATTAAATCCAGCGATGCTGGTGAATCTAGAATGCGTTGGATTGTTAACCCCGTGGACTTTGTCAAAGGATTTTTAAATTTGAATACAAAATGAACTTCGTCTTCGGTTTCGAAATGTTGCACATAGTACACAAACGTTCTTCAACTCGTGTACGTAAACTTCTAAATGTTTTCGTTACATGATCTCGTATTTGTTATCATCCATTTTCTAAAGCTATTGGTAAAATTCCTGTGCATATCAGCCAGCCAGGTTTTTCCATTAGTTTAAATATTTTGATTTTATCGCATTCAAATCATAACAGTTAGTTTTTTCATAGATGTTCATCACAAAGAGATAATCGTACTAGCAATTGTTTAAAGTTACTGCACCAGTTGTGTGCATTTGTTATTGATAAATAAATATCTTGTTGAAGAATATAACTGGTTATAGTAGTATTAGCAAGTTTCATCAATCTATTACAGAATCTAAAAGTATTTAAGTGGTGTCTAGATTTGACAGCAATCCAGTCGATTTCTTCATATAAAGCAGGCAAAGGTGTAAATGTATGTACCCCTAAATAAAATCGCATAGCATTTTTATGCACTTTATTACACATTTTTGTATTTTTAAAAGCCCCAAATGTCTGATGCATTTTCTAGCACCGGCTCCACAAGTGAATCATATAATTGACAATAATTGTATATCCTACATCTTTTAATCTTTTTCTTAATTGTAGTATAATAGGAATGTAAATCTAAATGGCACACTGTCACTACCTCACATATTGATCATTAAAAAACAATGAAAATATATGGCATTGATAGCAGCGACTTGATCAATTTACAAGTTTCTTCAATGAGGGTTAGATCATTTGGTCACTGATTGTGTTACCTTTTTCTGTTAATTTGTATTTATTCGTTTTATCCTGTACTTCATGGTGCTGCGCGATTTTTTTCTCAAAATCGTCAAAATGTGGGTTAGCCCACTTGTGCATGATGCCATCCAACTGATGAATACTAATAATAATAGTAATAATAATAATATTAATAATAATAATAATAATAATAATAATAATAATAATAATAATAATAATAATAATAATAATAATAATAATAATAATAATAATAATAATAATAATAATAATAATAATAAAAATAATAATAATAATAATAATAATAATAATAATAATAATAATAATAATAATAATAATAATAATAATAATAATAATAATAATAATAATAATAATAATAATAAATCATTTTTAAAGCGCCGTGTATCTGGCAGACAATCACAGGCGCTTCACATTACATATATATTAATGAAAAACAAAACATCGGCAAATGCCACTTGAAAAAAATGTGTTTTTAACACTTTCTTAAATGTGGACATCGATGACATTGTTCTCATATGGTCAGCTGTGCTGTTACAAACAACGTCCTAGTCATCTCAGACAACCTAGAGATTTTTCGTTGCAAGTGCCTCTGACACAAAGGTCAGCCACAGAGGCAGCTTTTAGTGTACAAGGGCCTGTCCTGTTGAATAAACTTCCACATGATATCAAGACAGCAAACTCTGTGAATATTTTTAAAAATAAGTTAAAAACACATTTTTTTAGAATTTACTTCACCTAGCTAATGACGATATTTATTCATAACTATGTTTTTTTATTTTTTTAGCATAACTTTTTATTTAATGATGTCATATTATTGTAAGCGCCATGGTCAGCTGTGCTGGATTTGTGCGTATGTTTTAAAGTACTGCAAATAAATAAATAAATAAATATGCATGGGGGAATGAATTCCATAAACTTGGAGCCTTTGCAGGGAATGCTCTGTCCCCATCTGAGACGGGTACGAGTCCATTGATGACTGTAATGATCTTGCTGGTTGATAGATCTGCAGCAAATCTTGCAAGTAATTTGGTGCTAGCCCATTTAGTGCTCGACAGGTCATAAGTATAATTTTATACTCTATCCTATATTTAAAGGGCAGCCAGTGTAGTTTATAGAGTACAGGTCATGTGTCATACTTGCGAGTGCCTGTGAATATGCGTGCTGCTATATTTTGAACTCTCTGCAATTTAGCGAGATATGTCTCAGGGATACCAACCAGAAGAGAGTTACAGTACTCCAATCTTGAACCAACAAATGCGTGGATTAGTTTCTCGGCAGCTTGTGTTTCTAAATAACGCCGAATATCAGCAATGTTTTTAAGTTGAGCCATCATTGATTGGCATTGTTTCTGAATATGAACGTCCATTTTTATTGCATGATCAATGTGCAGATACAGTCGCCTTAACAAGGGATGTTCCTACTGTCAAAGTTTCAACACGTATTTCGTCACGGGACCAAGGAGCACACACCACTAAGAATTCAGATTTGTCGTCATTAACTTTTAACTTATTATATGCCATCCAGCTTTCAATTACGGAAACACAGGATTGGAGGATCATAAGAGTTTCTAGTTGGGAGGATGGAACTTTCATCTTGAAATATATATAGAGCTGAGTGTCATCAGCATATATATGTATTTTAACATTATATGTTCGTGCAATCTTTATATTGAACTCATCGTCAAAATCATTTGATCTGGATCCCATTCCTACAAGCGTGTTGAAAAATTGTCTTGATATATTAATAACTCATATCACTGACATAATTACCATTTCTGAAAAATAACAGGCCTGTATCCAAGTTTCATTTCCAAAATCTTAGAAAAAATAGTAGCCAATAGGCTGCAAGCTTATATAAAAAATAACCATCTATGTAATCCATTACAATCGGCCTACAGGAAACATCATTCTACAGAATCGGCTCTACTGAAAGTACATAACGATATCATTATTAGTATGGACAAGGGTGAAGTTACGGCTCTAACCTTGCTTGACTTGTCGGCCGCTTTTGACACCATTGACCATGCTACATTAACAGATAGACTTTCTGATTGGTATGGAATATCTGGCCAGGCTCAAATTTGGTTTTCTTCTTATTTGCAAAATAAGCTCCAGTCCGTAAAGACACTTTTTCAGATAAAGTCACACTCTCATATGGAGTTCCACAGGGCTCTGTGCTAGGACCAGTGCTTTTTACTATATACACTACACCACTCAGCGCTATTATCTCTAGTTTTGACATAAACCACCATCTTTATGCCGATGATACTCAAATTTACATGTCTCTATCAGTTTCAAACGATAAGGAATCTCTTGAGAAGTTGCAACATTGTTTAATGGGTGTGTCGGCCTGGATGACAGGATCTAAGCGGAAGCTTAATCCTAGCAAGACAGAATTTCTTCTTATTGGGACCAAACTTCAGCGAGAAAAATTCTTGAATAATTTCCCATGTTTACTTCTGAGTCAAGAAACAAATCCATCTACATCAGCTAAAAATCTTGATGTACTTTTCGACAGTAGCTTGAATTTCCGAAAACACATATCTCAAACATGTAGGGCATGCTTCTATCATATCCGTGACCTGCGTCGAATTCGAAAAAGTCTGTCCTTAGATCTTGCCAAGCAAATAGCAGTGGCACTCGTCAGTAGTAAGTTAGATTATTGTAACTCACTTTTTCACAATATGCCAGAAAAGGATATCGCTAGATTACAACGCGTTCAAAACTGCCTTGCAAGAGTGGTAACCAACACCCCACGATTTAGTCGTTCCGTTCCGATTCTAAAACGATTATATTGGCTTCCTGTCAAGTTTCTCATTCATTTTAAAATCTGTGCGATAACTTTTCGAACCCTAAAAGAAAACCAACCTGCATATCTGGCTAATTTACTTGTTCGGCCGAAATGCTCAAAATATCTACGCTCCACTAATTCGTATAGATTTGTTGTTCCTCGTATAAAGACTAAGCCTGAGTCAAGAGCTTTTTCTATATCTGGTCCAACCTTATGAAACGCCCTGCCTGTGCCAATACGTAATGCCAAAACAATCTTAACATTCCGGAAATTACTCAAATCTCACCTATTTGACCTAGCTTTTCCACCCTAGTCCCTCAGCAGCCCGGCTCCCTGTTGACGAACCTGCTTTGGCCTCGATTATGACACATGATCACGCTAAGGACTTGTGCGCCTCTGAGCTCGGTCCGCTGAGGATATAGGCGCTATAGAAGTTTTATTTCATTGATTGATTTGATTGAATCTCACCAATTGGGAAGTGTATATTATTGTAAATAATATTGGACCAAATACGGAACTCTGTGGTACACCGTATTTAAAATTGACTGGCTCCGATGTAACACCATCAATAACAATACACTGCAATCTATCTTTCAGATATGAGAAAAACCAGCCAATCGACTTGTCAGACAAACCAATGTTTGATTTAAGGCGATCCAAGAGAATGTCGTGGTCAATGGTATCAAATGCCGCTGATAAATCTTGCAGCACAAGAAACACCCCACTGCCATCATCTATTGCCCTCAGTAGATCGTTCTGTACTTTAACCAGTGCAGTTTCTGTGCTATGGTAACATCTATAAGCAGATTGGTGTTTCTCATATAAAGCATGGACTTTCATATGATGAGTTAATTACTTTGCTATTACTTTCTCTAGAATTTTGGATATGATACTGATCTGTAATTTCGTAGAATTTGTGCATCAAGTGTTGACTTTTTTATCAATGGGCTTACCAGTGCACGTTTGAATGAAGGTGGGAAGGTCCCTGTATTACTCGACTCATTAACAATATTAGTAATAAAAGTCACCAAATAATGTTTCGTATGTTTCAGGACATGAGTAGGCAGGGGGTCGAGACTGCATGATTTAACAGGCGAATCTCGAATTATCTTTGACACTATTTCGTCCCTTACACTTGCAAAGTCCAAAAGTGATGCAGGTGGCAATGTATTATTGTCATTAGAATTATTCAAAGGTGAACGTACTTGAATAGCATCCAGATCAGCTCTTATTTTCTCAATTTTGTTAAGAAAAAATGAGCTAAGCTGGTTTGCCATGTCCTTGTTCGAATCATAGGTAGGAGGGGAGCACAATATCACGTCTACGGTGTAGGAGTTCATTCATGACTTTGTAAAGTTTTTTTGGGGTCTGAGCCACAATCACCAATATTTTCCAGATAGTATTCCTGTTTTGATTCTCTACACATGGAGCTAACATAATCTCTCTGGACTGGGAATAACTCTCGATGTACATAGTGTGAGACGTGTCGACCTCCACTTCCTCTCAATTTTCCTTCTTTCAGTTTCAGCTAATTTCTTCGGCCCTATTGCCACCCGTTTTGTGATCTCAGGAGCATGTTTGTCCATTAGTTCACCGAGTTTAGTACATCCGCATTTAGTGATTCTTGATCTATTAGCTTATATTTTTTTATATGTTATGACCGATTTGGTGATTGGAGGCTTCTTGGTTAGCACAGAGCAGTGGACCGCAAAATGATCGGAAAGTAACGTTGATACATTTAGCTCATATATGCAAATTTTTTTACGGGTTATTACCCAATCCAACGTGTTTCCAAGTATATGAGTAGGGGCTGAGATACCAGTTGAGATAGATTAGGCATGTCAAGAGTGTCTTTTAGTTTGGCAGTGTCACTACAGTTTTTATCATTCCAGAAAATATTAATGTCCCCAGCAATAATAATTTGATTGTTCGAAAGTGTCAACTGTGATTGATAATCCTGAAACTGGTGAGTAAACATCGCGGTTGTTAATTTGTTCTTCTTAGATGGTGGTGGTCTGTATAGAATTACAATATCAACTACCAAGGAATTCGTAACCAATCTACATTTAATGTGTTCGAATGGAACAAAACAAAACAATGAGCGTCAGTAGTGCATTTCAGTGACAAATTTGTTTTGTGAATGATAGCAATTCCACCCCCTTTTCCTGATATTCTTGGGATAATAATAAATTTATACCCATCTGGTGTTGAAGCCGAGATCCATTTGCGGTCCCCGTCATCGCTGGTCAGCCACGTCCCCGTTAATGCCATAATATCAACATCATTTTGTGTAATGTAGGTACGAGGTATTACGCTTGCAATCCCTGTCTTGTTCATAATGCCATTTTGACAAATAGTCCAGTAGACTAAGGATTTTAATCGGAAAAAAATCGAGATTTTTTGGGGGATTGCATGAGGAAACGCCAAATTTGTTTTGTTCCCCCATGATTATAATAATCGTTATCGCGGGTCTGAATTGGTGAGCGGGGGCCCTAGGGTAGTGGTTAGCACCGCTGCCTTTCACGCCAGAGTCCGGGGTTCGGTTCCCGGTCTCGGCGGTTTGAAATAAACAAAATTGTTTCTTCCCCATCCACGTGTGAAAGTTAGTATTGTGGGGAGCCTCCGTGACCGAGAGGTAGCGTGCTCGGCCTCAGACCGCCAGGGCTCGAATTTCAAATCCTGTGTCTGGAGGACAGTGTCATCTCAATCATCTCACCATCCTCAGGAGGTTCTCCTGGCCCAGTTTAGCGTATATGTGCACAAAGGTGGCCTAAAGCCCGATTCATTTTATTTTTGGGTCTGAATTGGTCTCCCGATTTTGAGAAACCTATATGTAGACATCAAAAACAGACTTTTCTACGATGCAGTGGCGGCCATTTTGGATTTCGCCCTCTAGTGGCAACGCACAAGGGGAAATTCAAGGGACTTTAAGTATGTCGCCAAGGCCTATGCTAGTGTAAAATATGAAACTGATCAACATTGATCAATGACAAGGTAGTCTGCATAATCATGACATACATATACATATGTTTCGTTCTTGTAGTAGACCTAAAGTATGGATGTTAAAGTCATAGAATTTTCGTTTTTGTGGAATTGACATTGACATTTTGACATTGCGGATGACCTTGAATCACAAAAAATAGTATCAGAAATGGATCATACAGTGAAAATCACACGAAAAATCTGTACAGTTTATAAAGTGTACTTTTACATTTTGTCCTTGAAATTGACGTTTTGACCTTTAAAATGACCTTGAATTATAAAAAATAATATCAGAAATGGATTTTCCAGTCAGAAATATTCGAAAAGAGGTATCACACTTTTTCCTAGCTATACTAGTTAGAAAAAACATATTTGACCTTCAAAGTGATATATTCGCTTATTTGACCTTGAAATTTACGTTTGCACTTGAAATTATCTCTAATCATCAAAATTAGTAACACATGTTGTTTCTCTAGTCAAATCAAAAAGACGTATTACACTTACTGCTATTTGTATTTATTAAACAACATATTTTGCGCAGTTTTGACCTTGGAATTGCCGTTTTGGCCTTGAAGATGACCTTTAATCACCATAATAATATTATAAATGGATTTTGTAGTCAAATCACACCAAAAAGAGTTATTATATTAATTGTTCTTCATTGTGTTTGGCAAAAATGACATTTTCATCAAATTGATCTCGAAATTGCCCTTTTGACCTTGAAGATGACTTTGAATCATTAGAATAATTCCAGAAATTGTTCGTAGCTTTATTTGTTCAAAAAATACATTTGACCCTGAAATTGACCTTTGACCTTGAATTAAGGCCAAATAAAAGCAGAAATCAAAAATGTCCGCTGCTTAAAATGTTCCACTTGGTCCAAGTATCATTCGTGCCAAGTGGCATAATTCTACCACACTGCAGTGGGCCCGTGGTTATAAATGTCCACTAGTGTGATCATATAGGTTGAAACAGCGTCATCACATTCATGGGTTGAGTGAGAACAAATACCTCTAAATACTGTTTGATGGTTTTCCTAGTCCAAACATATTAATCATTCAGATGGCAACACTCACTGATGCAGACAAATGGCAAGAAATGATAAAATAATTTGTCAACACAACTCAAAGTCCAATGCACCAGACGATAGCAGATCCGGCTGCGCTTATTCTGCCTCCTCTTACTATTTGTGGTGCTTACCGAAATCATCTTCCTGACAGCAAGGCTCGCTGCTCTCGAGGTCGCAGACCGAGACCTTGCTGAATCAGTGTTATCATCCACCTATTGGGGTAGGGGGGATGATTTAGATATTGAATATTCATTAATTTTCCAAAAAATGCCAACGTAATGTTGGCCAACTGTCTGCGACGTTGGCTCAACATTAATCCAACCCTGACGCATGTAACGTCTCGTGTCTGGTGAGATGTGGTGGGAGCTGTCTGTGATACGTCCTGTGACATTCTCGGCCACCAGACATTGTGTCGTTTAATGTCGGGCCGGCATCGTATACAGTGGCCCTGCATTAAAGCAGCACTAATGCCAGAGGTCAAACATGGGTTAAACAGGAAAAATCTTTCTTGAAAGTCCCCACTTCAATAGATGGTTTTAACACTGATTCAGCAAAGCCTCGGTCTACGACCTCGGGAGTAGCGAGCCTTGTGTGGGAAGATGACCGAAATGGGTGTTAAAACATCAATATTTATAAATGGTTTATCTAAAATTAAACAAATATGAGCTACTGTTTCACAAGTGTATGAACAGTTAAATAAGATAACCTTAACGAGTCAAGAGTTGACATGATTAACATGGTTAATGACTATTACATTTGTCAAAAAGAGAGAGAGCATTGTCTGTCAGTGGGACGGAATCACTGTCCCTGGGGAATCACAGTCATGACATACATCTTGACATTAGGCTATGCATAATAATCATCTTAATTTGCGTTACAGAATGATGCACATTAATCCGTGAGGATTTTTACAGCTTGTTTAAAATGTAATAATGTGGTCAGTTTATTTGTATTCAAAGGTGATGTATTCCATTATTTTATCCCATTAAATTTAAAACCTTTGGATCCGTTTTTTTCCGAGTGGATCGCAAGGAGACAGATAACGTTTTATATCTCGTCTTAATATCATTAACCTGACTGACCATTCCACAAATATCGGTAAGATAACATGGAGCTCCTCAATGGACAATCTTGTGCATGATGTTGAGATTTTATTGTTGAGCTGTGACATCCACTTGGAGCTACTTCATTTTTAGAAAATATGTGATGTCTAGATTTGCCCAATCAATAGCAAACAGTATTGTTTAGTTTTATTTTTAAATTGGCGTTTATTTTCAGGCTGAAAATACATATAGTCGAAATGACAAAGAATTATGGCTGATATTATAGATCTGGTATATAATTTTTTTGCCTGTTCATAGAAATATTTCAGTCGCGAATTTCCCTTTTTCAAAATGTTTCCAACAATAGCTGAGCCGCTACGTGTTCGCTCTAGATCTACCCCGAGATACCTTATGACAGTAATGTAGATGTAATTACAATATTGCAGATTATGATGCTCGACTTTATCTAGAATGAGAATCCAATTGGTGACAGTCTGCGACCCTTGAGGAAAATTATTTAATAAAATATGGCCGTTAATTCATATATAAGCTAGACAGTCAGTCACAGAGACTACAAACCTCTGCCGAAATGAATGATCCTAATGATCCTAAAACTTAAATAGTAGTAGCATTGCATTCATTCCTAAAAAATGAAGTGGGCAGTAACACTTCACGAGAGATATTCAGACAGACAGATTGACCACCAAAACATAACCTTTCTGGCGGAGGTAATGATAAATGTACTTATAAAGCGCATCATTATATACATTTCTATGCGCTGACAATTATCAAATTGATATAATACTTAGCCCTTACAGCGCTGAATATATATTTTTATGAAAATCATGGAAACCAAATGATTTTTCCAATTTGAAATTATCATACATGTCCTTGTTAGCCTTTTCCGGTTCATTTGAATACCTATGTTATGGGTCTACGGCCATTGGAAATATGGTTATTCTTACAGTGCGGAATTCGACTTTAGTCGTCAAAATCTGACGTCTACAGACGTCAGCATCTGACGAGTAAAGTCGATCCCCGCGCTGTAAGGGTTAGGTTTGAAAAGTTCATGCGCCAAAATGTAGATTGAAGAGGAAGTTTTAAAATGTCCTTTAAAAGTTGCTTGCGATTTTTGCGACCAGTTTTTGTAGATTTGTAAATGGGCACACGTCATTGTGCTTGTCTGAATGTGCAACGGAAGGGACTTTGAAAATGATGCGCGACTTGACTGGAATCCAATGGAAATCTTTCAAGACAGGTGTGATATGGTCGTATTTCGTCGATTTTGTTACTAGCCTGGCAGCATTGTTTTGTGCAAGCTTTAGTTTATTCTGAATAATAATAACACCATACAAGGAAGATTTGGCATATAAGTTCGGCGTGATATTACAAGTGCCATCACCATCTGCACGAGTGCTGTAACATCGAGGTGGTAAGCCTATCTTATTCTAAAACTGTGCCTCATATGCATGTACATGCTGCGGTAAAACGTTTCCGACGAGAGTTCAGAGGGTCATTTCTGCATCGAAGGTCGCACCTAGGTCACGTACAGTCTGATATGGAAATACTGGCGTGCTTTAAACTCCCAGGCAGTGGCTCAGAGCAGTATGTATTTACGAGGAACTTTTATTTGAAACTCTGATTTTTCATCATTGAAAATCAATATCCCCCCTCGAATCTCTTTCATACATTATTCCAGGGCGTGGTAGAGCTTTCAGGAAAGATGACAAATCCTGGAGGTCAATTTCTACTGAGTGCATCAGCGTAGATGTGAGACTCAGAAAGGCTGATAAAAGCTTGATTCGTTCACCACAACATGTCGGGTACGTCCACTGAGATATGTCTCGGAGCATTCATGGACACTGCCAGCTACATACAGGCAAGTAGTGTCATACGTCTGATGAGTTGAGTCGATGAGTTGTCGAGCGTGTAAAAGGCAGCTGACAAATAAAGCAAAACCAGCAGCACACCTTTCCTGTATGTTGCCGAGAGAATGGTCGATGTCGTTTTTTACACTCCAAAGACAGCCGTTTTCATCTCGCCATATAATTCCCACAAGAAGTAACTTGGCATTTCAAGCATTGTGTATGGTAGGGAAGGATGCATACCAAGGTTCGCCAACCATTACTTTTGTCTAGGTTCGCTTTTATTCCGACAGTCATCTTCAGAATGGGCATGTGTAGGTCACGTCTATAGGCCTTCAGTATACATAGTCCTGTAGCCAGCCTATACAAGCCCTACATGAACCCAGAAATTGTTGGTACTATAAGGTTTCTTGATGATTTTGTATTGGTAAGATGCTGTAGATATCAGATCCAGCTCTTGCCGGAGTGGCAACTCTGGGGAGAATCCGTGAACCACATAAATCCAAAATGAAAACAGCAATAATTTTGGATATAATTACACTAGAACGATAATTTTGGGCTTAATGGATAGGTATTAGAACAACGAATATCAATAATGTATTGAACTATACGTTCATGGTGGTAGGCAGCGATATTATAATAAAATTGACATTTTGACTTTTTAAAATAGCTGTCCGACTGTAATTTGCGGAAAAATTGTGCTAGGAATTTTATTTTCAGACATATATTGTACATACAATACATTGACATTGTCCATACATCTTTTGTAAATACAACATATAATATATATGTGACAAACGATAAGTGGACACATTATATATTTATATATATATATAGGTATTATATTGCTATGCAATTATAGTTCAAAATGGCTGACATTTGACCATGTGAAATAGTTCGTTGGTCATAAATCCTACCTTATAAATGTGATGTTGGTGTTTATTGGCCTACAGCAATAATATTTTTGTTCTTCTTAATTCTGATGATCTTGATAAGGACTTTCAATAATGTTATTCACCAGCTACCTGATATTGCTTCTGATTTGATTACAAAAAAAGAAAATATTAACCAGCAATGATTTCTATAGAAAATCATACTATGATTATGAAAAAACTAAATAGATAGGAATCTGTTTCAGACTATGAAGACAAAGTATTGAACCAAAATGGATTGCATAATAAGCCTACATCAAAAACTGACAAGTGGCGGAATCTTGGAGATGCAGGTCTCAAAACCATCATCGAAAGGAGCAAGGAAAAGGGAGATAACTTCCATCAAATCATTAAAGCAACGCTAGCTACAGGTCCCCCACTACAGCTACGTTGCCATAGAACATGTGGTGCGTCCTGCACATCAAAAGAACAGAGGGGAAGGGGAGTCAACAAAAAAAAGAAAAAATGAAAGATCAGTAAGTGAACCACCAAGAGATCACAACAGCAGGAATTCAACTTTAAAAAACAATGTATATTATGTGGCGAATTATGTCTTGAGAAGGATAGTCGCCATCCTGAGCGATGGGACAAAGTTTGTCAGTGTGAAACTAATGCCAGACCCGGTCAGAAAGCATTCAAGCAGCAGCTCCTTATCATTAGTGAGGGTCGTGGAGATGAATGGGCACGTGATGTTGAACTCCGCTTAGCAGGTGTCTCAGATCTACCGCCGCTGATGGACAATACCATTTACGTTGCTATAATGCATACAGAAAACCTATTTTCAAAGCGGAAAACTGTACACATCTAATATCTGATCCGGCTCTATCTAGCCTTGTGGATGAGATGAACTCTAAGTGGGAGCAAACGTGGACAGTTTCTGAGTTGTACGATAAATATCAGAGCTATGGTGGAGAATTGGGTAGTAAACAGATGATGGCCAACCTGTTAGATTATTTTGATGAACATATTGTTATTTTGAATTCAGAAGGATGTGCAAGTGTTGTAGTTCCCCGTAAATTTATTACCAGAATTTTGAAACTTGTGACTCAAACTAACGATGATGATGAAAAATATGTTGACAGGGTTGTACGTAAGGTTAGGTCAGAGGTTAAATCGATTGTGAAGTGTAATGACTATGATTTGAATCAGTTCACTTATTCTAAGACATGTGAGAGTACTAGTGAAACGCTTTAGACCCTTATTTCACAGTTAGTGTCGAAAGGTGAAAAGGGCAAGGTTGCTTTGACAATAGCACAATATATACAGCAACATATCACCTCATCACATAACCAGACGACACTCGGGTTGGCGCTCAAGTCACACCATAAATTTGGCAGTGCAGAGCTTGTCAGGTTGATGCATGAGCATGGATTCAGTTCTAGTTATGACGAAGTATTAAGATTTCGCAAATCGGTAGCAAAATATATGGCTGATCACAAAAATAATGTGCTGCAGCAGGTGGTTGGCCTTAGTAGAAAGGTAGGTCCACTCTTTGGTTGGTGTGACAACTATGACCTGATGGCGTTTACCCCTAATGGTCGACGTGAGACCCATTGCATGGCTCTCCAATTCACGTGTCATCTTTCTGGAGACATTCTACCGGGATCTGCTCATTCTGAGGAAACTTCTCCTCTCATAATTCCACGGCTGCGAAAATTTGCAGCTGCTAAATTGAGTCTCACAGATATATCTCCAGTTACAATGTTACACTATAATGGACCCAAAAAGGTTAACCCACCGTCCGTATCAAATCACATTGGCCAGCCTTTTAAAGATGTGTGCAAACTGGACGAAAGTGTCACTCAGGCTCATTTAGCTGATATGAAATGGCTTCTTACACTATTTAACACAGATGGTGAAGAATACCCTCTGGAGTGGTCTGGTTACATGACAGCATTAGCCAGGGATCATCATGTGACCTCTCCCAAACCATTCACCCCATTTGCATTTGGTCCATTGATCGATGCCCCTCCATCTCACTCTGATACAATAGTGACAACATCGGACTACTGTAAAAATTACTTGCAGAGTTTGGGTATGAATACAGTACATATAACACTGGATATCAGACCCAGAGAAAAGGGAAACACTTGTAATGCATCCAGGAGGGATGCACTGTGTTATGTCATTTCTCGAGTGTATTTGTAAGCTAATAAGAGGATCTGGTCTCGAAGAGCTGATTGGAGCAGCATTCAGTGGATTGACGGTTATATTAAATGGGAAGAACTGGCCACGAGCTATGTGTGCTTTACGTATGGTATGCACAGTCTTGTTGAGTGACTTCCTCTATAAAGAGGAAAGCATACCCACATGAAGATCTGTCAATCTTTCTTGATAAGACTTGCAAGACACCAACTTGGCAGTAGTGGGTGGATTGTCTCATTAGGCCAACCCTGATTGCACACATGTTTATTACAGCTCAACGCGAAGGTGACTGGCTGCTGCATGTGCACTGCCTCCAAAAGATGCTTCCCTACTTCTTTGCAGCTGGTCATTGGCAATATGCCCGACACATCACTTGGTATCTGCAAGAAATGAGCTGTCTGTCTGAGGATGCAAAGTCTGATCTCATGGTTGGTGCTTTTGTATGTAGACATCGGGAAGGTGTGTGGAACTCAGTCTCAGCAGATCAGTTTGGGGAACAAACTTATATACGCTATGGCAAATCTAAAGGTGGTCTTGTTGGCATCAGCTTCTTAGCTGAGCAGGTTGCATGCTGGGTTCTCTCTTATCCTCTGTGTCAGCGTGTTTCTCAGGCGTTCGAGCTGATGTTTGAATCTACTGACAGTAAAGGTGAAACATCGACACCGGCTATTAAACACAAAGAGGAGGGATTGAAAAGGAGAAAGCTGGATGCTGCTGATGTGTTTAAAAAACACATCAATCCTCTTGTTGATCCATCACCAGAACTGATTAATATAGTGAATAGGAAGTTAGCTGATGACAGCATCAATGTCGCTGACACAGTGAATATCCGTGAGGAGATGACAATAAATGTTGTCAACTCTTTACCTGAAGGTTTCCATAAAGCAATATCAGGGAAAATTAAAACAATGGAAACGATGAAAAGGGGAATAAAAGTAGGAGATGCAATGATTTATGACATGGAAGCACTTCTCAGTCGTCTCTTAATTGTTGGTCAGAACAGGAACACTAGTCTTGTATCAGTATGAGCTTTGTGCAGCCCCCTCCTCTATAATTGACGAATTTGGTTTCATTCGCAAAGGTAATAAGGCCAATATTGTGAGAAAACTGGGCATCATTTCAACTGAGCCCTGTCCTCCAGATGAAGTGATCGTGGATGGAGGACAGTTATTGTATCATATCGTCTGGCTCTGTGGTGGTACCATATCCCCAGTAGCCACAAGTATGGCGACCAGATTAAAGAACTACAGTGTAATTCCTACTAAGATAATTTTTGATAGGTATGGCAATGTCTCTGCTAAAGACCATGAGCGATCTCGCAGAGCCGGAGGTGCTATTCCTTGAATACAACCTTACTCACACATCTCCTCTTCCAAACAAAGACGTTAACATGAAAAGCAAAGCTAATAAGGAACGTATCTCACGTTTACTTTGCACATGCACAATGGACTCACATATTTTAATGGTTGGAGAGGATGAAGGTTTATTGAACCACGATGAGGCAGATGTATTGATGATCAGCTACATGATCGAGGCCGTGAGAAAGGGCAAGAGGGTCATTCGTATCATCAGTGACGATACAGACGTTCTCATTCTTCTGGTTTTCTGGGCTGGGAAGCTTATGATCACTTCTTTGGTTCAGCTGGAAAAGTGGGATGGGAGTATGTTGCATGTTAACGACATTGCAGCAGCCCTGGGCGATAAAAGTCTTCAACTCCTCGGAATGCATGCAGTCAGAGGATGTGACACTGTGTCTTACCCTTTCAAAAAGGGAAAGCTCACAGCACTCACCAAACTCCAATAAGGTGACTTTCCGGAATTATACTCTGTTGTTGGCGAGGAAACAGCCACACATGAATATTTAATGAGAACTGGGCAGAGCATTTTTGCTGCACTTTATGGTCAGCCAAACTGCTCAAGTATGAATACAGCCCGGTATATGATTTATACCAAGAAGAAGGGTAAACCACCCCTTGTGAAATCTCTGCCTCCCACTGATAAAAATCTGCTCCTTTACATGCTGCGAGCACATTGTCAAGCATTATTGTGGAAGGCAGCAGATAAACAGAATGCCCCATTACTTTGTATTACTGAGTTTGGCTGGGAGTGGCTCAACAACGTCCCATCTCCTATAATAGCAAGTGGACCGCCAGCACCTCCTGACCTAATGAAAATTGTAAGTTATCAGTGCAGGCCTGCTCACAAGCAAACTGCAGTTGTTTGACAGCAAGTCTGTCCTGTACAACATACTGCCAATTCGAAGGTTCCTTGATCAGTGTGACAATCCAATGACAGCCAAATATGGGGACAGTGCAACTATGAATGACACACTGATTTTGACACTGATCTCCTTGAATATTAGATACCATGTTTGACACAAACCTGCATAATAACATCGCATCATATATGCAGATAGATGGTTTGTAACATCCCATCAGATACATATATTCTGCTGGTGAATTATTGCATACCATTATTCTAGTCAAAAGGTTAAAATGTGACACTATGGTATTATGACTAGTTAGAGAAAAAAAAACATACTCGTCACTATTATGTTTTACACATTAGAGATAAATGATTTAATTATTGTATTTTATGATTATTATGATATACTAGTCAAGAGAGTGACAATAATGTGTTAAAATATCAAACTATGACAACATGCTGGACAAGTCACCAAAAAAACATAATAAATATAAATGATGTAATTAATGGATATGATAACATTGGCTTGTTGATGAAAATGAAGAGAATATCACCCATCATCTATTGAAATGATGGATAGTCAATACAGCCGACATATTAAAAATAGGCAATGGCTACTGCCACAGTACTGTGGTACTAAAGGACCAATTGGCTATTTTCACCAAACCAATCAGAATTCAGGATTTCAGACTGTGGCAGCAACTTTGGAAATGCTATTACCACCAAACCAATCAGCACCAGTGTAACAACAATACTGACCAATCACAGCAAAAAACTTCATTACCACAATACTGTGTCAATAAGATTCATTTCTGCTGAAATATCTAAACAGATGAGGTCATGCTACCACGTTACTGTAACAATAAGGTATCTTACAGTCCGTGTACATGTGCAAGTAATTGCTGCCACAGGATTGTGTTAATAAGGTTTTGTCGTTCCTTGCTACTGAATTGATGTGTTTATAAGATTCTCGCTGTTGCTAATCATCATCACAGCAGTTCTGTGTAACTGTTAATAATGGTCGCCACAGTGCTGTGTCAATAAGGTTTCTTACTCTTTTTCTAAACATATAAGTTATTGCTACCACAGTGATGTAGCAATAACGTTTCTTACTGTCTCTATACACTCAAAATCCGTGCTGCCACAGTACTGTGTCGATAAGGTATCTTACTCTTTTTCTACACATATATTTCCTTGCTACCACAGTGCTGTGATAATAACGTTTTTTACATTATCGAAACACTTAAAATCTGTGGTGCCACAGGGCTGTGTCAATAAGGTATCTCACTCTTTCTCTACACATTTATGTCCTTGCTACCACAGTGCTGTGGCAATAACGTTTCTTACCGTCTCTATACACTTAAAATCTGTGCTGCCACAGTTGTGTGTCAATAAGGTATCTTACTTTTTTCTACACATATATGTCCTTGCTACCACAATGCTGTGGCAATAACGTTTCTTACCGTCTCTATACACTTAAAATATGCGCTGCCACAGTTCTGTGTCAATAAGTTATCTTAATCTTTTTCAACACATGTATGTTCTTGCTACCACAGTGCTGTGGCAATAACGTTTCTTACTGTATCTATGCACTTAAAATATTTGCTGCCACAGTGCTCTGTCAATAACATATCTTACTCTTTCTCTACATGTAAAAGTCATTGCTACCACAGTGATGTGACAATAACGTACCTTACTGTATCTATACACTTAAAATCTGTGCTGCCACAGTGCTGTGTCAATAAAGTATCTTACTCTTTCTCTACACATAGAAGACCTTGCTACCACAGTAATGTGGCAATAACGTTTCTTACGGTCTCTATACACTTAAAATCTGTGCAGCCACAGTGCTGTGTCAATAAGGTATCTATTTTTTTTTCTACACATATAAGTCCTTGCTACCACAGTGCTGTGGCAATAACGTTTCTTACTGTCTCTATACACTTAAAATCTGTGCTGCCACAGTGCTTTGTCAGTAACGTATCTTACTCTTTCTCTACATGTAAAAGTCAGTGCTAACACAGTGATGTGACAATAACGTTTCTTACTGTATCTATACACTTAAAATCTGTGCTGCCACAGTACTGTGTCAATAAGGTATTTTACTCTTTTTCTGCACATATAAGTCCTTGCTACCACAGTTATGTGGCAATAACGTTTCTCACTGCATCTATACACTTAAAATCTGTGCTGCCACATTGCTGTGGCAATAACGTTTCTTAATGTCTCTATACACTTAAAGATCTTTGCTGCCACAGCTCTGTTTCAATAAAGTATCTTACTCTTTTTCCATACATATAAATTATTGATACCACAGCGCTGTGGCAATAACGTTCCTTACCAATATACACATGATACAAGTCCTTGCTACCACAGTGTTGTGTCAAAAAGGTTCCTTAGCGCCCATCGCCACCTGAAAGTACTTTTTTACCACTCATTTTCTACACCTTAAAGTCTTTCATACCACAGTGATGCCGTCTACACAAAGTCTTTGCTAACACAGTGCTCTGTCAATGAATTTCTTACTGTCTCAATACATTTAAAAATCGTTGCTGCTAGATTGCTGTATGAATACGGTATCCTACTTTGTCCTAGCTACCACAGTGCCGTTGCAATAATGTTTTTATTGTCTCAATACACTCTCAAATATTTGCTGCCACAGTGTTGTTTTCTGACTGCTCATGTAGGCCTACATCTGCAAGTCAAGTGTACATCTACATTCATGTGTCAATGAGATTTGTTACTGCACTTACACGTCACTGGTGCCACAGTACCGTGTCAATTAGTTTTGTTTCTGCTCATCTACACTAAGTCCTTGCTACCACAGTCATGTGTCGATAAGGTTTATTACTGTCTCTATACACTTGCAAATCATTGTTGACACAGTTCTGTTTCAATAAAGCGTCTTACTGCTCATCTACACCTACAAGTCACTGCTACCATAAAATTGGCAAAGATTTGGCAAAACAATTGTCACCAACTGTTCGCAGATGGAATAAATTTGCATGGTGTGACAGTAGTTAATGACAAATAAGGGGGGACCTCACCGGGCTGGAGACTACTTTGGGATATTGACAAATTTGCGAAACTCCTCAAATCTACACCAAACATTCACCAAATTTCCCCAAACGTTTACCTTTTTCGCCAAACCTTCTCTGTGTTCACCTAATTGCTATCACAATACGGTGGCAATGATGTTACTTGTAGTTTCTTTACACTTACAAGTCCTTTCTACCACAATGCTGTTTAAACAGGCCTACGGCTTCTTACTATCTATACACTTACAAGTTCTTGTTACCACTGTGCGGTGTCAATAATGTTTTCTAATTCCCCTTTATACTCATAAGTAGTTGCTTAAACAGTACGATGTCAATACGGTTCCCTAATCTCTTTTTATCCTTCCAAATCCTTGCTACCACAATGCCGTGACAATGAAGTTTATGCATGTGACTCTACAATTACAAGTCCTTACTGCCACAGTTCTGTGTCAATAAGGTTCATTCATGTCTCTCTAAACCCACAAGCCCTCGTTGCCACAGTGATGTGTCAATAACGTTTTGTATGGTCTATTTACACTTACCAATCCTCTATGCCACTGTCATGTCAATAACTTTTCTTGCTACCCCTTTACACTCAGACGTTCTATGCTATGACAGTACAGTGTCAGTATATTTTTTTCACTACCCCTCTATAGCTCCATATTGTATGATGTCGATAATGTTTCTTACTACACTCGTACACAGAAATTCCGCAGTGTTGTCGTAATACGTAGGTGTATTTACAGTTCGAATTCCTTGTTATCACAGTGCTGTGCCCTACCATGTCCCAACTTCAAGTCGTAGCAGCATTGAATAATATTATGCAAAAGAAAAAAAAACAGTTTTATTTAAAAATCAATTTATTCATTGGTTGTTAAGACACTATATATATGCCTACGCCGTTAAACTGAGCTGCCCCAACGATCATAGTCTGAAGTGGCTGGTGATTATTTCAGCATTCTGAAAAGACATAAAAGCAAACTTGCAAATGTTTAAATATTGGTGAAAAAAACTGAAAAACATTAGCAATTTGGGAAGTTATTGTGTCTACAAACAAGCAAAAATTTGCCATTTTGTGCGATAAATCAGCCATTTTTATTTTGCTCAACCATTTTTCAACAACTTGTCAGTGAACTGCATGGTTATAAGGAACACATAGAACAAATTTGATCAGGATAGGCCTACATGAAAATCTTACTAAGGAAAATTTACCGCCGATGTCGACGCCGCTCCCGACAAAGACACCGAGCTTCAATGGCAAAAGTCCACTTTAAAAAAGGGCGGGCTAAAAAGATATTTATTTAAAATTCACCATAGTGCCTGGAAATTTTATGCTGCCACCTAAGCGTCAAACACTTTACACCTAAAAATTGTTTGGCCCAGTGATCTTAGCCTCAACTGGCTGGTGAGTATTTCAGCATTCGGAAAATATATTTATGAACAAAAATATCACATAAGTATATGTATATATTAAATAGTAATTTTATTTTGAAAAGCCATGTATTTGTCATTCAACATTGTGTATTGAAAATCTATACAAAATATAATTTGATGGCATTGTTAAGACTGTACATTTAATTTTTAATACTATACCCTGGAAACATGTCTTGCCATCAAAACAAAAACAACACACCTTTAACTGTCGTCTAGTAAGAGTTTTTGTGCTCCATTTATATAACTTGGTCTCTGTTCTTGCTTTTGTAGACTGCCTGAAACATAATCACATATTGTGTTTAAATTGTGACAATTCTACCATTGATTGATTTGTTCATCCAGACCTATTTGATTAGTAAAAAAACAATTTCGGCTATTGAAATCGCAATATACTTAGGAATGTAAATATACTTAGGAATGTTAAAGTAATGCTAGTAAATTTCACGATGACATTTAATTGTTTAGCTAAAATGAGTACATAGTATAGGCTTACCACTGTATAACCTATATGCATTTGCATTCACAACCTCGCATTTATGCTACACACCTCCATCGTTTAATAGCAATTTGTACTTCTTTTCCATATCCCCCTCTCATGAAAGCAATGACTCCTATCGTGCTATGTTTGGTATCAGCCACCAGTAGCACACAATGGCTACCCATTGGTACGTGCTTCACAGCATCTTTGTCGCTGATACCACATCACACTGGCATCAGGATGAAATCATACTGGGCAAACACAACCTGAAAAAACCCATAATAATTTAGGCTAACGTATCATAAAACACAAATGTATTTACATTTCTATGGCACCACCCACTTAAGCAAGTGTATTTTTAGTATGTGGACAATATGAAGAGTGGGTGGGAATTGTTTTTGACACAGCAGTGTGACAGTAAGATTTGTACGTTTAGAGGGGTAATAATAATCTTTATTGACACAACACTGTGGCAGTAAGGACTTGTACATGTGGAGGGGTAGCAAGAATACTTATTGACACAGCACTGTGGCAGTAAGGACTTGTGCATGTAGAGGGGAAGTAGGAGCCCTTATTGACACGGCACTGTGGCAGTAACGACTTGTACATGTAGTGGGGTAGCAGGAACCCTTATTGACACAGCACTGTGGCAGTAAGAACTTTACATGTAGAGGGGTAGTAAAAAACCTTATTGCCACAGCACTGTGGCAGTAAGGACTTGTACATGTGGAGGGGTGGTAAAATCATTATTGAACATCACTGTGGCAGCAAGGACTTGTACATGGGGAGGTAAAAACCCTGATTGACACAGTACTGTGACAATAAGGACTTGTGCATGTAGAGGGGTAGTAAAAAACCTTATTGGCACAGCACTGTGGCATCAAGGACTTGTACATGTAAAGGGGTAGTAGGAACCCTTATTGACACAGCATTGTGGCAGTAAGGACTTGTACATGTAGAGGGGTGGTAAAAAACCTTATTGACACAGCACTGTGGTAGTAAGGACTTGTACATGTAGAGGGGTGGTAAAAAACCTTATTGACACAGCACTGTGGTAGTAAGGACTTGTACATGTAGAGGGTTAGTAGGAACCCTTATTGACACAGCACTGTGGCAGTAAGGACTTGTACATGTAGAGGGGTGGTAAAAAATCTTACTGACACAGCACTGTGTTAGTAAGGACATGTACATGTATAGGGGTAGTAAAAAACCTTATTGACACAGCACTGTGGCAGCAAGGACTTGTACATGTAAAGGGGAAGTAGGAACTCTTATTGACACAGCACTGTGGCGGTAAGGACTTGTACATGTAGAGGGGTAGTAAAAAACCTTATTGACACAGCACTGTGGCAGTAAGGAGTTGTACATGTAGAGGGGTGGTAGGAACCCGTATTGACACAGCACTGTGACAGTAAGGACTTGTACATGTAGAGGGGTAGTAAAAAACCTTTTTGACACAGCACTGTGGCAGCAAGGACTTGTAGGCTACATGTAGAGGGGTAGTAAAAAACCTTATTTACACAGCACTGTGGCAGTAAGGACTTGTACATGTAGACGGGTAGTGAAAATCTTATTGACACAGCACTGTGGCCTTGGATAAACATTGTCCAGTTTAACGCGAATCGGGTTTTCAAGAGCAGTTCATAGTCACACATTATGGAAAAATCGTGTACACACAGGGCATAGGCCTACAATATAAGACAGGATTGGCGAAAAGTATCACATTACTTGATGGTGTCATCGATTTACACAAATTCATGCTTCTTCCTATAATTCCTTATTGTCTCGCTCGAAAATGTCCAAGATGGAACATTTTCGGCAGCCGAAAATTCACTTGAGGCCGTTTTAAATGCTTCATAATTGACGGACGTCCTTCCGATCAACATGGCGACGATGTAATGGCGGCAATCCACTCAGCCCTCCCACTCCACATGCGAAAATGTACGATGGCCTCTGATTGGTTTGGTGAAAATAGCGATTCGCACTGCTATTGCCACAGTACTGTGGCAATAGACACTTCCTTAAAAATATTAGCTACTTGATGAAGAGAATGCCATCATCTTCTAAATTGAGTTGTTTTAAATGGAGAATATACTGTTACCAGTGTTAAAATGATGGAATTTTTAATGACAATTGCTTTTTGTTTTACATAGAAATAAGATATATTATACTATTATACTAGTCGAAAGGTTAAAATGTCACACTATCATAATATGATGGACTAGTCATGAGAAATAAATACGATTTACTAGTCAATAATATGCAGCCAATAATTTGAAAGATATGCTTATGCCTGTCAAATTAGATCTATCCACAAATAGGTTTATTTGTTTGTAGATTTTGCTAGAGCTGCGTGTATCCATGAGTTGATGTTTTCAATAAAATATTAGTTATTACACATTTTTAGAAATGTATTGTATGTACAAAGTATGTTCGAACACCCAACATAACATTTTCAGCACAATTTCCTCGAAAACGACAGCCGGCCGGCTATTTCGCCGGGTCATAATATCGGCCATTTCTTATTATGGCTGCCCAGCAGGACAACAATTTTTTTAAACCCATGCATGACATTCTCAGTGTAAATACCTTTCCAAAGTTATTGCTACTTTACTGTTTGACCATATTTCGATGGCGGCCATTTTGGATTTATGCAAATCATGGATTCTCCCCAACCGGCAAGAGCTGGATTTGACATCTACAGTATCTAACCAATACAAATCCACCAAAAAACCTTATAGTACCAACAATTTCCGGGTACCATATGATGGCTACTGGACTAACACAGTAGGAGGCAGGTTGATTGCATTCAGCCGAGTAGCTATAACCTGATTACAAGACTATTGATACTACTCCAACGACACACTCACCCAACGCTGTTATAATGTTAGGCCAACGTATGGGACGCTGGGCCAACATTGAACCAACATTGGAGAAATGTACAATGTCTGAGGAGAAGTCCTCCTGCCCAGGGAGCACAAGACATTTGTATAACAATCTATACAACGACCCAAAGTCTTCGACATTGGATCAACATTGTATAAAGTTATACAAATGTTTTGTGTTTACAGGGTGTCATTACAAGTGTGGATCAGCCAGTTTAGAGATTCCCGCAGTAATACAGTCAGTTTGTTTGTAAATCAACGACCAGCTAAAAGCCAGGGCTAAGGACTTGAGCTTTGATGGAATTATTAACTCATAGATGTCGCTCAAGCATTTATAAACTTGCTGTGATTTGAGAAATTGCTCTTAATGCGGCTTTGGGTATAAAACGCATATTAATTATTATTATGGAATAGGGCCTATGCCTACCCACAAGCACTATTGCATTCTGGGGGACCCATGTCCTGCGGATTATGACAGTTAAACCTTTAACCAAGCCAGCAAAAATATTTCTTTCGAATGCTGCTGATCTTACACATTATGTTTATGTTAAATAATGGCATATTCCAAAGGTGAGACCCTAACGTTTTGTTCATGTATTTAATTACTGTAGTTGAGATGACGCTAATTTAAGACCTGTTTTATACACTGGTCTTGTGCATATGTCTTGTACACACACTGGACATAAGTTTGTTCACCCCCACACATTTCATGCACAAACCACTGTTTAATGACTACTGAGCGTCAGTTCATATATACATACCGACATGATTTTAAAGCTTTTAAGCTGTGTCACATGTTATCCACATATGTTTTACACATTCTCATACAAATGTACGTCTGTGCATTGTAATTATGGGTTCCAGTGGAGACATTTGTAATGGGAATCGAATTCAAATTGAGGGCTCAAATGTAATAGGTTTCAAGATCATGCATTGCGGCGCAGCTAAGCTGCAATAAAAAAAAAGAATAAAATACTTTTGCAAGGTACAGACTATCAGGTAGAAGTGAGAAAAGACGCCGGCATGGTCGTCCGAAGCAGACGTCAGCTCATGAAGGCAGACGTCTGTCAAGGTTGGGATGTTTGAAGACGTTTTTGGTACGTTTGTTATAACAAACTGTCAGGTGACGACTATATACATATAGGGGACATATTCAGCCTAGTGGTAAGAAAAAAACCCCTCATGGTTTATAATAAAAAAGGCAGAATCACATCAGGTGGGCCAAGATAATTCGGCACTGGGCCACCAATGACAATTAGTCCTTTGTGGTGCTCTCTGAAGAGTGTAGTTTTAGTTTACACACTAATGATGGAAGTGAAGGATGTTGAAGAAATCATTGATAGAGTATGAATCCAGACGCAATGCGATTTCGGATATGTTGAAACGTTTCTGTTATGATTTTGGGATGTATCCACTTCCTTGCGTTGGCACTTTGGTAGTGGTTGATGGAAATGTTAACCAGTATTCTTACATTGACCTTATGGTCAGAAATATGCTGGCGTCAGTAGAGCAAATGTTTAGGGACCAGCAACACCCATTTGTGTTCCAACGAGAAACTGTTCCTTGTCAGAGGGTCATGGCGGTGTTAGCATGTTTCGAAAACAATTCTAGACGCAAGATGCTAATTTCTCCGCAGTCTCTAGATGTAAATCCTATCAAAAACATCTGAAGTTGCATGAAAACGGACACATGAGAGGTCAAACCAACCACATGTAAATAAATTAAAGAAGCATTATTCAGAAGTTCTGACAGAATTGGTCCTGCAAAGATCAGAAAAGTGTTTTCATCTTTGCTCAGAAGAGCAGCCGCTATTATAAGATCACATGGCTACCCTAATGAATATTAATTGTGACACTAATCATGTTTCATATAGCATCATAAATATATTTTCAGTCATAATCTGTAACAAAATGAAATAAACTATCCGTGTTTCAGTTTATATACTGTGATTCAATTAAGGTATTAGGTATAGGTGTAATAGGCATCACTTTGGGGTGAACAAACTTATGTCCAGTGTGTGTATTTAAGTTGAGAAGTCACAGGTGTCTTCCACATTTCTCTTGTTAGTTTAGGAGAGATGTTTTGTTAAGACTTCTTCCAGACACCAGTTGCTGACGTCTTGTACATGTCGCAAACTGATGTCTGCTGCCTGCAAAATGTTGCTTGCTCTACTCCACTGGACGTCAAAAAAGCTATGAAAGACACAGTGCGCTATCACATCAATAATTAGAACATGTTGATTTGTCGTGATTTCAAAGTGCAAAATGGACATTAAAAACATGTCATTTATTGACATGTGGAGGATGTTTTATTCTGAGATAAAGGTGACATCCGAATTTTCACGTCGAGATTTCGTCAGAAAACTATGTGATTTCAACTTTCATTTACAACGTATTTTATCTGGTCATACAATGCCTTCATAAAACGTGATTTTAACGTGTTTTCAACGTGTTTTACGAGCTGGGTATTGCTGTCACGCATCGCGTGTATCCATACTTCCCTCTGCCCAACACATAGTAGGGGATGAACCTGGACCAATCTTTCACTTGGTGACAACTTTTTGTGAGTAAGCTTAAAATGAAGCGTACAATATGCTTTTTGACTTTTTTGGTGAAGGCAAACTTTTTCAGGTCATTTTTTCGAAATATGACGTTTCGAATCCGCCATTACCCACAATCCTTAAATTTGACTTAAAACACAAAGTATGCAACGTAGCAAAATGATTTTTATGTCTATGCCTATGTTTTCAGGGTCAAGAAACTTGAATTTGTGCTTAGAAATATGTTTTCATTATTAATCAACATGTTTTAAAACAACAAGATGGCCGCATGTAAAATATAAATCACTGACGTCACATTTTTCTGGCAATAAAATTAACATTAAATGTGTCAAAAATGGACAAATGCTGATAAAACCTTTATTTATTATTTCAAAATAAGTACAGTATCAAGAAGACAATACAAGTCTGAAACACTAAAATATATAAAGTAAACTTCAATTTTATACAGTACAGACAGTGGGGGGGGGGCACAAACATTACTGAGCGACGCACACCCCTGTCACACTTGTTAGGGCGCTGCGCACCTGCACATCGCGTCACACTGCACAGGGGGTGGTGTTAGGGTGGGGCACGCGGCAGATGGATCAAACGCAGACGTTAAAGGTGTGGTCAACAGTCAAAATTCGAGGGACAAGGGTCCCCCAGAATGCAATAGTGCCTGTGGGTAGGCCCAGGCCCTATTCCATAATAATACTAAATAAGCGTTTCATACCCGAAGCCTCATTAAGAGCAAGTTCTCAAACCACAGCAACTTCATATATACTTGAGCGACATCTATCAGTTAATAATTCAAAGCCCTTTGCCCTGGCCCCTACTTTGTCGCTGGGTTGCAAACAAACTGACAGTATTACTGCGGGGATGTCGAAACTGTATTGACACCCAGTGAGCACAAAGCATTTGTATGACTTTATAGCATGTTGGACCAACGTCGAAGACGTTGGGCCGACGCTGTATAAATGTTATACAAGTGTGTTGTGTTTGCTGGGCAGGTGGACTTTCTCTCAAACATAGTACACTAGTCCAATGTTGGTTCAGTGTTGGACCAGCGTCGCAGACGTTGGTCCAACATTAAAACAGTACTGGGTCAATGTATCGTTTAAGTAGTATCTTGTAATCAGTTTAGTTGATGATATTAATGCCGTCACCCTGTAGAGTAGGTTACTGTATGCCTACAGCCATGTACTCTATATATGCTACTGTAGGCCTACGCGTGACGGTCCCACGCATGCCCGTTTTGCAGCTGTATGAATCTTTAACGAAGTGATAACGCTATGCAGTGCTGTTCAGATAAGCCAGTTTAACCTCAACTCTCTGACCAGTCAATGATTTATTAATAAGTCACGAAAAATACAATTCTGAAAGCATTATTTTATTCACATATTTAAAATATGATTGTATTTTTACAATTGTTATATTATCAACGGCAATGTTTATATTTTCTGAAGTGCTAATTAGCTAATGTAACTACTATCTTACTGGACGCCGCAGTCGTTCCCATGTTTTGTTGGTTGCTGTCTCAGGGAAGTATAGGCCTGCACGTTTACATACAACTTAATTGACGGTACTCGGATTGGATCTAGCCTATCTTTTCCTCGCGTGCCGAAGACGTTATATTTTAGTAAAAGTTAGGATTTTTTATCGCCCAGTAAATACAAAACATTTGTATTACATTTATAGAATGCCGGCACAATGTCTTCGACGCTGGTCGAACATTGTATAAATGTTATACAACTGTTTTGTGTTTTCACACCTCGCTAGCTGCTTGTCTAAGCCACGCCAACACTGAAAAACCCCGCTTACCTTTCTAAATAAATAAGTTTGCGAGTTAACGTGCAATCATAATATAATTTATATCATTTTTTAAAGTAATGAATAAGCTTTCTGGTGATATTTATTACGAGTTTGTACAATGAGCATTTGAAAAGTTATAGATTTATATCGGGATGTTTATGACACCTAGCTTACACACTGACACAACTGACTTTCCGTGCTAATCAGTGGTGTAATTGCACCTTGTGAAGCCAAGGGTGCACTAGGTGTTAACTGCTCGGCATATAAATAAATATATGCTTTGAGTACCCCATTCGAACATGGTTTTAAATTAGTAACAGAAAAAGTATAATTACACAGTAAAAATAGTAATATCCCCGGAAAACATTTTTCAGCCACTATAATTTGATATGCGTCCTGGCGCTGTGCCTAGAATATTGACGTTTTTTTTACATAATTATAAAACATTTTTATATAAGTTATTTTTCAGGAGAAAAAATATTTTCAAAATCTTTCACAGCCGACCATAACACATTTACATGTCTTTTTTATCTAAGCTGTTTTTAATGGTAGCCGTTTTATAGCCCTCTATGTTTTTTTTCTATGATGAAAGCAATGTCTTGTTGAAATAATTTCATTTTGATTGATGGTGTATGTCCTATGTATGTCACCGATGAACTGAGGAATGCGAGTTTGTTGTATCATTATAAAAGGTCCGTGAAGCTAGTTACTTATTCCTTATTCCCGTTTCCTTATTCAAAATTTTTTTACTAAAAGTCGTGGATCATCAAAATTAAGATACAGGTGCCTGGCGCCCACCCATCCAAGGTCATTCCCACCGTGACCTTGACCCTGATATCCCAAGGTCATACAGAAAAATTGGGTCAAAAATCGAGGGTAGCCAGAAATTAAAACTAAAAGTCGTGGATCATGAAAATTAAGATACAGGTGCCTGGCGCCCACCCATCCAAAGTCATTCCAACCGTGACCTTGACCCTGAGATCCCAAGGTCATACAGAAAAATGAGGTCAAAAATCGTGGGTAGCCAGAAATTAAAATTAAAAGTCGTGGATCATCAAAATTAAGATACAGGTGCCTGGCGCCCACCCATTCAAGGTCATTCCCACGGTGACCTTGACCCTGAGATCCCAAGGTCATACAGAAAAATGAGGTCAAAAATCGAGGGTAGCCAGAAATTAAAACTGAAAGTCGTGGATCATCAAAATTAAGATACAGGTGCCTAGCGCCCACCCATCCAAGGTCATTCCCACTGTGACCTTGACCCTGATATCCCAAGGTCATACAGAAAAATTGGGTCAAAAATCGAGGGTAGCCAGAAATTAAAACTAAAAGTCGTGGATCATCAAAATTAAGATACAGGTGCCTGGCGCCCACCCATCCAAGGTCATTCCCACCGTGACCTTGACCCTGAGATCCCAAGGTCATACAGAAAAATGAGGTCAAAAATCGAGGGTAGCCAGAAATTAAAACTGAAAGTCGTGGATCATCAAAATCAAGATACAGGTGCCTGGCGCCCACCCATCCAAGGTCATTCCCACCGTGACCTTGACCCTGAGATCCCAAGGTCATACAGAAAAATTGGGTCAAAAATCGAGGGTAGCCAGAAATTAAAACTGAAAGTCATGGATCATCAAAATCAAGATACAGGTGCCTGGCGCCCACCCATCCAAGGTCATTCCCACCGTGACCTTGACCCTGAGATCCCAAGGTCATACAGAAAAATTGGGTCAAAAATCGAGGGTAGCCAGAAATTAAAACTAAAAGTCGTGGATCATCAAAATTAAGATACAGGTGCCTGGCGCCCACCCATCCAAGGTCATTCCCACCGTGACCTTGACCCTGAGATCCCAAGGTCATACAGAAAAATGAGGTAAAAAATCGTGGGTAGCCAGAAATTAAAACTAAAGGTCGTGGATCATCAAAATTAAGATACAGGTGCCTGGCGCCCACCCATCCAAGGTCATTCCCACCGTGACCTTGACCCTGAGATCCCAAGGTCATACAGAAAAATGAGGTCAAAAATCGAGGGTAGCCAGATATTAAAACTAAAAGTCGTGGATCATCAAAATTAAGATACAGGTGACTGGCGCTCACCCATCCAAGGTCATTCCCACCGTGACCTTGACCCTGAGATCCCAAGGTCATACAGAAAAATTGGGTAAAAAATCGAGGGTAGCCAGAAATTAAAACTAAAAGTCGTGGATCATCAAAATTAAGATACAGGTGCCTGGCGCCCACCCTTTCAAGGTCATTCCCACCGTGACCTTGACCCTGAGATCCCAAGGTCATACAGAAAAATGAGGTCAAAATCGAGGGTAGCCAGAAATTAAAACTAAAAGTCGTGGATCATCAAAATTAAGATACAGGTGCCTGGCGCCCACCCATTCAAGGTCATTCCCACGGTGACCTTGACCCTGAGATCCCAAGGTCATACAGAAAAATGAGGTCAAAAATCGAGGGTAGCCAGAAATTAAAACTGAAAGTCATGGATCATCAAAATTAAGATACAGGTGCCTGGCGCTCACCCATCCAAGGTCATTTCCACCGTGACCTTGACCCTGAGATCCCAAGGTCATACAGAAAAAAGGGGTAAAAAATCGAGGGTAGCCAGAAATTAAAACTAAAAGTCGTGGATCATCAAAATTAAGATACAGGTGCCTGGCGCCCATCCATCCAAGGTCATTCCCACCGTGACCTTGACCCTGAGATCCCAAGGTCATACAGAAAAATGAGGTAAAAAATCGAGGGTAGCCAGAAATTAAAACTAAAAGTCGTGAATCATCAAAATGAAGATACAGGTGCCTGGCGCCCACCCATTCAAGGTCCTTCCCACGGTGACCTTGACCCTGAGATCCCAAGGTCATACAGAAAAATGAGGTCAAAAATCGAGGGTAGCCAGAAATTAAAACTAAAAGTCATGGATCATCAAAATTAAGATACAGGTGCCTGGCGCCCACCCATCCAAGGTCATTCCCACCGTGACCTTGACTCTGAGATCCCAAGGTCATACAGAAAAATGAGGTCAAAAATCGAGGGTAGCCAGAAATTAAAACTAAAAGTCGTGGATCATCAAAATTAAGATACAGGTGCCTGGCGCCCACCCATCCAAGGTCATTCCCACCGTGACCTTGACCCTGAGATCCCAAGGTCATACAGAAAAATGAGGTAAAAAATCGTGGGTAGCCAGAAATTAAAACTAAAGGTCGTGGATCATCAAAATTAAGATACAGGTGCCTGGCGCCCACCCATCCAAGGTCATTCCCACCGTGACCTTGACCCTGAGATCCCAAGGTCATACAGAAAAATGAGGTCAAAAATCGAGGGTAGCCAGATATTAAAACTAAAAGTCGTGGATCATCAAAATTAAGATACAGGTGACTGGCGCTCACCCATCCAAGGTCATTCCCACCGTGACCTTGACCCTGAGATCCCAAGGTCATACAGAAAAATTGGGTAAAAAATCGAGGGTAGCCAGAAATTAAAACTAAAAGTCGTGGATCATCAAAATTAAGATACAGGTGCCTGGCGCCCACCCTTTCAAGGTCATTCCCACCGTGACCTTGACCCTGAGATCCCAAGGTCATACAGAAAAATGAGGTCAAAATCGAGGGTAGCCAGAAATTAAAACTAAAAGTCGTGGATCATCAAAATTATGATACAGGTGCCTGGCGCCCACCCATTCAAGGTCATTCCCACGGTGACCTTGACCCTGAGATCCCAAGGTCATACAGAAAAATGAGGTCAAAAATCGAGGGTAGCCAGAAATTAAAACTGAAAGTCATGGATCATCAAAATTAAGATACAGGTGCCTGGCGCTCACCCATCCAAGGTCATTTCCACCGTGACCTTGACCCTGAGATCCCAAGGTCATACAGAAAAAAGGGGTAAAAAATCGAGGGTAGCCAGAAATTAAAACTAAAAGTCGTGGATCATCAAAATTAAGATACAGGTGCCTGGCGCCCATCCATCCAAGGTCATTCCCACCGTGACCTTGACCCTGAGATCCCAAGGTCATACAGAAAAATGAGGTAAAAAATCGAGGGTAGCCAGAAATTAAAACTAAAAGTCGTGAATCATCAAAATGAAGATACAGGTGCCTGGCGCCCACCCATTCAAGGTCCTTCCCACGGTGACCTTGACCCTGAGATCCCAAGGTCATACAGAAAAATGAGGTCAAAAATCGAGGGTAGCCAGAAATTAAAACTAAAAGTCATGGATCATCAAAATTAAGATACAGGTGCCTGGCGCCCACCCATCCAAGGTCATTCCCACCGTGACCTTGACTCTGAGATCCCAAGGTCATACAGAAAAATGAGGTCAAAAATCGAGGGTAGCCAGAAATTAAAACTAAAAGTCATGGATCATCAAAATTAAGATACAGGTGCCTGGCGCCCACCCATCCAAGGTCATTCCCACCGTGACATGTCATATTATTGCAGAATTGACACAAAAATGCAAAAACCTCTCATTTCCTGAATAAAAAAACACAAGTTTAATTAACATAGCCTCGACAATTGCGCCAAACACACAAAAATACATTATTAGGCACATCATGACTGGAATTAGGCACATCATGCAATCTCAAAATTAACCCTTGAAACACAAATATAGAAATAACAACAAACCACTAATAAAACACTCAATGTATACATTAGCTAAACACTTAACTACACAAAACTTGACCTCAAATAGTCCTTTGTGGCCTATTTGCAACATTGCCACATTTGTGATAAATACAAATTTACATCAAAATGACCTGAAAATTAACAATTTTTGTTGTTTTTTCTGTTTGTTTTGGATTGTCTTAGTTTTCTCAGAATACTGTTTTTTAATTATTCTGCTCCTATCAACATGATCAATGCAATCTCCCTATCCTTCCGTTCCCGCTGTAATTACGTTTGAACGTAGTCGTCCAAACTTGTTCTAATTCTAAAGCAACTTTATTTTTTCTTCTTATTATTATTCTACGGCCCATTTGGCCACACCATTTCTCACTCAGTTTACAAGTAATCGACTTGGCACAATTATCCTTAGGTATTGAAGTTAGTTGCTATAGCTTTTTTCTGCAATCCTGACAGTGGATCTAGATCTAATCTGGATTTCATAGATCCATTATACATGTATGGATCATCCACTGCAGATTTTTGCCACACTATTTCTCACTCAGTTAACAAGTAATCGACTTTAAATCTTGCCCGAATGATCCTTAGGTATTGAAGCTAGTTGCTGTAGCTTTTTTCTGCAATCCTGACAGTGGATCTGGATCTAATCCGGATTTCATAGATCCACTATATGGATCATCCATTGCAGATTTTTGCCACGCTATTTCTCACTCAGTTAACAAGTAATCGACTTCAAATCTTGCCACAATGATCCTTAGGTATTGAAGTTGGTTGCTGTAACGTTTTTTCGGTGTTCCTGAAAGTGGATATATTCAGCATTTTATAAATCCACTATGTTGACCAATGTCGGTGCGATGATGTACATGTCGGATGATAGCCCATTCATTGAAAGAATGGAGAGCAGCCATTCACAGTGGTACTTTGTTGTCGTTGACTCGGCGTTTTTTTGGGGTGGAGTGTGCTGGTCTTCTCGACCACCGGGCCAGCATCGCAGACAGTGGCCCAGCGTTGAACCATCATTGGGTGTTTGATGTGAACAATAGAAACCCCTTAAATGCTACATTTCACCATTAAAATTAAAGTTATAGTCACAGGCAGACATAGTAGAGAGAGAGATGTTGAGATGAATGATATAACAGTGGTGGAGAGAGAGGAGAATGAGAGAAAAGTTAGCCTGAAGAACAAAGTTGCAAACGGTCACAAAACGGTCGCAAACGGTCACAAATGATCCTGAGCAGTTGCAAATGATCACAAAGGTTCACAAACCATCGGAAATGATTGGAAATGTTCGGAACTGGTCGCAAGTGGTCGCAAATTTTCGCAAACGATTGCAGATGGTCACAAGGGGACACAAATGTTCTAAATTTTCCAAATTTCCAAATGTTCTAAGCATTCCAACTGTTTCGAATGTTCCATATGTTTCAAATGCCCCAAATGTTCTCAATGTTTCAAATGTTCCAAAAGTTCCTAATGTTTCGAATGTTTCGAATGTCCAAATGGTCCATATGTCGCAAAAAGTCACATGTCAAAACGTTACTGTTACTTGAAAAGTCACAGTTGTTTATAGTCGAGAAGTTCTTTTTATAACCATTTCTGGAAAGTAAACATTTTTTTGTAAAACCTTATGTTAATCCTCAAACCGCTCATTGTGACTATTTTTTTAATACATTTTATCAGCCGAGTAAATCGCTGGTATTGGGAATGAAATGTGTGATTGATCGTCAAAATTTTCAAATATTTTGTCTGAAATTAATTCTCATCCATTTAAAGTAGTGGGCTACTGTACATAGCAAGATCGTCTTGAAGTGGGTAGCAATTTTAATTATTTAATTCATCGGCTTAAGGGTTAAACAGCCACAGTATTAGGACTTACATCAATCCACAAGGTTAAGAAAATGTATGATTTTTTAAGGGAAAAAGTAATAGTTTTAATAACGGTTTTAATGCAAAACAGTTTGTTTTTGTCCACTGGATATTGTGAAAACATGTAAAAAGCAAACATGCTAAAAAGTTTTCAAATAAATTTCTTAATTATTTTATAAAAAATATTTTAATATGTGGAAGGTAACAAAATGTATATGGTGGCACATGACACGAAATAAATAATTGTTTTTTCAGACCAACTTTTAATAGTTGGGCGGGGGCCCTAGGGTAGTGGTTAGCACCGCTGCCTTTCACGCCAGAGTCCGGGGTTCGGTTCCCGGTCTCGGCGGTTTGAAAGAAACAAAATTGTTTCTTCCCCATCCACGTGTGAAAGTTAGTATTGTGGGGAGCCTCCGTGACCGAGAGGTAGCGTGCTCGGCCTCAGACCGCCAGGGCTCGAATTTCGAATCCTGTGTCTGGAGGACAGTGTCATCTCAATCATCTCACCATCATCAGGAGGTTCTCCTGGCCCAGTTTAGCTTATATGTGCACAAAGGTGGCCTAAAGCCCGATTCATTTCATTTTTATTTTTAATAGTTTAAAAAAAATCCAGTGATGTGCCTAATTTTAATTGTTGATTCTCAAACCTCGATAAAATAGCTGGGCTGTGCAAATACATATTCTAAGTATTGTATGACAAATAAAATACAATACAAAACAGGTGTAATTCACAAAAGCTTACAGGAGATGATCAGGCAGAAACAAATATGTTTGCATAATGTGCCTAATTTTCACATCATCTCATTTTTTATTTTTTTCTATCTGACTAAAAAGTAAAAGCTCTAATTATATAAGGTAGAAGAGGGGAAGAAAATAAAAATTAGGCACATTATGCACGATAACATTCTGTGTAGGTTTGACAGAAATGCCACCTTCCAATTCATGCGCAGATGATCTATTCACCCATGGCATCGGAGGAGGTCCTGCTGACAATAATAGTAGATCTGTTGGAACATTTGCATTACTAATAAATATTTTATTCTAGTCTAACATTCCACTTTATGAATTTTTTTGTTTACTTGGTTTGGTATACATCTAAAAAAAGATTATCTGACGGTAAAAGGGACACAAAACTTATCTTAAAAACATATGGGAATAAGTTGCAGACAATGTCGTAAGAACGGCTGCCTCAGTCACTTCTTTAGACAGGTAGAAAATGGTCAAATGTTTTTGAGACGTATTCTGTTAGGTACATCATGATTTCTAATTTCACAAAATGTAATAAAAGAAATGCTTTTCATGGGGGTTATTTTTCGTAAGTTATGATACTGTTCAGTGTTCAATTCATCCAGGCCGCTTCATTTAACACGTTTTAATTTATTTAATCTGCTAAGTGATTATTATTACATGTAATAATATTCCATATCCAATGTCTATCTATCTGTATACCCATTAAAAATTACGATATTTTTTTATGCAAGTATGCATTATTGAATATTTATTAGGCACATCACAGGTGAATGCGCATAGAGCAAGTTATAAAAACCTGAGCATTTTTCGTACATCAATACTTGAAAAAACATTGCCCCATATAGATAACTTTCGCAGAACACTGTTGTGTGACAGCTAACAGTAAATATTTTAAGAATATAACCATTAATTTTGCATGTAAATGACAAAATCCTTCAATTTTAGGCCAAAGACCTACATTCAATGATTGGTAACTGATTTTCAAAGGTCGATAACATATGTAGGCTAACCATATACATTTTCTAAGCCTGACATGTTCACTGAATTTAAAAAGTGTTTTATATGACAATTTTTCAATAATTGCAGCACTAATTTGCATACTATTATTTCCGCAACACATCAAATCACTCAAAAAATAGTTTTAGTGTCTTCTTTGACCCTCAAAATATGGATGTAGGCCTAGACACCATTATTGTGCCGCTATTTGTGATATTGACCGAGCTATAACTATATATACATTTTTCGGTAATCGCGGAACAAATTTGCTTAAACATGGCATGTAGGACATTGTTTAAGGTTATTAACATAGCTAATCGTTTTCTACGGTTTTTTTTCCAAGCTAAATACACCTATCAGACATATATTTCCGAGGATGCACGGAAACACTATTTTCTCACTATACTAGGCCTCTATTCACGTCTCGGCCCTTAGTCGCTTGAAATATGGTAGAAACGGCACACAAATACACAATTATCTTATTATTTGTTTTACGGTATACTATGCTAGCTGATATATCGATTTCTCGGTAGAACACCAGCATGGTAACTCATAAACCATGTAAACTGTCGGCCAATAATAAAAAAGGCACGGCTGGCTGAACATTCACAATTTGTTTTTTCAAAACCATGTGGTTTTCAAAGATAAATCTAAATTTAGGAACCAATAAAAAATAAATTAAAAAATAAAACAGTGGAGCTGAAATCATAACATAATTGTGTGTCATCACATATGTAATTTGATATGAAATATATGTTACATAAGGAGTTGTGACAGATAGCTTAGTTTTTTTATCCTAGAATGCTGCAAATAATGTAGGCCCCCTATTTTTTGGAATAGACAGTACCCTACTTCAAGGTCAGATTACAAAAATCCCTCTTAAAGCTGCGGCCTTAGCACCATCACTTTTCTGACTCCATAAATTGACCTGCTGTGCTGCTGCACTATTGTAGTCCTAAAGCAGAACCACCCTCTGTAGACCTGTCATGCACATAGCCTACTCTTTCTAACATGGTGTCATGCGTGATACTCTTTCTAACATGGTGTCCTGCCTTCTAATGAACCGTCAACAAGAGCATAATTATGACGAGCAAAAATTTACAGCTTTCGTATATTTACATATGCTAATAGTGTTCCATTTTGTTATTAGATATTTTATGATTAGGTCAGATTAATCCGAGTTTTTCTCGGATTTTTGGAATTGTTTTAACTTGACAAGAACCCTAAGTGGTTTAGCTTCAATAATTCATAATATTTACTTATGACGGACTCCTTTACTTAGGACTTTCGTTATGATGCGTATGCGGGTGGGTCTAAAACATGTGCTCAACGATCCGGTCAGTTTAATATACACCCCAGTGATATTTAGTTTAATTTGTTTGCATTTTAAACAATTATACCGGTTGCCGCCCCGTGTACGCATCAGTTGTTGCAGTATTATTATACATGTAGGCCTAATGATGATTTACAACCTTGGATGAGTGGGCGGCAGGCACCTGTAGCTTAATTTTGATGATCCACGACTTTTAGTTTTAATTTCTGGCTACCCTCGATTTTTTACTTCATTTTTCTGTATGACCTTGGGATCTCAGGGTCAAGGTCACGGTGGGAATGACCTTGGATGGGTGGGCGCCAGGCACCTGTATCTTGATTTTGATGATCCACGACTTTCAGTTTTAATTTCTGGCTACCCTCGATTTTTGACCTCATTTTTCTGTATGACCTTGGGATCTCAGGGTCAAGGTCACGGTGGGAATGACCTTGGATGGGTGAGCGCCAGGCACCTGTATCTTAATTTTGATGATCTATGACTTTTAGTTTTAATTTCTGGCTACCCTCGATTTTTGACCTCATTTTTTCTGTATGACCTTGGGATCTCAGGGTCAAGGTCACGGTGGGAATGACCTTGGATGGGTGGGCGCCAGGCACCTGTATCTTAATTTTGATGATCCACGACTTTTAGTAAAAAAATTTTGAATAAGAAAACGGGAATAAGGAATAAGTAACTAACTTCACGGACCTCATTAAAAATACTAAAAAACATCTATCAGAGGCCATGCGTCTAACACTCCGTTAGCGAGTGTCTGGGTAAGACAATCATGACACTTTGATTCCTTGCTGGTTTAATGTTGGACCAGACAGACAGACAGACAGATATTTTATTGACAGAAAGAAAGTCAATCCAGACTTATTTGTCATAGAAATAGAGATATGTACATGTATATACAACATTGTTAATTTGTTAAAATCATATGACAATATACATAGTATGAAATACATAACTAAAATCATGTTACCTGGCATTGCCATAAGAAACACTGGGTATATACTTACAATGAAATTGAAAGGCATTGCCAGGGTGACATAAGGTCTATCATTTTTATTCACGCACCAAAACCAGAGATAAAATAGCTACTATGTATGACATGCTAATTATATATATAGTAGCAAAAAATACACTCTGGAAAGCGTAGAAACCTAGAATATATACAAGTGCATAATTCTGCTACAGTAATTTGAGAATGTATTAAGACAATGTTGAAAAATTACACGATATTTTTAAAAATCAAATATTATATCATGCAAGTACAATCAATGTGACAATCCGCGACACAGGTAGCTCCGAACCATGTGACCATGCAAGCACAGTCGCTATGAACTCGGCGATTCCCTGATATAGACTAGTGATGCAAATTTAACAACGTAATAACAGTAATACCACCGAAACACAATATATTCATACTAATAAACGTCGGACATGGTTTGTCGACTGCCAACAAAGTATAGCATCAGAACCATCCATATTATCGAGTGTTGGAGACTTAGTGATGTAATAACAATAAAAATTACGGATAATAATTATGCGTGCCATTCACGCAGGACATGACAGGACCACCGTATGCAATTATGACAAAAAACATGGCAACAGACGGGAACATTAAGGCCCAGTCACACTGGGGTACGGTTTGACACGGTCACACGCGGAAGGAGCAAAAGCCACGCACCGGGAATCAGCGTCCGTAAGCGTCCGTAAGCGTCGGCAAGCGTCCATGATCGTACATTTCCAGGCGGTCACCGCGTCACTTTTCGCGGCAACCGCGTCCATCCGTCGGCTGCCGCGAATCAACTTCTTGTTCAAAAATTCGTGGCCAAGCGTGGCTGTCCGCGGGAGCCCAATCATCCGTGAATCAGCGTAGAGACACAGCGAGATGGTGTATAAAAACCGTGGACATCGTACATACACCGTAGGTATCGTGGGCGTGCGCGACGGAGCGTAGACAAGAAATGGCTCACCCTGCACCCCTCTCCAAGGCGGAGCCCCTACACTGGCACACGCTGTCCCTACGCTGTTCTACACTGTTATACAATAGCCTACGCTACCCTACGCTCAGCGCAAAATATTTTTGGTGTTGCACCGTGAGACGGTCAGCGTAGGGGATCCGTAGCTACTGGCTGCGCTTAGTCACGCTTAGTCACGCTGCCTACGGTCTCTGTACTCCATGTACGGTTTCTGTACACCGTTTGACGACATATCACGCTTACTCACGCTATGTCACGCTGCCTCACGCTGTCTACGGTGTATGTACACCATCTAGCTGTGTCTGTACACAATTTTGCGGTGTCCGCCACCCAAATATGTCAATTTCCGAACCGCGTATGAAAACGTCGTGGATCGGAGTATTTTTCTTTTTTCTCTGTTGACCTTCCCCAAGTTCCATCTGCTCTGTTGCTCTTCTGTTGTTCCATCATTGTCGTCGTCCTCTCTGGGTGTGCTGTATAGATTGTTTCTGCATGCAGTTGGCAGAGCATTGACGAATTACTACTGTGAAACTTGGTCTCATGGCAAAAGAGAAGGGAAAGCAAAAAAGAGTAGCCGCAAAGAAGCAGTTATATGAGAGAGAAATTCCTGATTTCTTATTTTCTGAGGGCTTAGAAATGAAAAGGCAAAGCAAGAAAAAAAGCCGCAAAGAAGCAGATGTAAAGACGAAATTCCCGATTTCTTATTTCGGAAATGCATGTCGAAAGTAAGAAATACGGGGATTTTCAATTCAGTTCTGGTCAATGGACATATTTACATCATAATGGTCATGTTAAGAAGCCGAAATACTGATTTTTTGATGATTTTAGCCTGATTGTCGCTTTAATTATGTTCGCGAGAATACTGTGGAGCATATAATGTTTCCAGACGTGCAGTAGGTCCCGTATACACTTTTTAAAGCTACATGGTCGCAAGATAATTAGAGGCTAGAGCTCTTTTATTTACGCTGTTTAAGATATTTTTGTCTCTCATTTAAGCTTGAATTATATTTATATCCGTGTTTGTAATTCCCTGATTATTTTAAATAAACATAAATCTAAAATGAACTCGGACCTCCTGAGACCATTAGCGGCCGGTTACGCAATGCTTGGCGCCGTCGGTAACAGTAACAGTGGCTAATTGAGTGTGTCGCACAATTTCAAGCCTACTAGTTAGGCTATCATATAACATCAGTGATATGATGTTTTATTACACAATTTGGAAAAACATAATATTAGTGTTGTAGTGATTTATTGCACGATATAAAAATTGCAAAGACATCGTGTTCGTGTTGTAACGTTTTATTACACGATTTAAATAGAAAAATGTAAGGGAACATCGTGCTCGTGTTGTGATGCTTTACTGCCCGATTTAAAAAGATTATTATTTCGTGTTATAATGCTTTATTACACGATTTGAATAAACATGTTACTTTGTTGAATAATTTATAAATTATATTAGCGTAATGGATTTAAAGCTGTTGCATAAATATGTATATATGCTGACACGGATCACTGTCATTATTGACAGTTAACCGACAGGGCTGATTTCCATCTCACTAGACCTTGTATCGTATGACCTCGCGTCGAGAGTGATATTTCCCGAGATTTGAGAAGCACACTGGGTTATCTTAAAAAATACCATTTATTTTAGATATACTATGTTCAATTTTTTTAATAGGCATTAATCATGTTAATCTATAGTATCATTATTATTTATTATTAAAGGCATTTATATTGCTTTATCTCAATTAATTCTAAGTCGCATAAGCCGCAAAGATCAAAATAATTATGTGGAATTCGGAAATTGGTTTAGGCGACTAAAATTAACATCTGACGGGCCCACATGACTACCATAGTTTTTGTGGGTATCCAGGTATCTGGACACCTGGAATGAGATATAATTTGAAGATATCTTTTGCTATAAAGATATTTTTCAATTTATATATCAAATATTATAACATGCATTACAATAAATAGAAATTCTGAATATCTTTCATATAGGAAAAATATATTCTACAACGTAGGCCTAGATTTGTTACGCAATGAGAAATAAAGAAGGAATAAAATAAATATATATATCTAGGCCTAATATACATAAATTCAAATTAAAATAGAATATTGGACAAGCCAGTGTGAAACACGCGGACAAGCGCACGGACCAGCATGTACAAACCCAATGGGAAAAGTCATGTGGGCGCGGCTTTTAAAATGTCGTATAAACACGTGGACGTGCGCGGGTTGTCGCACTTTTGTGTACACACACCGTCTCTATGTGCAGGCAGACCGTCGCATCGTGTAGGCATTCCGTCTGGACGTGCGGTAAGCGTACACACACCGTCTCCCAGTGTCGCCATCGCGTCAGAACGTCTCTTTTCGTCGGTTCCCGTGAGTGAGCGTCCGTAAGTGTAGAGACACCGTAGGAAGTGTGCATGAGTGTACACGTACCGTAGGTGGCGTACGCACACCGCGTGCGGTATGCGTACGCCACCTACGGTACGTGTGCACTTATCCACGCTCATACACGATTCAGACGCTCACAGACGATTTCTACGGTATGCGTACGCCATTTTTCGTCCGTCTGGGTGTGTAGGCACACCGCGCAGAATAAAACACGCGGTTGGAGACGGTCTGATGCGGATTGCCGATTTCGGCTATTTTGCTCAAACCGCGGGCAGCGTGTCAATCCGCGTCTCAGTGTGACTGTAAATAGTACATGAAATGTATGTAGTCATTCAAAACAAACAAATGCAATAAAAAATATAATATTACTGGGTAAAAACATGAATACATTTAAAACACAAAATACTCAATAACGCTGAATAATATATTGCAAGTAAACGTTGTAGATTACCTTGGTTGGATTGTTTCATCCCTCAATATATCTGCTAGATAAACTTTAGTGCCACAAGTTAAAATAAAATTATAACTATCGCTACTCAACCTTTAAGCAAACTTTGGGAACTTAAGTTTATTTGAATTCTTTAAATCACTAAGAAATGTTTTAATTGATAAAACATCTTCCAAACATATATAATGATATGTAAGATTGAAAAATATAGCTCGTAATTGTAATTTACACACTTTAATGTGTGAGGATATAATATGTGGGTGATAGTACTACAAGGGTTCAGACGGGAAGGCTGACGGGCGTGCCTATTGTTATAGCAGGACAATGGTCACCTGCTTATCTTAACGAGGTGTGATTAAGCCATCGATCTGTGGCGTCCACACTAAACGGTGTTCAACGCTCACGTCGTGCTAGGTCAGGCGTGTCCGTTTCGTAACACACGGTAATTGCTGCCACAAATCGATTGCCCCCCCCCCCCCCACACTGTCTGTACTGTATTATAGAAATAACAGCTGCACATTACAAATATAATTGTACTACCATGTGATGCTAAGTCATCTATTACCTAAGTAGATTATATATAATCATTAAAATGAGCTTATTAACTGTCCTCATTATTATTGCACATACCATTGCATTTACACTGTAAATGCAATATGTGCAATAATAATGAGGACAGTAAATAAATGTAGTTTGTCATTTGAAGCTAGAAATTGAGTCAGCAATTACTTATAGCTGCAGATTAGAGAAAAATATAATTGAACACGTTAGTATCGCGTAAGGGTTAAATGTGTGAGGTTACATAATGAATCAATAAATTATTGTAGGCCTTCGACGGCTTTATATAACCCTTTCCGTCCCCGAAATGCGATGACGGACCGAGTAAAAAATAAATACAACAGTGAGGTGCTCTTCCTATAAATCGCGTAAAAATATATTTTTAAACTAATAATAGGATAGTATGTAAACGTATGCCCGGGCTGAAGCTTGTAAGGATATACAAGTATTATGGTAATACAATTCATTTTATATCACCAGCAACTAAAGTCTGCCTGTTATCGTAGAACAATGCTGCACCGCAAAGCCAAAAAGCAGTTCTGTTTACTTTACAAGTAAGCAGATGCTGCCTTTTTGATTTCAGGGCGGAATTGTGATCGGTGTATCCTAAATAGCTTTGATCTTTTACATGACACAATGTGTGTTCAGGCTCATTTAAACGGGTTTTTAAAGTGGCGGCCAAATGTTGCCGGCACTGGCCCAAAATTGGCGTGTTTTGCAACGTAAAGCTTTAGACACAGACAATTTATATATGTATTTATTTATTTATTATGATTCGCCAAGTCGTAGGCCTACATGTAACATACAATACTTTGTGCACTGATAAGAAAATGAAATGAAAAATATTATAGTATTGGCTGTGACATGGCATCAGATATGCAATATCAATAATAGGCCTGTCCCAGAAAATATTATTTTCACCACTCATAGGGCCTATATATCTAAATGTGTCCCGATCTAGCAAAATGAGTCGTAAATTACATATTTAAATATTGGAGCTACTGTTATTAAGATATCTCGAACCTACACAAAGTTACCTTCGAAATGGTATATCACACAACTTTGTAGCGTGTTTAACTCCGAAAATATGACCCGACAAACTCAGAAAAATATGAAGTCTGAAATTGCGTTATTTTAATAAAATGGCATTTGAAGTTCAAAAAAGGCAATTTGTGCACTTTGGGAAATTGTAATTAAAAAATTGTATTAAAATAACCTAATTTGAAAAAATATTTATTACCTCCCCCATTGTCTTAATAATCGTTTGCCAAAGTGCGACTTAAGATTCATTTTGCCAGATCGGGTCATATATATATCAACATGAAGTAACATATATCATAATCATTTTTTTATTGAATAAATTTCATGTAATTATTTTTTACAACCAAAGTACTTGGTACTTGTACTTAAGTAGGCCTACTTTTTAAAGTACTTATACTCAAGTACTTTTGAAAATTCATTACTCGTACTTGTACTCGTCATTTTTTCAAGTACTTGTACTTGTACTCGAGAACTTTTGTCCAGTACTCACCCCAAGCCTGATTTACAGAGTGATGTACATTTGAATCTACCTTTGTATCACTTGCAGTTTCCTTTACAGGATACTTCACATTGACAATAATTTTACATTAATTAGATAGGCACATCCCTCATTATCTCTCCAATGTGGCATCCATATCTTCAACCTTTCATCCACACCCAGCCCCAGTTCTTAGGTGGAAGAATGATTGGCATTTTGAAGTGCCTGGATCCAATGATGTGCAGCAAGCACAGAATGCGTGACAGGTTGGTGCAATGCATGTTTCGTTGGAGGAATGGATTCTGATGGTTTTAGACTGGGTAAACAAGAGCTTACGTGCCTCATCTTTGGATGGACATTTCTACACATTTGAACAGTCATTCCCTCCAGTGCTGTCATTAGCAATGCTTCCAGAGTCAACTCAGATGGTTCGTTCTGGAGTTTTATAAAGGTGTCTGTTAACTCGGATTATTGGAATGTACCCCAGCAAACACGGGGCATTCACACAATGGTGTTTCAATGTTGGGCCAGCGTCGAAGACGGTGGGCCAACATTGAAACAGCATTGTGTGAATGTCCCTTGTTGCTGGGACAGATTAGCAATAACATTGACTAAACCTTGACTGAAAATAATGTCGCAGCAGCCATTTCAATCAATCCGTCCACCTGTCCATGCACTCTTGGGATTTTTCATTTTAATTTTCTGTAAATCTGTTTCTGATTAATGAATCATACATGTTAACAGATTACTAAATCTTGACTGAATATGATGTCACAGTGAAGCCATCTCCATTTTGACGCTCGTCAAACATCATTTTAAAGCCGCATAATCATGATAATATATTCATTTTGAAATTCGCCTAGTGTGCTCATAATGTGGAGAGCTTAAAAATGTTGTAGCCCTGAGTGAAAATACCCGCCATTCTATCATTCATCTAGTATTATCTGTCCGAAATTAAGCCTAATTTACAATGAACCGACCTGGGTGTCGAAATTTTAAAAGTATCGATGTTATTTATTTGTTTTTTCTAATTAATGATAAGTTTTTTATCATAATCTATTGGCCCGATGAGTCAAATGACAATGGAGCAACATTATTGTTTACTAATAGAAGAATGTGATCAATAAACTACAACTTCGTATCGGGTCTCGCTACCGCGATGCACAACTTCAAGTGGATAAAGATTTATACTCATTATGTGTGATGTTTAAATACACATTTCGTTTACAATAATAATCGGCTGATAAAACGGATTGAAACGACTATAGACAATAGTCGTGCTTAGCGGGCAAAGCTTTCAGCTGGGCCCGTATTCTCGTACAAATTACGATATATCGTAGGCTTCTGATTGGTCGAGATGGCCATCTCGACCAACCAGAAGCCTACGATATATCGTAACTTGTACGAGAATACGGCCCCAGATGTGCTAGCCCAGTAAACATAAAAAAATTGCATAACATTTGTACAGCGTCGGCCCAACGTCTGTACAAAATGCTTTTGTGTTTACTGCTGTGTCCGTGTTATTTTTGTCAGGGTAGTCAGATGTAAACATGTAAACCGGTGCTGAAAATATTATGGTTATTTTGTCTGTTCCCCATGATATATCATTTCAACCATCAATCATATCGACCACTTTTTGTTGATGTCACGGGATATTGTGACCCGCCTCAGGCATATTATCCGGGCCCTGAAAGAGGTCATGTGGGTGTCCAATTACTGGAGTCCCACATATCAAAACTACGAAGGGATTTTCTCATAAATCATACCAAATAAGATGCTGTCAAGAAAATCATTATTCCTCTGCATCAAAGGTTCAAAATTGTTTCTTGAAACATAGTGATTTTTTTATTCACTGTTTTGCGTTATTAGTGAGCTGTCCTACGGTGCGGACCACCCATCAGTTTAATTTGAAAGTAGCAAGACATTGGAATGTGTGCATAAAATTTAGTAATGAAAACGTGTAAAATTGTGCTCTCCGGGAAGGAATTCTTCCGTGTGCTTGATACATGTGCCTTTGGAATGAATGAATGAATGAATGAATGAGTGAATGAATGAATGAATGAATGGATGGATGGATGGATGGATGGATGGATGAATGAATGAATGAATGAATGAATGAATGAATGAATGAATGAATGAATGAATGAATGAATGAATAAATGAATGAATGAATGAATGAATGAATGAATGAATGAATGAATGAATGAATGAATGAATGAATGAACGGTACCAGAGCGCCAATTTTGGTCACATGTAGGTAAACTGAGCAAGGAAAACTTCCTGGTGATGATGAGATGAATCAGGTGACACAGCACACCGCAGACACATAATTCGAAATTCAAACCCCGGCATTCCGAAACTGAGCACACAAACCTCTCTGAATACATACGAGAGCGCGAAGAAGAAACTTGTTGTGTTTTTGTAACCTTCAAACCAGAATGGGGATGACCACGCGGCTCCTACGTTACAAGTATACAGCTTTCACCACTACACAATTTTTACTCATTTGAGCTTATGAGTAAGAACTTATAAGCAACATTTCAAAAATATATTTTAAGCTGAACTCTCTCTCTGCGGTGCGTGATTAGAGTTTGGAGTTGGGGGGGGAGGGGGGTATTTTTGTATTAGTGGAGATTCTCACAATGGTGTATGCACTACGTTACAAGGTCTTATATGTACGCAGCTTTTAAAGAATAAAACGCTGTCGCCATTGATTCCAATCTGTGGGGACGGATTCTAATATGTGGCCACATATTCAAATATGTGTGAACAGATTCAAAAATGTTCAAAACCGCTACCACATATTTAATTGCATAATATGTGCAAGCAGATTCGAATTTGTGGAGACAAATTCGAATAAGAGGCCACATATTGCAATATGTTGGACCAGATTCGAGTTTGTTTGAACAATCGAATCGGTGGCAATATATCGCAATCTGTAGGAACAGATTTGAAACCGTGGCCTCAAATTCCTATTTGTTCCCACAGATTCCAATATGTTTACACGTATACGAATCCGTTGCTATATATTGGAATATATGGTAACAAAAATCGGAATCTGTGGATATGAATTTGTTGGAACAGATTGCAACATGTGGGAACGGATTCAAAACCGTCCCCACAAATACGTATATGTGGTGACTGATTTCACTTTGTGGCCACAAGTTCCAATTTGTTCCCATATATTAGAGTCCGTAATTATACCACAATTTTGCAACTATTGCCACAGGTTAGTTTGTATCTGTGGCCACAGGCTTGAATTTGTTGCCATAGATTCAAAACTAAGCGATTTTAGTTCTTAAGAGCTCCGTGGTCACTAAAGCGAATGCTGCCTTTTTATATCCCACATGCCTGTGATAGTGTCTACCAAATAATTATATTTACGTGCTTTAACATGATCATGGTCAATCTGCTATGACATGTTGCACATTAACATAATTAAAAAAAAAAAATAATAATAATAAAATAAACAAGAAAGAAGGAATGAAATAAAGACGAACAACAGACAAAATAAATAAATATGGAAAATAAAGCATAGAAAAAAGCAGAAAAGGGGAATAAAGAGATGAATTAATCAAAAAAGAATGAAGGAAGGAATGAAGGGAAGCAATAATGTGGGACAAAAGAAGAAGTCATGAAGATAAAAGAAGGCATGGATAAAGAAAGAAGAGATTGAAGAATGAATGAAGGACTACAAGCAAGAGAGAAATATATAAAGACGGAATAAAGAGTGAAAATGAGTGAAGAAGGAAGTAATGGAGGAGAGGAGGAAGCAAGGAAGGGCGAACTTGAGGAAGAGAGAAAGGAAAGAACGAAAGAAGAGAGAAAAAAAGAAAGGCAAAGAAGGGAAGGAAGTGAGGAGGTCCTGAGAGCATCCCCTCTACTCTTATGTCCTGTCATGTCCTTACTATTTTTAGTTCCCGTTCTACATCAATGCTGATGCTAAATAAGCATTCTGGGAGAGGATACATTTCTATGCTGCTTTTTGTCTGCGTTGATTCGTTTGATGATGGGATTAATTAAAAGCAGGTGTTTTGGTCATAGTTTCTGTTTCTGAAAGGAAAGAGCATTATAAATTTCATTGTTTTTGCTACTAATACAAACTGCAGCTGAACGTTCTCCGGTGACCTGATCTGTAGGCCGATTTTATTGGGTACATCAGCATTACCAGTAACCTACACGATGCTTACTACCCAACAAACATAAAAAAATGAACTAATGTTGTTATATTGTTGGAACAGCGCCTCAGACGGTGGACCAACATTAAAACGACATTGGCTCGACGTCTCGTGTTTACTGGGTACCAGATTATATAAATATGATCAGTAGGTATTTTACAATAAAACTGAATTAGTTATTAGTGACATACTGCAATTATTATATACAAGTGCAAAGTATAATTTCTAACCTACGTAATAGCCGTAATACCCCAGTCACACATGCAGGACAAGTAACAAGTAGTTCATTCTGATGGTCTTCTTTAGTAGAAGACAAGACAGAGTTGCCCGGAAAGCGTTAGCACATGATACAATATAATATACAAGATCATTTCTCGAATTTACGAATGATTATTTTTGCAAATATAGCCAACTGTTTAATCTTTTTGCCCTTCACCTGTTTAAAAAGTTCTTAAAAGTAAATAGTTGAAGGACTTATATAGTATTTTGCCTCTATATATTTTCTACGTTTTTCTTTGAAATGAACACAGCAAAGTAAATAGTGAAACTCATCTCCTGTAACTGCTTTACAAAATTGGAATACACGAATATCACGAAGGACTTGGTACCGGATATCGGTCTCTAAGGAGCAAGCGATGATTTCAGCATCTGAACTTGGTGAAATATCTTCTCAAGCTATCTGGTAAATCATTTAAATACTTTTCAAAGCCAAACGTTGTTTTAATGATACGATATTAGTACATTTTATTCCTTGTGATATTGATTCCTGCCATTTTAGGATTGACTGATCCTTTAATCTCAGCTTAACTGACTGTTTGAATGCTCCAATAGAGCATGGAAGTGTTTGATTTAACCAAAATCTAGAAAGCCCACAATAGTTCGATGTTGTTTTTGCAGTTTGTATTCATACAGGCTTGAATATATATTTTTCGTCTAATGTATATAATAATGAATAAATGGTATTATATATCTTGTGTTTATCTCCTAAACAACCTTGCCCAAATATGTCAACATACGTAATTTAATATCAACATCTAAGGGAACAGCGCCAAGCTCTCCGCAAACCATCATAGAAGAAGTGAAGTTATGAACAGATAAAAAAGATTCACAAAATCTAAGCTGAAGTATGTCACAGATTTCGCTGCTCCATACTTCAGCTCCGTACAACTAACCACTACTGGTTTAACAATTACATGAAACAGTTTTAATATTATATCCAGTGAGACAGATACATTTCTGTTTTTTTTTTATAAGAGAAAACATTGTTCTGCATCCTTTCTGATATAAATGCGATTTTGCAATTTTCAATTTGGCTTTAGAATTGAAAAATAAGCCTAAGTAGTTGTATTCATCCACAGTCTTAAGTATCTGTTCACCGAAGTTAAAAATATGGTGTTTTCGTAATTTTCCCCTCGAAAAAAATAAGAATTTGGTTTTATTTACATTAATATGCAAATCAGAAGTATCACAATATTTTTCCAGTTCATTTGACGATACTTTTAGGTCATTAGGCTTTTCAGCTAGTAATACTGTATCATCAGCGTATAAAAGTATAGAAAGTTTAAAGCATGTCACAATTTTCTCACCAATATGTTCTTTTTGCATCTTTTCTATGTATCTTAACCCATAAAAATGTTCTCTCTGCAGAACGCCAATGCTACAAAGAAAATAATCTGGCGCCGCCTCGGCTGTTAATGATACGCTTGATTTTAGTATTATACACATTTTTTATCACATTATATTTTTCCTGACATTCCAGAGGACGACATCTTATACCACAGAGTTGTTCTATTGATCGCATCAAATGCTTTTTATAGTCGACAAAACAGCAATATAGTCGCTTACACTTACTGAGATACATATCAGCTAGTGATTTTAAAACAAATAAATGATCAAAGGTTAAAAAATCGGATTTAAAACCTGCTTGCTTTGCTTGTACAATGTTGTTTTCTTTAATAAATATAGGCAATCGTCTATTTAAACAGCTTGTGAAGAGTTTCCCAAAACAACTTAGCAATGAACTTCCTCTGTAGTTGTTGGGATCATCAATGTCTCCTTTGTTTTTTATAAATTACACTTTGACACCTATCGTCAGGCATATGTCCTGATTCTAAGATTAAATTAAAAAGCTTTGTATAATATAGAACGAGCTCGTGCCATGAATGTTTGAGAAATGCATTTATTATCTGATCCAAACCTTCTCCTTTATTATATTTTAGTTTAGTAATAGGTTCAGCTATCTTGATGTGTGAAGGGTCTATTTAGCAGTGTATCTGGTGACTTATTGTTGTGCTTTCCCAATATTCTTTCGGGGTTTTCAGATTGCATTAGGCGTAATTTAGAAATTAATTTATCTTTATATACAGAATAAGCTTTATCTAATATTTTCTTATATTTTCTGCTCGACTGTTTGACCAGAATACAATTTACTGTATTTGTGTCTCGGCTATGTTGTTTTCTAAATTTTATCATACTTTTTCCAGATTTCTCACAACAATCATCATACCATGGTTTTTGTGGCAATCGTTTTCGTTTTATTTTTACTTTCGTTTTTTGGGTAGATTTCCCCATACTCGAGTTATACGCAGCTTTCCTTAGTGCTTCATCAATAATATTAGCAATTTCATTTATATCATCTTCTGATAGACAGTTTTTTATTTCTGCTTGATGTATAATATCTTCAATATCTTTTTACAAATTAGTTAGATTTTCTCTCTATATATCAATAAAGTTGGAATTCCAGTTAAATGTACTTTTTTCTATGGTTTTAAATGGTTCATAATGTTCTTTTTTAAATTGTGCCGATATCTGCGGGGTTGAATCAAAAGAGGCATATATCGGACAGTGAATGTCAGATAAAGTTCTATCAAATTCTAATATATCAAAGTCAGTTATAATTTTACTCAAATTTTCTGAAATAATGATATAATCTAATGAGCTTGAATTTTTACACGTTGGTTTGCCAATATCATGTCTCCGCCATATCTACCATTTAACATATGTAAATTCAGACTAGAACACGTATCAATTAGCCACCTACCCATTTGGTTTAAAACCTAGTCAGAATTTGACCTAACTCTTCTACTCTGACTCGTTGTACAGCTGGCATCATCGTTATCCAGCATAACATCTCCATCTTCATACATAGTGTCAGTTGTTTCTATTCGATCTGATAATGTACCTGTTCTTGCATTGAAATCATCTAACAGGCAAATTTCGGTTTTTCAATTTTGAAATAATATGTTGATAATAGTATTTTTTAATCTGATCGAATGTTGAAATGTCAGCGTAAGGTGAATTATCTGGTGGATTGTATACTAAGCCAAATACAATGGGGATTTGACAACCCACGTTTTGGGTGACACAAATGAGGGCAGGGCGACGTTATGTGTCTAAGAATTTCGTCAAGATCTAAAAAGAGCGAGATAGCTGATGACGAATATATAACATCTTATAAATAATTCAGGTGCATAAATTAGCGAATTTTTAAGGCGCTATGAAGCTAACAATTGCACAGCGCATCGCTAGTGCTCAGCTTGAATATATCAGGTAGTATTATAGCATGCCCATGCAGTTTATGTGCTCTGGACATGCGTTAAGAACACGTTAGGCTCGGTGCCGGCACTTTTGAGGTAGCTCGGAAGAATGACATTTGGTATCATTAAAGGTGGTGTTTCACACGATATACAGCTTCCCCAGTCAAGACATGACCTCATAACCTAGTCACTGTGATCTCACTCACAGGTCACACTGTACGTGATGTCACATACCAGAGGATATGCTCACGTCACTGTGAACTCTCATTGTGAGACGTGATTCAATGTCCCACTCATATTGATCTCACACCCAAATAACAATGTGATGTCACCTATCAGACGTCATGCTGATATCACAGTGAAACCACACTATTAGCTGTCAGTGTTAGTCTCTTATGATGTCACAATGACATGTTCAAACTGAGTATTTGCCAAAAACTGGTTAGAACTTATTAGGAAAACTCTTAATATTGTTTTAGTGGCTGTGGCGTAGCCATGTCGTACTCAAGTTATTTTATACACAATTTAGTTATGATCATGTCCTAAAAATGTAAAATGCTTGAATGTGGTAATTCAATAGACTATAATTAGCAGCCTATGGACATTTTCAAACCCTTAAACATCATAGATGTATGTGAGATGTATTATTATTATTATTATTATTTTTATAATTAGGTAAAAGTCTGGACATCCACTGCTATGCCAGAGGGAAAATGCTCTGGGGGCTTGTCCCACGTTCAGTTCCGCAATTTATTAACATCCTTCTTTTCAGATATGGTACATTTTGAGCGTATTGGAGTGGGGAAGTCGGTGGAAGCTTGTTTCTCCGGCCCATGGAGGCTTGGTATCGCTGTAGCCATGCCAGCCATTTCGTCGATTTCAGCAGTAAAATTTTCGCAAAATTATATTGAATATATCGTCTTCTCTTTATTTCAGAATGTGTTACACATTGCTATTCATATATGGGACATGGCGTTAGCTTATCGGCGTTGGCTCTATCACTGAAGTTAATCAACGCCGGGTCCGGTCCATAATTGGATGAGTGACCGCCTGGGACTGCCAGTACCAGGTGCTGTATACACTAGGACATGCGTGCAGCGATGTCGTGTCGTGGGGCTCAAGAGAACCACATAAATTAGATGGCTCGTCCGACTGAACTAGACTTGGACGTAAAAGAACCTCAATGGACGTAGGTTTTCATCCAGCGAGACCCCAGAAAATCCACAATGTGGTGCGAAAGCACCCGTGGCGCGATAGCACAATAGTGCGTCCTGCCACGTAACATACAGATACAGGTTGAGAATCAGCTGGACATGGTCAGGAACTAAAGAGGGGACGGGAGTATATGAAAACGACGGTGTCACTAGAAGTCGCTCACCAAATTGAAGTGTACATTACCAATGTTATTAGCATAATTAAGGGGAAATCAAAATATTTGTTTATACTTTCAATTTGTGTTGTTGTAATGTCAAACTTAGTTAACAGTGATCTCATGTGGTGAGTGTGATAACTCATAGTAAGCTCACAATGATCTCATATGTAGAGTGGGGTAACTCAACAGCGAGCTCACGGTGATCACACAGGGTCAATATTAGCTCACATCGAGCTCACAGTGATCTCACTTTCGATTACTCATGGTTAGCCCACTGTGAGTACTTTGTGTGGTTATATTTTTAGCTTACTATGACCTCATTGCATGATCTCTCTGTGATTTGAATGTGAGGTCACTATGATGTCACTATGACATCAATTTCTTGACTGGGTCAAATGCTAAAAAATGTTGATTTTTGGAAATTAAGTCAGAACATATAATGTTTTCATAAATTTAGAATACATTTTTCCTTTTAACCTTGGTTCCAAACAAGCTGATAAAGATCATTATAATCATCGGCATCAGTGTTCTAGGGTTAGATAAGCACTGTTCATTCCCCACGTTTTTCACAATCTGGGCTCAAAACTTTTTTTCAAACGTGTACTGTGCCTCGTGTATGTGTGATTGGGACAAAACTCAGTCATCGAAAACACAACGAGTTTAAAGTGTGTAGCGGTACTCCACCTGTGCGTAACGTTAGACTGGTGCTAAGGTCTGACGTTCTTCTGACATATATAATAAATACAAGCTTGCAAAACGCGTGAATCTGGTCTAAGACCATTCGATGAAGTATATACAGTATAACCTCGGTTCCAGACCACCTCAATAAGCGGACCACCTCGCGTATCGGACCACTTTTGTCCAGTCCCAAAGTTTTTCCCATTGACGTAATGGTTAAGGATTAACCCTTAGCGGACCACCCTCGCTATTCGGGACTCGGACCACTTTTCCTGCACCAAATCATTCTCAACCTCGTTAAGCTGACCACCTGGGACATCAAGGGTTAATTTTTTTAACTCAAAGGATCACTGACAGCGCATTCACACCTACGGTGACGGTCGCGCCTCCACGCTTGGATGCCCACAAACGCATCTGGATAAGACCCTGTAACTTCTATGGTCCTTGTGAACGCCCTGCATCGTGATATTTAGATGACAGCCTTGGTGAGATGGGCCCTACATGGTCGACGTCGCGCCTTCACGCTTGATTGCACACAAACAACGGCCATCTGATTGCTCAGAATTAATCTTATTTCATGTTAATTTAAATATTTTGTTGGCTTTTAATAAAGTAAAGCTGATAACGATAATCTTTTTGTATTCTTTATCATTGTAAATTTCGTCATTGCATACCGTTTTTTTGTAATTATTTTAGAAAATTGAATCACTATTAGCTACTGAATAAAATTATAATAATGATTATCGTCATTAATTAGAAGTTGCAACATTCTAGCCTCCACTTCCGGGAATTCGACCCTCATAGCTCAATATATCAACGTTATATACTTTTTGTGCACTCGGGAGACCTACGTGTTCTGAAAATTCTGTATCTGTACTTTTACAACATTGTATACTAGTTATTAAATCTCGGGGCTGCAATAAGCATTTTATACTTATAATGTATTACTGATCTGTACATGACCTAACAAATAAACTTTTTCGTATTTGTAACAAGAGGCGGCAATTACGCGTCTCGTTTATCATGTTTATACGACACATTAACAATACCATAGCGTCCGCAGGGTCAGCTGTGATCAATTGAAGGGATAACCCAGCAAATACAAGACAGTGAACCAATGCTGGTTTAATTCTGGGGCGGCATATCATACGGTTGGCCAACATTAATCCAACATTGGAACCACATCTCGTGTTTGCTGAGCATGCACCATACCACTTGACACCTCTATTGTAGCCTACGCCATATATGTTTTCACAAACTTCTCCTGGAGTGATTTATGGGAATTTATGCTAAATTTGTATTCGATGGCTAATATAATAAACATAACACCAGCTTACTAAGATATAAAAAGAGAGTCTGAATTTAATTAATCATTCAATGTTGTGTATCAATATGGCAAAAACGAGACCTAAGAAGCTCACGCTCAAAGAAAAAATAAATCTTATAGATGCAAATCTCATTCACTGTCAGCGACAATTAGCGGATTAGATGAAATAGATAGTGATCTTCTACGCCTACAACATTTCCAGATTCTGTAGAAGGGATAAACTCTATTCTAATGTTCTTTGGTCTGATATTCAATGCCTGATACCACTGAAACCTAGGTAAGTTCTTGAGAATAATTGACGTTATTTATTTATATGTACGCGTCATGGTGACGATGCTGGCTTTCACTACGAGACGTATGGTGAAATCAGCCCATCTCGCACTCTCTCCTCGACTAGTGATATAGTCGCTTCACTGCTCAGCTTGATTGCCGTTTCAGATAGATGTTCGCACGAGAAATAGATACTGCATCGTTGGGTACGTCGAGATGGTTACATCTCAGCACACGTCTCCACATCAAGACCTCGCATGTTACAGCTCTGAATTGATGAGGTAGGCCTACCTTGTGCTGATGTGAACCCATCTCGCCTGCCCTACGGTGCCGTATGCATATAGTATGGTCTGCAGACATCTGATAAAACAAGCAGGCATTTCGTATAGAGCAGTGAATCACAGTAGTCCAATCGAGACGACACAAATGCATGGGTTAATTGTACAGCAGCATTGTCTCGAAGAAAACTGAGAATGTTCGAAATATTCTTCAGATGAAAAAGCGATGTCTTGCAGATATTTTTATTGCGATAATTCAAACTTTATGATAGGTTCAAGAGTTTATCATAAAAAATAACACCCATATGTATAACAGTACTAGCTGGAACGATATCAAGACCATCGATGTTGATGTGGTGTGCATCACAGGAAACACTGTGACGTAGAGCACTGAACACAAGAATTACAGCTTTAGCTCCATTAAGCATCAGCTTGTTGGTAACCAACCATGCTTTTATTTCCGCTACACGTGCCTCTATTCGTGCTACCGATTCGTAATACAACATCTGCTGTATCATCTGGATTGAAAATGATGTAAATTTGTGTGTGATCGGAGTAGAGGTGGGCACTAAGGTCAAGTGTTCGGGACAACCATTATTATCTAATTGATTTAAAAAACAACACAAAATGAAAAATGGTGTATTGTAATATTTTAGAGCTTGCTACAGGTCAGCTAGATGCTCTATCAGTCAAATTATGTGCATGTTGGTCATATGTGTAATGTTATCAAGTGATCAATCTACAGAGGCCGGTTTTTCAAACCGATTAGAAGAAAACTTACTTTATACATGTACTAAAACATGTAGTTATGCTATGTTTTGACCTATAGTTATTGAAAAAGGCAAGCTAATGCTATTGTCACCATGGACAATATCATACGGGCACTGTGTAATAAACATGTTAAATAACTGACTGGTAAAATATATGAACGAATTGTTTTTTAATGACAAAATCATGACATTTCACATGCTGGCAGAGCAAATCCCACATAATGTTTTAGTTATTATCATAATTTGAACTTAATGGCCACCATTTCGCTTTCCACATATTACATATTTTCAAGGACATAGATTAAAACTACATGCACGACACGACTATTCACAGCACGAAAATATTGAATCTAAAAAATGCTGAAAATATATGTTTTTAAAAGTTTATCCATGTTACTTGCATATAATTTAGGGTAATTATTAACATCTCATTTTATGTTCTAGACATATCACGGTTTAAAAAGACTTAGTGTGGGTGAGTTGTGGGAGGGGGGGGGGGGGGGGTGGATGCACGTAGGATGACTGTAGTCCATGGCCATACTAAATCTTACTAAATCACACAAGTCATGTGTTCTGGTTTACCAACCCCTGCATCTTATGTGCTTTGCCACACTTACCACCACTTATCACTTACCACCACAACTATATAGAGAATAATTATACTACCTGGTAGTCTATTTATTTTGTATAATTTTGTTCTGTTAGCAGAACAAATTGTACGTTTAAACTCTACATGCATAATACCATATAAAACATTTAGCATAAAACACGAAGGCGTGGTCAATAAATCAAGCATTTATTATTTAGGTACGTGTTTGTGATAATTCTTGATCTTTAAACTGTATGTTCAGATACCGAAGATCTATAGTTTTTTATGTCATCCTTAAATAATAATGGCTTCTTTAATGAGGGCAACATTTGGGGATACTAAAACTTTAATCATAGCCGAATCCTAGAGACACATTGACAATGTTCGTGATAGGGATAAAATACAAGACTTGATATGTTTTTTGTTATAGTTATGCATAGATAGACTGGAATTTAGTGAAGTACCGAATCAGGAATGTAATTTACAAAATACTGTTGCCTAGCACGCTCAGCAAAACATAAGTGGAATTGTATAGTGTTTTGTGTACATACACAGATGATGGAGAGACGTAACAAAAAACACTAAAAACACAAAAAACACATAATATATTAGCCCTAGCACACTATCTATCCGTCACAGACACTACCCACACAACTCTGAATCTTTACGAGTGAACAAGTAAACCATATTTTTCAAACCAACTCCCTCTGGACAAAAATGCACACAACATAAGTTCAACTTTCGTTTGCTGGGCCACACAAACGGTCTCTGAAATACTCTGCTTTATGTAATCAGTTAATGTATCGCTCTTTTAAGCTCATTTCAGATAAAGAAACACTTTTATTCAGTATGCTTATGGATGGATTTTGCTGGAAATATTTGTCTTATTTTAAAACGCTTAAATTGTATGTTTTGGTTTGCAAATGTTGTGTCTGTACAAATTTCGGGACCGTGCTCAGCACAGAAACAGTCTGGTTGACGTCGTATATCACGTTGATCCCCTTCACTGGCCATGATGGATCACATGATCCCTTGTCTACACCCCAGCAAGCACGATATGTTGACCCAATGCTGGCTTAATGTTGGTCTAGCGTCGCATACGAAGGGCCAACATTAAGCCAGCATTGGGTCTACACCTCGTGTGAATAGGTGTAGTGACAAGCAACACTGACGAGTTAACAGGTTAACATGAACATTAATGACCCCAGAAAATAAATGATTATATTATTTTTAGAAACGTCACGTTTCCAGTGAATAAAATATTACGTTGAAACAATGTATTTTTCAATTTTGAGCCAGCGTTACAGACGATGGACCAATATTAGAACAACAATGGCTCGATGTCTTGTTTGCTGGGTTCAGGTTAAGCAAAAAAACAATGATGGATGCTACAAATAACAAAATAAGAATCATCAAAAGTCTAGACCCATTTAGACTTAAAGATGATTTATGTAAATAATTTTTACACCTGGACTGCTGTAAAGTATTACTTGCTGCATTACGTGTTGCAACAGTATGAAATTCAGAAACGGAGGAGAAACAATCAGATAAGTAATAAGGAGCTAGGTTATTTAGAAATTTAAAAGTAAGATAACATAATAAAAAAACAATATGTACCTTTAACATTCGCCCACCCTAGATCCTTCACAATATCTATAACGCGAATGTTCCAGTCAACGTTTTGTGCAAGAAGTCGTGCTGCTTTATTTTGTATTGTTTGTATTTTACATATATATTTTTTTGGGCAGCAGTGATGGAGCTCAATGACAAAAACAAAAAATACAAAATAACATGATCGTTCAAAACATAAACTGTTTCTCGTCAGCAAAACAAAATACGGCGTTCCAGTGATTGCAGGACAACTGCATCTGGCGTGAACATTGTGTACTAGGAATTAAATGCCGTGGAGGATGAATTGGGGCAAGGTCTTACTGCATGTGTAATACGATTTACGATATATTGGATTGACAATAGGCCTACCAGTGGCGGATCCAGAATGTGCAAGAGGAGGGGGCGTAAGCCACATTTTGGCTGAAAAAAAGGGGTGTTAGCTTCACTTTATTTAAAAAAATGCAAGAAAATGCAATATTTTTACCAATAAGGGGGGGGGGGGCGTACGCCAGGTACTCCCTATGCTGGATCCGCCACTGCCTACACCAAAGCTCAGGTTATCTAATACTCCAAAACTTCATCTGAAATATACTGACACATGTGCACTAGATGGAATTTAATGTGAATATCGATGCATCCAGATAAAGTGTATATGACTTGTGTTATGTGATTATGTGCTAAGATTTGACTTTGTGTGTTTTAGTTAGTCATTATATCAACAGTTTTCTTTATCATACAAATTATACCAGTATAGAAGTAGTCGACCCTTCTGCTGTCGCCATTGCTCGTAAGTATCGAAAATATGGGTGAAAATATACATTTTCTATAACATTGTTATAATAATAATGCTCTCAAGTAAACAAATAAATACATTCTGATAGGTAAATGGACGTTTTTTTTGCTTTTTTCGGGCGGTAATTTCAACTGGATCTGATAGAAAACAGTAACAAAAGTACCAATGACAGGTTGATTTTGACGCTGAATGACTAGCGGAAATGTATTGACATGTATATTATATGAATATACAAATGAATAAATTCCGCTATGTCATGTTTATTATTAGGTTGTCATTGTTCCATAGTACCGTTTTGACACTTTCACTTGATAACCTACATTGCACCCGATTTTTATTTTTGGTAAATTACATTTTGCAACCTTACAAAATTAGAACAAATCTTAAACATCAGAAATCTTAAATCAGAATCGACATTTTGAAAAGAAACCGACTTTATCTGCAGACAAAACAAAATCACAAACAGAGCGAACACGAAAATGTAAGAACAGCAGTTTGACATTAGGAATATAAGGTGCGAGGTTAGCTGCAAAAAAGGCAGCTCAAACAGCGGTAACATCTGGGCCAAGCAGCAGCGGCAACAATTACGGCACCATCAGCACATGCAGCAGTAGAAATAACAGCAGCAGTAGTAACACCACTACAGCAGAAACAGGCAGCATCAACAGCGCTTATTAAAATGGACTTATTTACAAATAGCAAGACAACAGCAACAATGATTCAAAGAAAAGTAGCATCAGCAGCAACATCGCAGTCTCAGCAGCACTGGCACTCGTCAGAAGAGCAATTTATAGCTGGGCATGTAGAAGCTGTAAGTGCGCCATCAGCGATGACAAACTAGCAGAGGTAACAGAAGCACCATCGAGCAGGACACTTGTGCCAGAACAGCCCAAGTGTGGACATTGTCAGGAGTAGATCTGGCGGTGACGTGTATTAAGCCCGGCTTACTCGGCCTTATACGATGACCTGTTGCACCCGACAGTATCAGGAGACGAGATTAATTGAGATAAGACCAGATGGCAGTGGAGTGTTATTAAGCAGAGTGCACTGAGAGGTAAGGTTGGCAAAGTTAGTGGTTAAAGCTGCCTGCTTGGAAAGTCGGAGATCGCGGGCTCGAACCCCCGTCTGGCCTTCAAGTTTTAAAGAAAAAAATTGTTTCTTCTTTGCTCACTTCTAAATATGCAATATTGCGGGGAGTCTCCGTGACCGTGCGTGCATGGGCTATACCACTAGCAAGTATTGCTTTTGCTCGTATTCGGGATATAAATGTTTATCAATTTCATCGTGATCATCTTAGATTTGACTTCTGGATGCTCTTGAAACGAATAATTACCATTTCCCCTCAAATATTAATCGGTCAATTGAAATTGTTCGAAAATTAGTTTAAAGCTAATTGTTTTGTTAATTAACCTATAATGTACAAAACAATTATTCATATTTTTAAAGGGTTTATAAAAGCACAATAACAGCGCACTGTGAAATGTATCTATCATCAATTCAACTGCCACTTGGTACTTTCAATGTCCTGGGTATATCGACACTGCCTCTTACTCAACTGTGATCAGCTTTGTTCTGATGGGGCACCACGTTCACAAATTGACGAAATGTAAATATAACAATCCCAATGAAATGGGTAGGTTTAATGAAGAATAATGTATGTCATTACACTGCAAGACCTATTTCAAGTTAAAATTCACGATGGTCGTTGGTGAAAATGCAACATTACATAGGGGATTGACCTTAGGCATGACATTTGGATGACCTTGACATTCATTATATTCAAAAAAACATTGCATCAAAACGAGCCATTACTATTTCATAGCATGAAAAATAATGGTGAACGTTGGTGAAAAAATATTCATGGTGACTATTCGCAGCCATCTTGTTTTTGACCTATAGATGACATTGCAACGTAAAATTAACCATTCCAATAAAATCGGTACTTAATTCAGTCGAACTTAGGCTTTGCATTAGATTATACGGCTACTTTTTCTTAACATGGACATTTATGGCGGCTGTTTGTGAAAATATATCATTTTCAAGGTGATTATTGGCAGTTATTTTGTTTTTTTCACCTTCAGATGACCTTGAAACGTAAAATTTACTATTCCAATGCAATCAGTGTATTCAAATTAGTCATGCTAGAACTATGTATGCACATGTATTACTTATATATCTTGTGACATGTTGATCGAATGGATATTTTTGTTTACATTGAAATCAAACAACATTGAAATGGAAGACATGAAGTGGAAATTGGGTCCACGTCAGTCAAAGGCAGCATGAACAAATCCTCAACCTAGCTTACGATATTTCTCATTCAGTCGGACGTATCCCAACTTCAAAACATAATGGCACAGCACTACATATTCTCAAAGAGACTAGGAGCAAGACGACTGTAACACTTTTAAACAGATTTGGTAATTGCATCAGATACCAAGATGCCCAAAGGTGCATTGCAGCTATGGCAGAAAATACATTGCAACTATGGCAAATTTACGCAGTTTGCATTTGATAATCTTGACTTCCAAGAGTAAAATTATTAAAGATGAACGAACACTACATGACACAACACAATATTATATTTCGACACAAATATTATATTGGAAAAGAGGATAGAGCAGCAGCTATAGTGTCCCTCTGCTAAAATCACGCCAATCTACTCTACAGTTTTCTCAACCTTTTAATCCCAAGGAAAGACACCTCAGTCTCAAGGATCGTCAAAAAATTCGTTCCTTTTTAGGAGTTGCAACAGAACCGGTGCTACTTGTGTGTCTAGCAGAATCATGCATCACTCGAATACTCTCTGAAATTTGGTTCACATCTGTCCTACTCTTCTTCTAGAAGATATGCACCCGATCGGCAATGCTTTGACATGGACATTTTTTCAGACTTAACGATTTCAAACTTAACTGTGATATGGCCCTTTCTTTCTACAATCTCCGACACATCCAGATGTAGTTGAAGAGTCCTCAGTATTGCTGAAACGTTTTGTCAAAACTAGAACAATTTACAAAAATCACAAGTGACAACGCAATTTATGAAGTCATTCTCGGCCTGCAAAAACCCCTGTTAATATGGCAAGGCTATTTTGTGCATGGGTTTCCACATTGCCTAGAATGTCCTATGAGCAAGAGGGCATTTGATGCAGGGCACTGGAAAACACATTAACATCTTCGTTGAGGCTGGTGTGTGTTTGCGTAGAACAGGAAAAACAATTATTCCTGAGAAGGAATATTATGCAATTCTGCGTGCTCATACTATAGTGCACTCAGTGATGCTTACCCTACACTAGGAGGCATTTGTCGAGTGGCTGTTACAATAGAAGGAAGACATGGAAGATGTATCTGCAGTTGCCTATGATATCCTACTACTTCTATAGAGGCTCTCTCTAAAAATAATGCTGATGAGGAGTCTACTTTGTGCGATGATGCAACTAGCCAGCTTGACGAAGTGCAACTTCACATAACAACATTAAATAAGGACGGCATATCATCAGCCACAGCTATAACTGATGTAGGCTACATGGGCATGGTAATGATTTTAAAGAGATTCATTCATGCTGAGCGTGCTAGACTGTGGGAGGAGCACCTGGTTGAAGTCGAAAAAATCTTATCATACCTAGTAGGCCTAGCAGCTGGTCATTACAAATATGTGTCGCGCCTTCCGCACTACCTTGAATCTGGTAAAATGCCTGCAGGTACAAAACAAACGATTTAGGTGATTAAAAAACAAACGATCGATCCCTTAATATGTGAACAAAATAAAAGATGTATAGCATACTCTGAATATCTGCTTAGTGCTCGTGAGAAGGGTATAGAGGCACTAGCTGTAGTAAAAACAACAGGCAGTGAAAAGGTGATACTGTTAAAATTGCTACATTTGCAACGAAGCCGTTGTCTATGACTCTAAAAACAAAACAAATATATATGAAGAAGAGAAGGCAGTTGTTAGAAGTTTATATTTTGTGCAATTTGTGGATAAGAAGGTGGAGGTATTTGAAGCAGATCTCTTGACCAGGGATATATTATGAGCAAAGGAAATAAAGCCAGCTAGACTACTTGGCTGCAATACAAACAGCTCTTAGTAGTGCATGGATACAAAAGGATATGCTTCCACTATCAAACAATCCTGTAGCAATATTATAGATGTCACTACATTCATTCAGAATTACCAGCATCTTGGAAGTAGTATGTTTCATAACTCAGAGAAAAATATCTGAAGTTGTTCCTCAGCATTATCTCAGATAACTGTAACTATGTTTACATTGTGTGTGAGGTCTCTCCAGAATTAAGTCTTAGGGTGAGGAGCGCGAAAGAAGAAGTAAGATTAGCTGCCGTCAAATGATAACGACACGCTTGCCATTCCTAATTGGAAAAGCGTTGTTCACGATCCCTTGAATAAGTCAACTCTTATAAATTGTATGGGAAAAAGTTGGACATCAAAACATACGTTACTCCCTGCAGGATTTCTGCTGATTATTGGTGGAGTTTACCATGCTTCTGGCTGCACATTGCTGATGTCTGTAGGACATGTATTCCAGCTGCCTGAGTTGTCTACTCCATAAAACATCATTACGAGATTTAATTGTGGCCATTGACACTAATATGATCATGCATCATGCCTAAACGGCACCAAACAGCTGGATGATCTCGTATATGAGCTGCGGGTAAAGATAATGAAGCCCTTTTCCTCTGTTCATGCAATTACGGATGCCGTGGCAGTGAAATATGCTGTTGAAGCTGCTGATATTGCATCCGTTCTTCTCAGCACTTATATTAACAGGATATATGACACCGTGAGCTATCTATACAGACGATGAGAAAGGCGTAGCTACGAAACTACTATATATAGCCTGCAAGAACTTCAGCCCCTAGCGAAATATGGAAATGATAACGAATTTTTGAATGTCCAAGAATATAGTCGAGGATCTTATTCAGTCCCGTGGGAATTTTTGGATGATGCTAAGCCATCCACCCAGACGTCTCAAGGTCATCCCAAGTAGCAACAAAAACATGTTGGCAGTCTGAAATATGTGGGTGGGGTCGGGAGGGGGATATAATAAGAAAACCATAGCATTTTGCTTGGCTGACTTTGGGAATGAGCTTAAAAAATATTCAGAGGATATTGTTGACACATTTTTCGCAACAGTAATGCTATCATATGATACAAACACAAAATACATTTATTGCAGTGGTTATTACCTTGTTAATTTATGAGCACTAGTGATAAATGAAATATTGTGTGGGACAAAATGGTGAAACATATAATATAGTCTGGGAGCAAAGTTTCAAAACACTGCTAGTTTCTTAGTTTGCTTGACACACAAAGTGGTGGAGGTGTTAGAAAAATATCTCCAGAAGTTAGGGTGGGTGTATAAGTTCTCTGAGGAAGCAAAGTATTTAAAATGAAGGATGTTCAAGGGTACTCTTGAGCCCCAACAACTGTACATTTTTAACCCCAGGTTATCACAAAGTCCAAACCACAATTAACAATTTTAAAATCATTGTCGATCCTATTTATCTTTCATTAAGGATAGGATGAGAAATATTTTTTTAGTTTTGATTTTTTTCACTGAACGTAATTCAACCCTTAGAGCGCTGAAAGGTAATATTAAAAAAAAACACAATTCGTAGAATGTTTTACCGTTTATGATTATGATATTGCTAATGTCTGTTCATTTCATCTGTTACATCGGTCATCTGGTACCACTATATCAAATTAGAATAATCCCACATTGGTGTATGAATGAATTATGAGGTCAAACGAGTGGATGGGGTACTCTCACTAGTTACATTTTTTGACCCCTTGTCATAACATAATACTCGTTGTTATAGTTATAAACAATTTAATACCGCTCTGGCCACATTTGTTCTTGGATGTTTCAGGATGAAGCATATGTGAAGTTTAGATTTTTTCGTTAACCGTCAACCCACTCTTAGAACGCTGAAACTCAATATCGCAACAAAAAAACACAGTTAGTAGTATGCAACGTTTCCGTATCCTGTACATTTGTATGAGTATGAACATTCAAATGTGTACAAACATCAGTTGATACATCCGTCATCTGATACAACTATAGCAAATTATGAAAAAGCTACTTTGTTGCATGAAGGTCAAAAGTCCGGATGAGGTAATCTCACTGGTTACATTTTCGGCCCCTTGGAGTAACAAAATCTTATTTTTATAGCTATACGCAGCTTTAATACAAAATTAATGTTGTCACATTTTGTCATTGAATGAATTCAGGACGAAACATATCTGAAGTTAAGATATGTTTTACGATATAATTTAATCTAACCAGAGAGGTCATCAGCTGCTGGGGTATTACAATATTTTCACTGTTCCCCAATACGTAATATTTCCGTTCCATGTGCAGTTGTGAGGATATGCGCATTGTATCTTGTGTTTCTTGGATTTGCCACAGCATACAGGGGGTATATGATATGAGGGTGTATGATGTCAAAAGTCAGGATGGGGTACTCTCTTAACTACGTTAAATATCTATCAGTATAGTATATGATTTAGCCTTCAAGAGATCAGTGGTGCTACCATAAAAGGATATGGGGGGGGGGGGTGTAGCCTATCGTTTCCTCCATGTATAGGTGTATTATACCTTTTCTGATAATATTAATACAAAATTAATGTTGTCACATTTTGTCATTGAATGAATTCAGGACGAAACATATCTGAAGTTAAGATATGTTTTACGATATAATTTAATCTAACCAGAGAGGTCATCAGCTGCTGGGGTATTACAATATTTTCACTGTTCCCCAATACGTAATATTTCCGTTCCATGTGCAGTTGTGAGGATATGCGCATTGTATCTTGTGTTTCTTGGATCTGCCACAGCATACAGGGGGTATATGATATGAGGGTGTATGATGTCAAAAGTCAGGATGGGGTACTCTCTTAACTACGTTAAATATCTATCAGTATAGTATATGATTTAGCCCTTAAGAGATCAGTGGTGCTACCATAAAAGGATATGGGGGGGGGGGGGGGATGTAGCCTATCGTTTCCTCCATGTATAGGTGTATTATACAATTTCTGATAATATAAATATGTTTTACTGGTGTATGCCTTATAAGCATTATGATATCATCAGACCTTACCTTTTTTTTCCTTTTTTTTATCAGTATGTGGCTTTAGTCTCTTGTAAATATGATGTCTGAGAGCAATAGTTGCTTTACGGAACCACTCTATGCCAATAAATGTTGCATTAAAGAGTTTATCACGAGCAACGTTTTGACACTTTAACATTAGGAAAAGTCAGTGATTGTTGTCCCTAGCTATTTGCTGTTGGTGGGGAAGGACTTCTCAAATTTAACAGACTTTCTAAGCTGATAGCTCAATGGATTTCCACTGTTTGTTCACAGTATCATATATTTTGTAAATGCTAGCAAGTACATATACGTATAACTAGAAATAAATATATAAATACCTCATAAAATCTAATTTTCTAGCATGATAACATGTTATTATGTACTAATTTATTATCAACCTATATTGTTTAAAGTAACAAAACATTATCAGAAATATTACACAACTGAAACCTCACTAATAGATAGGCTTGCATAACTAAATCATATATAGTCGGTACAAATATTTTCCTACAATTTCACCCATTTTGGTCGCCATTTTGCACATATTTCAGCAGCCATGTTGTTGTTTAAAGACTCTTATATCTAAAAAAAATATGTTGCTACAAGTCTGACAAAAGTAAATTATGGTCTCAGTCGCATATCAATGCATGTCTCTGGCAAATATATCATTTTTTCTCAAATTTAATAATTTGGCGGTCATTTTGTATTTCCAATTGGTAAATTTTCAATTTTCTTCCATAAATTAGCTTGACATTTTAATCGTGTTTATTTTCCACATTTTACACTGCTTCCAGGGATTCACATGTTAGACAGAACATCTTTTTCTAGTATTAATTTTCGATTCATTTTTTATTCTTTTGGCAACTACATTGACAATTTCGAGAATGTTCTGTGAATATTTTTGAAATCAAACAATTAGACAATGTAATGTAAAACTGAGATTGAACCTGAATAAAATAATTTAAGATAAAATAATTTAACTTTAAAATTATAAATAAAATTCTTCCATGTGCATCCATTTTAAGACAATGCCACATTTCTGAAGATGATAGTTGTTTTTCTGTTGTAGAAAAAAACATTTTATAGACCATTTATTGTATACATGTCATCACACTGGTAGGTTTTGGGCAGTTATTTCACGTATCTTGGGAATAAATACTGATGCAGGTACCATTATTCTTGGGATAAAAAACACCAGTCACAGATAATGTCATATCATTATCTTAGTCAGCCAGCCAAGGGCTGCTAAAGTGATGAAAAAATGACTAGATGGCATTTCTTTGTTACAAGCAATCTGACACGTCAGGCATGTCCAGTAGGGTCCTGGGGACCCCGCCTGGCTGGATAACAAACTCTCACTGCGCTTAAAAGCATATTATGACGTCCTTCAAAATGGTCGCCAATGAAACAGTAGGAAAATCTAAATTGTGTATAGTTTTGCCGATACTTGACCGAATTTCAGAATTTTTTTTTTTTTTTATACATTTTAGAGGTCACATATTCCGAATTTGCAAAGAAGATTAACAAAAAGCCACTGTAAATTTGACAAAAGACCATAATATATATTTTTTTTCATAGATTTTCCAATGCATTGAGCCATTAAACGAGAAGACCTGTACATCAAACACTATAGCTGAAGATTTATCTACAATGGATTGCGGTGAAGTATCAGGTTATTATGGTCGATGTATATGCACACGATGTCCTATACACCTTTCCCAATAGCAACACGCCACACACTACAGTGCCTAAAAGCTGAACTATTTAGTTGGGAGTCCTGTCACACTTCTATTTCAACACGCCACACAGTGATTAAAACTAAACTATTTAGTTGGGAGTCCTGCTTATGCGCAAAATCGTGCAAACAGTGTATTATGTTGGTAGAATGATTCATTAGATTACTCACTGATTCAACAGTGCGGATGCAAACGGTCATGCAGACCACACACTGATATGTGAAGGAGTATACAGCGCGTGGCCTTACACGAAATCAACATTGATAAACCAGCTGGTCAGAACTATTAGTGTGACATTATAGTCACATTGAGAGTGGAGAAACAATGATATTTCTCTGATAGACCCAAATACAACATGACTGGCGAGGCAGTTAGGCGCTCTACCAATGCGTCACGCCCTCTTGCACACTGAAACCGACCAATCACGGAACATGAGATGGTTACAACTCTGATATAACGGGCTGACGAATAACATACAGTGGATTAAATTGGTGGGATAATCTGTACTTGGCAGTGTCTGAGAGGGAGCGAGCAGTCCCATGGCGTGCTAGTGTTCTGTTATCAAAAACATAGTAAGTCATTCATTATATTCCAATATCTGACTAAATAATGTTCCACCATTATTGCATATTTTGTTTAGTATAATTATATTAGTGATTCAACTTTTCTTGTAAAAAATGTGTTTTTCTGCATTAACTCTACTAGATTTAATAAGTGATGTATACAAACATCCTCAACATTAACGGCCAACACCATCAACATGATCAAGCAGCAGAGGGCTCTGTTTGAAGATAGTTCAGGCTGATTGCGTTCCAAATCTTTTGGAAGAGGATGTGCTGTCACAATCTGCCAGTACTTAGCTTACATGAAATTAGCACACAAAGAAGATTATTTTTCTTACCTTGCACTAGTCTGTCTGGAATATCATGAAACCTAATATCACGACTGTATCCAGATTCAGGAAATATTCCCCTAAAAGTCTACATATTCATATCTTCCCCATCAAATAAGTTGATGAGAAGTAACATAACATCTGTACAAGACAAAGCAATAATTATTGTCAATTCGACAGTGGCATACTAGTCTGGCTAAAGTTTCGCATAAGCCTATATCAATGCATTAGCTCAGTGTCTCCATATTACCTCCTGTCGCACAGCATGTACTCTTGTGAATCTTTCATAAACAGCAAGTTGGTTTATCCATACTCCGTACCAGTGCATGTCCATCGATGAAGATACAGACACTGACACAGGGTCAGGAACATTTTGGACGGGTTCAATATCTTCAGTGACAATAAACGTTGCTTTGCATGGTGAGTTCATGATTGGCCCACTTTTAGCTAATGACAAAGAAATACACACAAGTTCATGTGTAAGTATCGCTGATATATATCATACAGCTTTGAGCCTGATGTTTTCTTATCATTAAGATATTTGATACTCTTTTTTTGCCTAAACAAAAGTTGTGCACTAAATGTATATCAATACGTGTATGCAGGCTTTTATTGCATGGGCTATAATCACAAGTTGTTAGATCAGTGAAGTACACCATTTCGCGTGTTATTAAGGGAGGAGAAGCATACCAGAGCACTACAAGAGTAGTGTTTTGAAAATGCGCTCATTTATACACAAGAAGATACTCACTAGGAAGAAGTTTATATGGTATGTATGTATGTATGTGGAGCCATGCCAGTATCTTTTATCATGTGTCCAGATTCCAATAAGCATTACTACCAGATGGGAAAGACTGATGTAAGTTCTATCATGTTAGTTATGACAAATCACATAGTTTGTGTGGGCCCCTAATCAATGGATTGTTTATTGAACGTTATATATAATATAGTGGTTGAAACCAATGTGACACTAGAATGCTTCATGGTTAGCCTATTATGTCATCTCGGGACTTTGTAGTCAGACTTGTCATGGATGCTTGCTTGTGTTTTCTCCTGCCAATAGCAAGTTTGTGGATTTGCCATTGGTCAATGGGACATCAGTCTGTGATGGAGCTGACCCACGCTGCTACCGTATAACTCAGACCCAGACAGAAAATTCCTGGGTGATCGGGAACAATTCTAGCTAGAATCTACTTATCTCACTCATCTTTATGCCGATGGATCTGATATGAAGCATCGCAACAGACTAAGATCGTGTATTCTGCTGAATTGTCTAACCGAGTATCTACTTGTTTTGGTACAAATGCATTAATTCTATATGTTGTAAATACAAGGTATCGAACGATACAGAGTGTGAGCTTCAGTATCACGTCCTTATCGTAATCAATGTAATCTTCTATAACATCAACACATATATAATGCTCATTGGAATCACTTTTGTCGTGCAAATATCATCTAATCAATTCACCCACTATATTCTCCTGTAGAGGTGTATGAACTCTTGGGTAATATATAAATATGCTTTGAAGAAATGAGCAGACACCCGTCAGTTGAGTGAAAAGATGACGTATCTGTATCTACACAAGCTTGTAACCAATACGACTGTGTAAGAAAGGAAACCTTTCGATCACTGACATGTTGTAGCTGCCACACGTGTACTATCAAGGAGATCTGCTCACATGCTACTAAAATATCAACAACAATTAAAAATCATATACACAACAAAGAGCGAATGCCCACCGTCGTGCCTCGGAGGGCTTTTGAAAGCGATTTATTGTTTATGCGTTCGTTTATGTCAATTACTCCTGTGGGTAAAAACCCAACCACCAAATCTTTTTTTTTGGCGCCGCATACCGATTGATGTCCGTGTCTAAGCAATATATGACTCATATTGCCCGAACAGTTTTCTAATTTTTTTAGGTATATTATTTGCCATCTATTTAATCTGGGAATTTGAGACGTCAACATTACTTATTATAGGGTGACTGGTGGCTTTTATTATATTAAATATTATGGTGATACTTGCATAACATGATGTAATATGCTACAAAATATCCATGAAATCGTATTAAAATCATAATTAATTATGTTACTGACCATGAAAACATGGCTAAACATGATAATGGTAACAACAGCGTGAATATTTGATGAAATCTAGCGAAAAGCTAGATTTTTACTGATAATCGCTTGTTATTTTGGCAATAACTAATAATAAAATAGCTGCAAATGAATAAATCGCTTTAAATAAACACAATGGAATGCCTTTGGATAGATTACCAACTTGAAAATGTAGATACACACGTGTTATTGACGATATGGGTTCGGGATATATGGAATGATAGTACATTTCATAGTTGATTTAGCGGCCATTTTGTTTTTCAGTTTTAAGCACTTTCCAGGGCTGTAAAAAATTGTTATCCACCCTAGCGCTCATCTCTGGTATCTATAGAACATATCTGGATAGATAGATTGCTTGTAACAAAGATATGCACCATGGTGACACGATAGCCTTCGATGGCTGGTTGACTAACTGTTGTTTTTTTCACTTATATATACTGGTTAATATGCAAACAGAATACAGAACGCATAGGATATTCCATCTTCCCACACAAGGCTCGCTTCTCGGTCTGCGACCTGGAGAGCAGCGAGCCTGGCTGTCAGGAAGATGAAGATATTCCAGCCTAATACCTTTGGTACACTATTGAAAATGTACTAAATCAAATTTGTCAATACCTATGTTATCCTTTTTTACAGATACTTCACATTTCTATTCCTCCACTTTCTATATAATTGCTGTGTTGAATTATCAAATCTACTTTCGTACTGAGGAGTGATAAGTGAAGTATCTGTCATAGAAATATATATTTAATTAGTATTCCTACGCACATGCATGCCGTTTGATACATTTGATTTGGAATTGTCACGCATGTGCGTAGGAATATATCTCGTCGTGGTGACCTTTTCGTGTTGTGACCTCACCCATTGTATTAGTGAGGTCACAGCAAATGTTCTCGAAGTTGTTATCTAGCACATAATGAGCCGACTTTTGAAAGCAGAGGGGCATGCACAACAGTTACTCAGCCTCTTTCCCAGGGCCAGACTAGCACAGCTAGGTGGCCCTGTTACAGAGCTTTGAGAATCTCTTCTGTAATTGCTGCGTTCTGATAGGGCGCACAAAACAACAGTCAGGTGACCCACGCCTGACCGTGAAAACTATGTCAAGTTCGAGGTTTCCTTGCACCTATGTGAGACAAGTTTACATTAGGAACGGCCATAGGCCGGTATCCTTTTGAGTTTATTTTGCCTGTGTTTGTGTCCTATTTAGGGAAAGTGGGGTGCTGTGTGTGGGAAATGGTTGACATTTTTGTACACCAGTCCTCGTGAACATGTGAAATATAACGCTTGAGGTCCCTGGGTTAAGTACATTCGTCTTTAAAAAGTGTTCAGAAAAAATATACCTTCACGATTAAATATAGTAATTAGAGCTGAAAGGGTTTTGATCGGAATAATGTTGGCCCATCCTCTCAGCCAGTGGCCCTGCATTACATCAGCATTGGGCCAGTGTATCATGTTGTCTGGTGTTTCTGGCGCCGGGATGAAAGCGTCACCAGCATAATCACCCCCGTACAGCAGTCAGAAAACACAGTACAATCGCCCAATGCTGTTTCAATTTCGGGCCAGCGTCGAGGACTGTGGGTCAACGTTGAAACAGCATTGGGTGAATACCACGTGTTTGCGCAAAGTATACAAATATTGAATGAATGATGGCCAGCATCGGTGATGGTGGTGGAAGAAATACACGTTGAATATATATTTTAGATTTTACTAATAAACAATCTCTGATTATATCCTGAACATTTAGGATTCTGGACCATGAGGAAGACCAATACACTGTTATGTTTAGAAAATATTAAGCGATGTTTTGTCTATAGCACTCAAACAGACTTAAGCCGGGCCTCGGAGTTCGGGAACTCATGTTCTAGTTGTGATTGTCATTATATGCTCATTATTATGACTACATTCTGTTTCACCAGATCCTGGGAATTGACTATTTTCAATCTACTCAGGCGCTATGCAACATTTTTGTGTAGATTTTTTTGGGGGTCATTTTTTCACCTTCCCCCAGCATCGCTGAACATTTTGTGAAATTTTGCTGTATATTTTTTAAGTTAGACCATTTGGCATGTAATAAATTATTGTTTCATCTTGAATTTATCAAAAGGCTGAGATTGGCTGAGATTGCTCATATTTGTTATGTTAAAATAAAAAAATTGAGAATCTTGATGTTTAATATATGGTCGAGCTTAGTGGTGTAGTAGGGCTAACATAATATAAGAAACGTTTACTCAATGGTTTACTGTTCTGCTAACGTCGAAGAGGGTAGACCAACAGTAAACCAGCACCGAGTTTATATTTTTTGCTAGGGGATCGATCTGTGTCTGTGGTATGATATATATTAGTAGTGGCTGCGTACTATGATGTAACATATACAATAAAAATACAAGTTTGATCTGTTTATAACTCATGGATGTTTTTATTACTTAAATCGCGAACATTTATGCACAAGAGCGTAACAAAAAATAATATATGGATCTATATATTATATCAGTGATGTTTTGATTTAATAATACAAATGAAAGAACGGAAGAACATTAAACTTTAAGTGATATTTACAGCTTGGAATATTTTCTAAAAAAAACAAATTCCACGTATTTCATTCGCACAATAGTTATCCGATTAATTACACAAATAGTTTTCTCTCGAGACAGTGGGAAATGTGGGCAAGGCGACCAAACAGAACTTTAATTAGGGATCATTAGTAACAATGGACAAGCTGGTCTTACACGTCTGATTAGGTACAGTACATGGCTGGGTTAACCTTGGTGGATAATGACCTGGATCACAGGCTTTTGTTACATCCACATCACCATCTGCACCGATCGGAATCTAAACTCCCTATTTCAAATCAGCGGCGAATACCAGACGTCTGTTTGTTAGCTGGTTATAATGTACATTCTGCCACATCAGTAGTTACCTACCTTTTAAGCGCTAAGCCCGATCTATTTTATTGGCCTATTACCCTTTAAGCCCCCACTATGCATTAAAGCATTATTGTATATCCCTGAAAACATACTTAACTTCCCTAAAACTAAGGTTTTTAGAAATAAAATTTCCATGAAACTGTTTACCAATACGTGGTAATTTTCTTTAATTTTTAAACTACATCAAGTCATCTTCATCCACTAGAAGTCGAGAATTGCGACTGCAATTCGCGGCTTGTAGTGGATGAAGATGACTATGTATTTTCAGGGTTAAAAAGGGTTAAATAATTGTTATTTGGAAACATCAATAATTACCAGGCGACAGATACACAACTGCATTGTAAAAAAGCGGGGCCCCTGGTGTAGTGGTTACGCCGAGTTCCTGTCACGTCGGAGATTACGGGCTCGTCCTCCGCTCGGCTGTTCATTACATGTATAATCATAATAACAGAGAGCTTCCGTGATCGAGATTTAGCCTCGAACTCTAAAAATACACATTTCTCGTCCATTATCCCGCTACCATTATTACCATGTTTTATGTAGACAAGAAAATAGATCCCAGGATATACTCAGCTTATGCTTGCATTGTCTGATACTCTCGTCGTTTCGCCGTGGCATGAATCTACTCTCGAAGCCAAATTGTATACTTTGGCATTGCCCTTTCAGTAAAACAACCCATCAGTATAATACAATTTTATTGCTTTAATAATCCACTAAAAAAAATAAGTCTATAGCGCATAAATGTTCAGAGGACCGAGTTCAAAGGCGCGACAATCCAACGGTCTTAAGTCAAGATAATTGCCGGGCAGCAAAGGAGCTATGGAGCAAACGCCAAATCCAATAAATGGGTCTTTATTATTTTCCTGAATGTTCTCGTGTCATGTTTTGAGTATAAACTTGAAGCTGGACTGATCTACAGCGCGTTCAGAATTGCTTGACTGGGTGGCCACTGAGATCCCAAACTATATAGTGGCATTGTATGCTGTACCTTGTTGTTTTGCTGCACCTTGTGTGTGGAGCAATAATATACATATCCATTGTAAAAGGAAAAATAAGCATTTGGTCCCAGGATCTGAAAGGATGTAACTGCCACATCATCACCACCACCACCAACACCACCACCACCACCATCATCACCACTATCACCACCACTACCACCAACACCACCACCACCACCATCATCACCACTATCACCACCACTACCACCAACACCACCATGACCACCATCATCACCACCATCATCACCACCACCATCACCACCACCACCACCACCATCACTACCACCACAACCAATACCATCACCACCACCACCACTACCACCACCACTACCAAAACCACCACCACCAACACTGCCACCGCCACTACCATCACCACCGCCGCCACCACCACCCCCCCCCACTTCCACCACCACCATCACCAGCACTGCCATCGCCACTACCATCACCACCGCCGCCACCACCACCAACCCCCCCCCCCCCCTCCACCACCGCCGCCTCCACCACCACCAGCACCACCACTATCACCACCACCACCATTACCATCACCACCGCCACTACCACCACCACCGCCGCCACCTTCACCATCACCACCACCATCACAACCACCACCACCACTATCACCATCACCACCACCATTATCACCACCACCGCCACTACCGCCACCACCGCCGCTGCCTCTACCACCACCACTAGTACCACCACCACCGTCATCGTCATCATCTTCGGCATCGTCGTCCATCACCAGGCGATTGATGTTGAATTAATAATGGCAGTGAAATTGATCACTGTAATCGCTCTTCTAACATATTGCTGACAGGGACACTAATAAATTACAGAATTGTCTGTCTAAGGTGGTCAGTAAAGTTTCAGACAGCTTCGTTTCACTGGCACCAAGCAATTTTTTTATTCCATGTGCAAAAACAAAGAATGGAACAAGGGTCTCCTCTGTCGCTGCACCCACACTATGGAACTATCTTCTTTCTGTAATTTGGAACGCTAAAACAATGGCATATTTCCAGAAACAACTAAAAACCCATCTATCCGATCTGGCGCTTCTGCCCTAGGTACTGGTTGAGCTGGTGACTTGTTGACGACTACATGCTCTGAACTTGGAGATGACATTGGTTATGAAGTGATCTTAGTGTGCCTCTGAGCTCGGTTCTTCCGATGGGTGAGGCGCGCTAGAAGTTCTATGATTAATCGACTGCGGGATTGATGGATTGATGGATAGATCGCGATTGATTGATTGATTGATTGATTGATTGATTGATTGATTGATTGATTGATTGATTGATTGATTGATTGATTGATTGATTGATTGATTGATTGATTGATTGATTGATTGATTGATTGATTGATTGATTGATTGATTAATTGATTGAATGATTAAATGATTAAATGATTGATTGATTGATTGATTGATTGATTGATTGATTGATTGTTTGATTGATTGATTGATTGATTGTTTGATTGATTGATTGATTGATTGACTGATCGATCGATTGATCGATCGATTGATTTATTGATTGATTGATTGATTGATTGATTGATTGATTGATTGATTGATTGATTGATTGATTGATTGATTGATTGATTGATTGATTGATTGATTGATTGATTGATTGATTGATTGATTGATTGATTGATTGATTGATTGATTGATTGATTGATTGATTGATTGATCGATCGATCGATCGATCGATCGATCGATCGATCGATCGATCGATCGATCGATCGATCGATCGATCGATCGATCGATCGATCGATCGATTGATTGATTGATTGATTGATTGATTGATTGATTGATTGATTGATTGATTGATTGATTGATTGATTGATTGATTGATTGATTGATTGATTGATTGATTGATTGATTGATTGATCGATTGATTGATTGATTGATTGATTGATTGATTGATTGATTGATTGATTGATTGATTGATTGATTGATTGAGATATCAAGGTTATCACAGACAATGTTATAACAGGCAATGTTATTGCGGGCTATGTTTTGCTATTGCTAATTGTAACTATATTCCATAATAATAATTATGCACTTGTAATATACACAAGTGCATTTCGCAAAACACTGTACTTCTGTACACCAGCAAATCGTGTCGCTTATTTTTGATTCATATCTTGACATTTCAATACTTTGGTATAGCCTACATAAACAATATATATCAAATATTTTCTTCATGATTTTCTGTCCAAGATGATGTTATTCATATATATGTTTTTGTTTATATTATCACTTCAATTGTAAAATATTTGTAACTGAAATATGTGTTGTTCTTGTGCTTAACAGGTTTATTTTATTGTGCTGAGAGAGACTGAACCTGACTGACATCAAGATGAGTTTCAGCAGCCTCCCATTCTGTGTTAGCAGGCTCTTTTATCACGACGCCATACAAGAACCTGCATACGACACCAACATCACCAGCCACCATGACCTCAATTTGATGAGCTTGAACATCCAAAAAGGAGGGAACAGAACCCTTTATCGTAACTTAGAAGATGCAGATTATAAGCACCACGACGTGAGCGGTGGGCTGATTGGCGTAGGTTACACAGATTACTCAACAGGAGGTTACAAAAATGGTATGGGTCTACTTGGGGATTACATTGATGACACAAACCCCGTCGAAGGAGGTTACAATGATCTCGGTGGAGATTACAATGATCTCGGTGCTGGAAGTTATATGGATGACCCTTGGTTAGATGTGTCAACGAGCAGTAGCGGTTGGCATTCAATAGAGGCCATCTTGCCCGCCGTCTGTGTACTGGGAGTGGTAGGTAACTCTCTATCCCTGCTGGTACTCACTCGTCAAAAGCTGCTGAGTGGGCTGGAGAAGCTAGAGAGATCCGCTACTTATGGTTTAGCATCTCTGGCCATCAGTGACCTTCTGTTCTGTTTGGTTGTACTACCTTCTCCCCTGGCCACAGGCTCACAGCATAGCTCGCCACCTGCAGGTCTGTTCCACCTTCACTACAAATTGTACGGTGTAGCCCTGATCAACCTGTTCCTCATGATCAGTGCCTGGCTGGTGGTGGTCATCTCTGTCAATAGACTGCTTGTGGTGACTCGTCCTCTGCGAGCCAGACATCTACTCACTGGCACTAACACAATGCTGGCAGTGTGTGTCACTTATGTTATCGCCATTGCTTTAACACTGCCACACTTTCTTATCTTGGGAATTTACGAGTGTCAAACCGTAGACGGAGTGACTCTACTTGAGATGGGTGAGAGATGGGGACCGCGTACCACGCATGCGCTTGGTATTTACATCCGGTGGGTGTGGCCTATTCTTGCCAGTTTTGTGCCTCTAGTCATCCTGGCGTTTTGTAATGGACATATTGTCAGAGGTCTGAGACACGCTCGTCTGGAGAGGTCACGTCTTTCCGGCAGAGGTCAAAAGATCAAAGACACCAATCAACGTGTGACCTTGACCCTTATCATTATGGTGATTATGTTTTTTGTATTAGTGGTGCCAGCTGAGGTGCTGAAGTACATAAACCCGTACAGTCACTGGGGATCAGCTGGTGTGGTGGTGGCCTCGGTGGTTAATGTACTACAGGCGCTCAATTTCTGTTGCAACTTCCTGTTGTATTGCGCTGTTAATCCTAACTTCCGGCGGACACTGCGCGCGACACTCATGAGCTGTTTGTGCTGGAAGAGGAAGGACAATAATTTTTCCCAGATGAGTGTGCGAAGTCGTTATAGCTCCTATCGAGATCGCACTACCGTGACCCGCTACGACGGCGACGGGGAAAGCTCAACCTTCGTCTGAGTGAAACTCGCAAATACTTTTTACTCTACTTTGTAATTCTGTATGTGCTGGCCCGCAATTTTTCCGTCAGAACAACATCATACCAGTTGACATGAAACATGTTAAAGGGGAACAATGGACTAACTTTTGTAATAAAAAATATAGATCTCACAACTGTTTTGAAGCAAGGATAATATTCTACATACGGCAACACCACTTCACCACACCTCTATAAATTTAAAAAATGTATATCACTGATTACATTATTGTTGCTGCTATATGTGGAATATTATCGCTGCTTTGAAAAAATTATACAAAAATTATTGTAATTCGACAATGTATTTGTTTATTGCATGTCTTTATACCGTTGTCACCTGGTTATACCTTAAATATTCACGGGGAGCAAGGACACACATACAGATAAAAGTTGTGTGCCACAAAGTTCATGCAGTTTCAGAACCTGATAACGCATGGCAAATGGAAACTGACATATTTTTCTGGTTATTTTTCATTTGTAAACAATAAAATAAATATAATATGTTTGCATGGACGTTGCTTTTAACAGTCTCACAAGCTTTGGATTGGAGCTTAACGTTGACCTTGCCTCTTATTGATAATCTGATGATCTACACTGACGAAGTATTATTGTTATTGATATAACTCTGTGTTCAGTATGAAGACATCGTACATTGATCACGTTTACTTCTAGGCATTCAAGCACTTCCAGTTAAAATCAGTTGCTAATAACGCCAACAATAACAATATGTTTTTCTTTACCATGAAATTCAAAATTGATTTTTTTTTAAAGATAGTACTTGGAATATAATTTGTATGATTAGTTGGCCCAACACTAGGACAATGTTCACCAAACCACAGTGTTTTCACTGATATAATATTATAATGTACTTCAAAACACATCCGGCTGACGGCCCGGGTAGAATGAACTGACATTTAGATGACGGCACTCGTGCATTGGTTTTAACACCTCTTTATCCAGACAACTAAGTTGACAGTTATGAAATGTAACAAATTCTAATGCTGACCGTTTCATGTTTTCCTAGACACTATTAATTAGTGACCCCTTTCACAGCAGATGGCGCCGAAAGTCGACCACCGGGCAGACCGCGGATGTTGCCTTTCGGCGACATCAGTAATTACTGTTTTTAATTAAATAATTAACTAATTCAACGCTCAGGCATTTTATGACGTTATAATTCAACGGTGAAAGGGTTAAGAAGAAAGAAACAGGTCACTACCACAGAAAAGACGACCACTAAATCCACTCGTCCAATGATAGGACGTAGATACGGGGCTTATCACACGGAGTATATCTGTTTCACAAGCCCAGTAATACCATCCGCTCAGTGCTCGTTCACCTCAGGGACAAAACCCCCAGAGATAAATTGTGCTGCATTATCTCCCACATCACATGTGACGACGACACCCACCACACCTCCTACATTGGGGAGACGAAGAGACCCATCAGTTTTCGGTTAAAAAACACTGTAAACTTGATAAACCGACTAGAGTAGGAGACCACATCAAGCAGATAGCACCTTCTATGAACAGAGACTGCAAACACTGGGTAGAGGTGGCTAGCAGCTGCCACCGATCTATATGGTCAAGAGAATTTCGCGACCACAATCTGAGCCGAATCACCCCCATGATCAATGTTGCGTGATCAAGATCTGCTGAAGGCAGGTCAAAACGTCACAATCGTTTCACATCAAGTTCCAGAGTGATTAAAATTTAACCACTGTCTAGTTCATTATGTTGTCAAGTTGTACTTTTTAAACACCTCATAAAATCTATTAACGGTGTAGCGCAACTACTGGAGTAATGGGGATTAATTTGATGCAGTGGAGGATGCGTATTGGGTGTTCTTTTGCATCTCGTGGCAAGATCAGAGGAAGATTGAGAGGATACACCATGCCGTTCACCAGCATGATAGGCCTCAGGCTTGTACTATTGCTCATGGTGTGTATAATAGCCAGTGCTGACCAACACGATTCAACACCAGTTGCACAACAGCTTGACCTGTACACAAGTGTGATGTGGAGGGGTGATCTGGCTGACCGTCACGGACTGACGCTCACATCTGACAGCAAATGGAGCTGGATTATACACTCTAGTACTACTAGGGTGCGTGCTGGAGACATTGAGTTGAACCCTGGGCCAACACCGACCGAAACCCTTGCAGCAAGACTGAGATCTGGAACAAATGGTAACGATGATATCAGCCTTGTGGACGTCATGTCAGAGATCCGCCACCTACGAAATGATTTTACGGATAGCTCAAGAAGAATAGAAGAGAAAGTGGACAGAGTTTGTAACGACGTCGAGAAACTTACGTCAGATTGTGCTGAGGTGAAAAAAGAACTGGAAGATCTGCGTACTGAAAATGATTCCCTCAACCGGAGATTGGAGAATATAGAAAGTCAGTCTCGGCGCAACAACATTATACTACGTGGGCTACCTGATGAGCGTGGAGAGACCTGGGAACAATGCGAATCCGCTGTCAGAGAATCCCTGTGCTCCGATTTTCGTATGGACCGATAGTGGGTGGACAACCTATCTATTGAGCGGGCCCATAGACTTTCCGGGAGGCGATGACAACCGCGTGATATGATTGTAAAGCTTTCCATGTTTAAGGACAAAGAAAGGATCAAGGAAGCCGGCAAACGGGAAAAACCCGCAGGTCTATTTGTTAATGACGATCTCACCAAGTCTGTACGCACGATCCGTGGAAAGTTAAAGGACAAGATGAAGGCAGCTAGAGAGGCTGGTCATCGTGCCTACTTGTCATATGATAAACTGATTGTTATGAACCAGCAAGGCAAGAAGAACGCATACACGTTTGATCTTAAGGTGAACAATGTTAAATGTTTATATAATAACTTCAAAGAAGCTGACTGATGTGGTGGCCAAGGCCCGACTGGGAACAGCTCACATTCAGGTGCTTTTAAAATGGTTGTGTGGAATATAGAGGGTTTAATGTCTAAACTGGAAGACCCCGAGTTTATAAGTTATCTCAAAGCTTTTTCGTATGTTTGTTTAACTGAAACCTTTGTCAATAAGGAGGACACTAGTAACCTCGATAATATATTCAATGATTGTACCTGTTTTGCTGCACCTGGCAAGAAGTTATCCAAATACGGAAGATGTTCTGGGGGTGTGTTGTGTCTTATTAGGACTAATATATTGCATTTTTTTCAGCATTGGCCTACTGACCACGATAACCTGATAGTGTTTAAAGTAAAGGGTAGGTTTTTTGGGTATCACACTTATATACTGTTATTTTCCGCATATATTCCTCCCGTGAGTTCGCCGTATTATGATAAAAAAGATAATCCAGATGGAATTGCTATGCTCGAACAAACCATTACGAATATTTTAAGCAACAATCAATATAACATTTTATTGTGTGGTGATCTGAATTCCAGAACAGGCAGCTTGAATTTTAGTAATGATACAGATATACACGAAATGAGGCATGACCTTTTCGACGAAACACGGCAATCCGAATATACTATTGTTAATCAATTTAGAAGGTCACTTTTATCTATGTGTGCTATCCTCGATTTAACGAGTGTGACTGTAGCTGAAGATGCTCACAACATGCCAACTGAATACCGCTCTGTGTTACGATGGCGTGACGAGCTACTTCCCACGTTTATTCAGAATATTAGCTCGGGCTTAGTAACCCTTGAGATTAATGAACATTTTTTAAAAGCTGTTGTTGATATTAATGTTGCCACCTCACTTATTACCGAATTGTATTTGAAAGCATCTGATTGTATGTCATATACAATAAGCAATAAACTTGTTCCGTCAAGAAATGCATGGTTTGATAAAGAGTGTAGAGTTAAGAAGCAAGATGTACATAAACGTTTGCGAAAATACACAGAGTCATATAACCAATATGATAAACAATGTTATTTTTCTGAGCGCCGTTCATATAAGTCTCTATCAAGAGAGAAGAAAGATCAATATTCAGCTAAGATGGTATCTGAATCGGAAATAAATATGTGTAATGCTAAACTTTTTTGGCAAAATATTAAAAAACTTGGAAGTATGGCCGGACATACATCTAACATATTTAAAGAGGTATGGCATGATCACTTTTAAAATGTATTTAATTCACATTTTAATGTATTAACTGAGATTGATGGTCTTTATAATGTATTCCAACAATATCCTTTCATACATGATGACATTAACATGCTGAATGGTGTAGTTACAGAGGAGGAAATATGTACCAGTTTGGAAAATCTAAAAAAAGGGAAAGCTGCAGGTCCAGATGGACTGGTTGCCGAAATGTCTCTTTCATCATCGCATATCGTTGTTCCATACTTACTAAAACTGTTTAATTGTATATTTTCAGCAGGCATATTTCCTGAACTGTGGTCCAAAGCTGTCATAATTCCCATGTATAAGAAAGGTACCCAAATGATGCAGATAACTACAGAGGCATATGTCTCACAAGTGTGTTTAGCAAAATATTTACTGGTATTTTAAATAAAAGGCTTACGGCTTGGACAGATACACAATAAATAATAACAGACGACTGGTTTTAGGAAAGGCTACTCAACAGTAGATAATGCTTTTGTTCTCCTTTCTGTAATTCACCGACATCTTAATAAGAGTAAAAAAGTGTATGCAGCCTTTATTGATTTTCGTAAGGCATTTGATTCTGTGAAGCGGGAAACATTATGGAATGTTCTTAAAAAAAATGGCATAAATGGTAAGATGTTAACGATGATAAAGAGTATATATAATATCGTCCTAATTTGTGTAAGATGTCCATATGGCAAAACAATTTTTTTCAACTGTCCGAATGGTGTGATGCAAGGCTGTATTTTAAGCCCTATTCTATTTTCACTGTTGGTACAAGAAATTACTAATGAAATACATAGACGTGGGGGTTATGGGATACAACTTTTTCCTGACTTGGCTGAGGTTGGTATTTTGTTGTTTGCGGACGATATCGTACTTATCGCTGATAGTGTATTTGAACTGCAGAAGAAATTAGATATTTTGTATGAGGTGGCAGTTAAACTTGGTCTAGTTGTTAACATGGATAAATCTAAGGTTGTTGTTTTTTAGAAAGGGAGGACACCTAGCTGGTCACGAAAGGTGGCATATTGGTAATACTATTTTAGAAGTTGTCAGCGAATATAGCTACCTTGGCCTAATTTTCTCAACCAAGTTAAATAACAATGTGATGCTAAGTCGCTTAGCGACAAGAGGTAAAATTGCCTTCTGCAGAATATCAAGCTTGCTTAATAGAATGAATACCACTTCTTATAATATTTTGTGCAAAATGTTTGATGCCCAAGTACAGCCTATATTGTTATACGGATCAGAACTATGGGGTTTAAATGTCATGTCTGCTATAGAAAATGTACATTTTTTTTCACTAAAGAAAATGTTACAGGTTCCTATCTTCACGCATAATGTCATGGTCTATGGAGATTCAGGCAGGTATGAACTTCGTAGTCATGCTGTTCTCCGCTCTATTAAATACTGGATTAGAATATTAAATATGAAGGATTCAAGAAATGTTCGTAAAGTGTATAACATGATGCGGTACGATGGAAATCACCAAAACTGGTGTGGTAAAATCAAAGAGTTATTAATTTATTTCAATTTTGAAGATGTATGGGATCTACAGCAGGTAGAACAGCCCCGGATATTTTTAAATAACCTGAAGTTGCGAATGATAGCAGAAAGTGATAACATATGACAGCAAACCTTACAGGAGAGTAACAGGTATTTTATATACAAGAATTTCAAACAGTCTCGGTATAAAGAAATGTATTTAAATCATATTAAACCAGTAGTAATAAGGAGACTGCTATCTCGCTTTAGAATGGGTGTAAAATTAAGTGCCTTTCTGACGCATAAATACAGATTTGTAAATGATAAGGAAACTGTGTGCCCTATGTGTACGGAGCACGAAGAGAATGACATTCATTTTCTATTGCATTGCCCAGTTTACCATGACCTGCGTGTCAAGTATCTTAGCCCATTCCATAATCCACCAAATGAAATTTCTTTTAATTCCATGTTACAAATGGAAGATTCAAACATGATCACTGGCTTAAGTCTGTATATATATCACTCAATTCAACGCAGAAAAACATATTGTGACGCATTGTAATAGTTATGTAACATTATGCTTTTTATGTGTACTTACTGTATTTTTGTATTATGCTTATTTTTGTACGGGCCATAGGCCTATCAAATAAATTATTCGTATTTTTATTCGTACAAGAAAAAAACAAAGTTCAGCATCACCTAAGCAGGGTGCTTCCCACCCCAATTTCATTCTGACTCTAATAACATGTTCATTACTTCAAATTATAAATAATCTCAATGCATTATTACATAATATTTCTCTGAAAAAAATAGGCATTCATTTTATGTTAAACAACACAACGTCTAGCTGATGAATTTACACACGATAATGAATTATAATTATATTAAAGATGACATATCACCCCTTATATAGTATGAATACATTTGTGACAAATAAATCAAAGTTGCCACAAGATGGGGCATAAGCGTTTCCTTATATGGGGTGATTGGCTATCATGTGACCCTCTGAGAGAGTCACATGATAGCCAATCACCCCATATATGGGGTGATTGGCTATCATGTGACCCTCTGAGAGGGCCACATGCTAGCCAATCACCCCATATAAGGACATCATTATTCATACCTAATATGGGGTGATAGATCACCACCTTTAAACAGTTATGAGATAAGATCGATACCGAATCAGATTTAGCGGCCTAAAGGGTAACTATCAAATTTATAGAGCTAACCGTTGTATTGGCTTCACCTTCCTAAACCGTTTCTGGTGCGATGGGACCTCCAGAACCGCAGGTTCTTTCGGTCCCCTTCCCCATCACATCAGCCGGTTCCTTATCGCCTAGCAGATTTGGATTGACCTGTGATTTCTCCTGCTCATCCCCGACCTCGCTAACTGGGAGGTTTTCAACCTGGGAAGATGTGTCGTCTTCATCCTGGAAAGAAAAGTAGCCATTTAATGGATCGACCCTGGTCCCATCCTTCAATTCATACAGTGTCTGAAAAGGTTAATCATACATTTTCTTACCTATTTTGACTTTGCCCGAATCCACAATTTTGTCACTAGATTTCCTTGCATCTATGATGACACCTAAAGGTCATGATATGTGCTTGTCAAATCCTCTCTAACTAGGAACACCTGACCCCCTTTATTCTTTTGTTATGAATAACTGAATGACTAGGCAAAATTAGTCATTTATCCACACTTGCAATGAGAATGGAGGCTTTAAGGATTACAAATCCTTTGAGTTATGGCATCATGGTCTGGATTGTCACTAGGGTAACTTAGCAGGCTGGGAAGATTGACCCTCTCTTTTTTACATTGAATTATTTTGTCTAGAAAAAACTTACACTATCAAATCGTTTGAACAACGGTTTCCCCCAGGGCTAATTCCTTCGAGTCGAGAATTTGCAACGGCACGTATGCATGGTATGGCGGCGCGCAGAAATCTAGGCTACTCTAATCATTTTTTTTAATGCAATTATTTCTAAAAGACATCCCAGAACAGCCATCACAGAACAGTCAACATGCGCTTTAAAAATACAAAATAAAACTAGGGGGTTTGTTTTTTGTTTATTCACCTTTCATGACGTCTTCTCCCTGCACAAACCCACGTATGTGGATGACCGTTCCGTAAGCCATGAGTGAGGCTTCACAAAATTCATGAAGCTGTAGATTTTGTATATCTAGCCACTTGACAACTGGAAAAAAAATGTCTATGAGTGGAGAAATTGGGGGAGCCTCCGTGACCGAGGGTAGCGTGCTCGGCCTCAGACCGCCAGGGCTCGAATTTCGAATCCTGTGTCTGGAGGACAGTGTCATCTCAATCATCTCACCATCCTCAGGAGGTTCTCCTGGCCCAGTTTAGCCTATATGTGCACAAAGGTGGCCTAAAGCCCGATTCATTTCATTTTTTTGGAGAAATTGTTTAACTTCACCTCTGACAAGCAAGGCATAATTGGGTCGTTCACCTCTAAAAGGAGAATCCCAGTCCAACTGGTAAGCTCATAAACTGTGAAAATTAATCTTGGTTCTTATCAAAAAGGGTGTGAAAAACCCCAACGGGTCGAAGATCTTTGAAATCAGACTAAGAGCAAATAGTTTAGTTTATTTCCTGAGCATAACAGGCTTTTAGCACTATTAACCAAGACCCGTACTGTTAAGTCGCCTTATTCGGGGCCTACAACCCAAATATGACACCACTTGTGCACTGGTTCAAACAAACTCTGTGGTATTTGTTTGGTTTTAGCACTGGTATTTCAATCGAAAATGGTAATCACATGAGCATTTCAAGCAAAGAAAGAAAACAAAAACACTTAACAACAACCAGTGCTATTTGCAGTGAGTAGACATGTAGGTGGATAATTAGGTGACCTGATTGATCCATGTCCAGAGAAAGCAAACAAACAAGCTATCTCGCCGCCAATGGGGCACTGACATAAAAGCTCTCCGGTCGCCTACGCTGCCCTGGTTTTGGCAGCTCACATTTTCTAATCAACTATGGCTATTTTTAGCCACACTGTGACAAGATAATCGATTAATGTCCAGACCATGTCACGTCCCAACAACATGAGACATTCACCCACTGCCGGATCAATGTTGGGCCTGCGTCGTAGATGGTGGCCCAACATTGATCGCAATAGGTCAGTGTTTGTTGTGGTATTCCCTCTTATACGGACAATCCCGTGTAAGCACCGTGTTCGCAACGTTACCATTGACCTCTGACCGGTTTCGTCCGCGGATGACCACCGATGGAAACTTGTGCCGTGTCTATCCAGGCTCGGACCTCTTTGAAAGTGTAAAAGGGGCCTCAGGACTGATTTAATTGTCACCTTAGCCAAAGTACTAGTGAAGTTATCGATACATAGGCGTGGACAGGTAAGGTCATCTCATGAGATTTGTCTCACGAGATTAGTTGTGTGGTGAATCCTACCCTCATCCCGCAAAAAAATATTTAGGTTTTTACCCACTTGAATTTGTTTTTCGCTACCGCGACCCACAACTTCAAGTTGGTGAAAATTGCCAATAATTGTTAAGTTTGAGACCAAACATTTGCTAGTATTAGTTTCTAAACACCAATTTCATTTCCAATAACAGTGATCTGGCGGGCTAATAAAACACATTAACCCTTGTCCTGCTGAATTGTTTCAAATTATTTTTCATTCATTTAAAGCTGGAATTGCTAACGCAATTTCCAGCTTCAAATGACGAAAAACATTTCTATTTATGAAAAATAAACATCTCCCAAATTGAAATATTTGATCAGCTGAGCATCTACCACTGAGTATTTTATCAATTTCAGTGGCATTTTATTTCGGTTGAAACTTTCTTGAAAACGTATATATCTGGGTTCAGCAGGACAAGGGTTAAAATCGACTATAGTCGTGCTTAGCGCTTTAACCTTTTTAACGCTGACCTCTTGGGCACTCTTGCAGTCCCACCGCTGAATTCCTGGGGAGGGGAGTTGAAAAAAATCAGAATATTGTGTCATGTCAGATTTGTCGGTCTAAGTCTTGTTCTCTACCCCCGACCAATCGAAGAGAGGTTCAGCATGTCACATGACGAGATCGGTCAATATCCACCGTCATTCAGTTGTTATTTACATTAGGGGATCGAATACGAAATTTGGGCCGATGCATATAGCACCAAAGTCATGTCAAAATCACATCAAGGTCATTGCAAGGTCTAAAACGCAAACAAATAATGAAAATATCCACTTTTTACTAATTTCAAGCTTGTTAGTGTTGCAGTCATCTACTAGAAAGGATTGATGGCGACAAAGTCTTGACCGGGTATCATTTCAACACATCTTTTTTAAATAATCTACGACAGTGCTGATATTGGGAGGAGTAATACCCCTATGTTTGCCCGTATTACACCCCCTTCCTCGAGGCTCAATTGAACAAGAAAAAAATCAATAATGCAGCAGCGTGTAGCATCAAATGAAATGAATCGGGCTTTAGGCCACCTTTGTGCACATATAGGCTAAACTGGGCCAGGAGAACCTCCTGAGGATGGTGAGATGAATGAGATGACACTGTCCTCCAGACACAGGATTCGAAATTCGAGCCCTGGCGGTCTGAGGCCGAGCACGCTACCTCTCGGTCACGGAGGCTCCCCGCAATACTGACTTTCACACGTGGATGGGGAAGAAACATTTTTGTTTCTTTCAAACCGCCGAGACCGGGAACCGAACCCCGAACTCTGGCGTGAAAGGCAGCGGTGCTAACCACTACCCTAGGGCCCCCGCCCGTGTAGCATCAACTCGGGCTTCCATCTCAAAATAAAGATACATAATTGGGTATAAAGGTTGATATGGATACCACCCAAAAGAAAGGTGAAGGTTATATCAAGGTCATTGACGTTTATCAGTGGATAGGTGATGTGTACTAAATGCGTAATGACTTGGTGTGCAGCTATGTAATCAGCACTGCTGTGATATCTGTCATCTAAGTATTAATATAACATTTTAGGCATGATGATGAGGCCAAAGGAAGATTTCGTTTGTTTATTGTATTCCTTGCTAACAAAACTATATGGTTTGGTGAAAAAAAAACAAGTATTTATCTCAACAATGCAAACAGTTTTGATCATTGTAATGATTTTATGGCGGCTATTTGAATTTATGTTCTAAAAGAATCCTTCAGGACCGACAGCTCTACATCGGCCCAGATATTATTATGGGTGCTATCCTTGTACAATTAAAAGAGAAACAAACTATTATCAGCCAAAAGAAGGTTACCCTCATGATTGTCGGATCACATTGATTTCAGAGACAAAAATATTTAAAAACACATTCTGTCCCGAGATACATGTATCTAGGGACCCGCGCTAAAAGGACTAATGGTTAACACATTATTTTATGACCCAAAACGTTTCCGTTCAGAAATTATGCATGTTTTATTTAAAGCCCCTTTGACGATATCTGTGAATGGGGGGGGGGGGGCTATATGTTACAGTCATCCATGTACCCCGGGTTCGAACCCCGCTGAGACATGCGTGGGTTTTTCAGAGAAATGTCCTTGTTTTCCCTACTCAATATGGCTAGACGATCACGTTAATGGCGGCCTCGTCGAGTCGGGGTTGAAACCAGTGTATCGACGTTAATTTCGTTCAGGGCCAAAAACACACAGCCTGTTAAATCGTGACGTTCATTTTGATCGCGCTCTGGCTCACGACAGAGAGGGGGGTATCAAACAGGGGCGGGGTACACGACTGCCTTGATTTCTGTGATCAGTGTTAGTATAATTGTCAAAAGCGTATCGGCAAAAATATGAAATCATACATATAGACACGTACAATTGAAGTCTGTAAGCTCCGGCAGCACAAACCAGCCAGTGTAATAATGCTAGTCTAATCTCTGAATTTAAAGACATTCACATGTTTAGGTGGAAAACGAGGGTTGATGATTAAAAAACATTCCCATGCAGAAGAAGAAAACATCTATTTTATAATTAGTTTTCCAAATTTAAAGTTTTTCTCCGACAATTGCAAGCCTATTCCATCTATTTTTTTATAGTCCTGCGGAATTGAATGCCTTGTAAGTCTTAAAATCATTTGCAGAAATAGCAATACCCTTACCTTTCATGCATTTATTTTTGCATAATTACTGTCTTGTGTAGGAGACTAATGTGAGATGAATTGAATGCTGGTTGCACCCATCTCCTCCAGGTAAATCATCGCCCACCGAGCTGAACGTCAGGTAATGGCTTACCCCGTACTTACTTATTGTATTTTACATTCTCGATAATCTTACATTTTCTTATTAGAAATTGTCTAGACAGAAAAACGAATTATATGTTGCATTATTTCAGGTACACGAAAGCCTTCGACTCTATTAATAGGAACGCCCTGTGGAAAATACCTGACTAGGTTATGAGACCACTACAATGCCACCGGACACAGTGTTTCCATGGACAACCTAAAGGTCCCAGACAGAGAACAGGACTAGATGAAGCGCAAGGTGAAGGAGGCCATCCACATAAAGCAGAGATCACCTTCCATGAACAGAGACGGCTAACATTTACACAAAATTGGGTAGAGGTGGCTACCAGCTGCCACCGATCTATGGTCAGATCATTCCGCGATCACAATCTGAGCCGAATCACCCCTATGATCAACGTTGCGTGATCAAGATCTGCTGAAAATGATATAGATGAGAAAATTCTTACTGTTCTGAAATCAATAAAACTCAAACACCACTTCATTGTATTAAAATGAAGTGGTGTTGTGTTCGTAGTTGTATTGGAACTACAAAATGTTGTTTTGTATCATAATGGGGGTCACTTGGCTGCAAGCGAAAAAGGGCATATCGGTGCAACTGATCTTTACGTTGTGTCAGAATATAAATATTTGGGTATTGTCACGTCAATTTGCCTAAGCTCAATCTCTATTCAAAATCGTTTAGCCACAAGGGCCTGATATGCAGTAGCTAAGATAGATAAATCTTCAAGACACTTACATGATCTTGAATTCGAAGCTTTGATTAAAGCGACACGATCAGCCCAAAATCATCAAAAAACAGGTAATTGTATTTTGGTTTCCAAATATGACCATATAATGCGAACATGTCTATAGACTAGAACTGCAAACTTTTTACCGCCCAACGCACTGGTGCATGTCGAAATTGACAGGCACGAATAATTTGTGTGTATAAGAAGTACTATCTTCCGCATTAGATCTTGGCTGAAATTTCTAAAAATGATGATTTTAGATATGTGAAGAAACTATGTAACAAGATGTTAAATAGGAGTATGCCTACTGCAAACAGTTGGACTAATCAAATAAAAGATGTTTTATATAATTCAAATCAGTGCGGATTTTGGGAAAATCAATTGCCTGAAAAAGAAAAAAAAAATTGTACATAGTAGAAAGTAAATTGATCTGATAGAAATTACTGACAACGAAATGGTTAGCCTGCATAGCTAGGAGTTATGGATACAGTGTATATTTTATGTTTAAGCTTTACAGATTTAAAGAAAATTAGGAGGCCTACCTTAATATAGCATGCACTCAGAAACTTAGAAAACTAGTGAGATGCTTTAGGTTGGGAATGAATGATATTTTTGTACATAGAAATAGATTTGATAACAGCGAAAAAATTTGTATGTCCAGCGAGTATGAAAAAATGAGATTCACTTTTTGTTGCAATGTCCTGTATCTCATGATTTACGTGCGTTTAACAGAAGACAGGAATATTTGTATGAAAATATCGTTGAAAAGTTATTAAAATGTTCATTGTACATCTCACACTGTTATTGTTTCGAAAGAGCCTATCAAATAAAACTACTACGACTACTACTTATTGTATTTAAGTAAATTGCACTGTACGATAAGACTGGAGGCAGTTAGGCTACCCAGACCATTCAAAGCAACATGAAGCCCGATATTTCTTCAGAAATTAAAAGCCGGATTATGAACGGTAAACACGAAAGGATTCACAACACAGCTTGCCGCGTGAGACAAATCTTGTGAGACAATCTCACGCTACGTGAGATTAATATCGTAAATTATATCGTATGAGATAAAACGCATCAGGTATACCGGGCTTTACACTGGCTCTATTTTTTCGATTGCTTTAAAATAACCGCCGGTGTCGCATATATTTGGGATTTCATCTTTTATTAGCACATTAAGTACCACATTTTAAATATGTTAAGCAAAAAATGTGACATCAACCAGCATGATTTGGAAGAGTTGACCTCCATTTTGTCAAATATGAATAATTTTCACTCACCTGAAGTTGTGGATCGCGTCAGCGAGACACAATTTCAGGTGGGTGAAAATTCAAATTGAATAATTTGGCGGTTAAAGGGTAAAGCGCTGATATATTTGTAAGCAAAACATGGAGAACATTTTTTTTTATTTTGAAATCATCATAAATGACTCAGTGAGCTTTTTCTTCTCTATTTTATTACCTATGTTTAGTAGGGCAGATAAGCTGATATATGGAAAGTATTGTGCATTTGATGATAAAAGCATGGAATTTTGTGTACTGTATCTAGACATAATAGGGTTCAACTTTAGACACCTTTCAAGGTCAACTGAAGGTCACGGCTTCCAATATACTAGATTTTTACGTATTGAGGCTTGTATTGACATATTAATTGACAATTAACAACAGTTTTTGGTGTTTTTTTTCATCTGACCCCATTAACTATAACTAATACATCCATAAAGCAAATTAGAGGTTTATTTGTAGTACTAAACATAATAAAAAGAAATGTGTTTGTTCGATTATCGGAAACGTCGTATTGAAAAAACGGCAAAGATTTGTTTGTATCTCTTCAATAATTTTCACTGGTACCAGTATTTATTTTTAAGCTGTTATCCATGATATCAGTGACACACGTAATAGTTCTTAAAATAACATACATTCAATTGTAAAAACACAAATAAAAATCATAAGTTCTATAGCTAATCAATTGGAGCAATATATATTAACTAAATATAAAATTAAACGTTATTTACATGTGAATCACAGGATTAACACACTACAGTTAGGATGACTATGGTGTCCAGTATAGCTCGCTCGTTTAATATGCTGCTCCAGGGCTGCTTGTGTTGGTGAAATGTTCTTGCGAGTAAACAGCTGTTTCCTAGCTTCGTTTCCTGTTTGAGCTTCACTTGTGCGATCATACATCAGAATTACAAAGCGTTCTAACAGTTTCATAGAACGTTCACTGATGTCTGGTTCCGTTGTAGCAACATCCTCGAATGCAGAAGTAACATCTGTCAAAGCTTTTCAAGTGTCCCAAGCTGTTTTTTGCCTTTTCCAAAAACGGATGAAGTGGTGTCGCACCCTGTGAAGAGTGGAAATATAATGGAGAAGTAGATGTTCTGGGGTCCATGCTAGCAACCACACCATGAATAGAGATATATTGAATGTTTGAGCATGTTCCCATGGCAATCCACAGTTCATCAGGTTTGATTTCACTGAAGAGACTGACGGCAAGCATCACAATATCTGAATATACTGTTCGTATCGTTACTTTTTCCTTGGCCAGTCTAACAGCAGACATCAAGCAGAATTCTGGTATCTGCTTCTTCGTGTGAGCAAGGTGCAATAACAGTTACGAAGTACGGAAGAAAACAAAACAGAATTTCTGGGCAACATGGTGGATAGAGTTACTCTCCTGCGAAACCCCTTTCACCTTTTTTGTTTAGTTGCTTGCTCCCTTCAAACTGTCTTGCAAGTAGATATGTCAAACTATAGCTATGCGGTCTATGCGGTCTGTAGCAATCTCAGATGAAATATATGGTAAAAAACAGTGTCTGCATAATCTTAAAACAATTTAGATGTGCCAGGATCAAGCATGTGCACTAGTGCTGCACCATCCAGGATCAAGGCGTCAACATTGCTGGTTATGTTGGATTCACTACAATTATTGTTCAACCACTGCAAAATATCTGACTTCGTGCCTTTTTTTTACTGCTTCTGCAACTGATGCATCAACGATATCCTTGGGGTCCAGCACTAATAGGTCATTGCTCTCTTCTAAGAAATGATTTCTCATCTTATTAATTACACCAACCAATGACTCAACATCTTTTGCGAATGCTTTTTGGCTACTAGACTGTTGTTCATGGTGTTGGTTGTCCACAGTTTTAGGGATTCTCAACACTTGACCTTCAAAGTTTGTAGTGATTCTAGAAATTTCAGGTCCTGCTACCATCCATCGTCTAAGTGCATGGTGATCTCCTGTCAGACCAACCGCATCACAAGCAGAGTTGGGGTCAATTCCTTTTTATCAATTCCAAATTCCATTCAAATTCCTTTTTATCAATTCCTGAGTCAATTCCAATTCCTTTGGTTTTAAGAAAAGTCAATTCCAATTCAATTCCAATTCCTAAAAAGTCAATTCCCAATCAATTCCACCCAAGAATGAGACTTTTTATACACATAGAACAGCTGTATAATAACTTGATATAAAATAAAATAATAACACCTGATATAAAATAAAAAATATTTTATTTATTATCTTGTAAACATATTTAAACATGTTACATTTACTAAACATTAATATTAGTAGGGTGGAGTACTTCTTTTATACTCTTTGTACTCGTGTCGGCGCGGATGTGAGCGAGTTATTTCTATAAACTAACTGTTACTCCAGAATTGCCATCAACACGGCAGTGTAATTAACACAATGTCTCGCGACAAGTTGTGCTACTTGAAACTCTGATAAGTCTGACCTTGTGGAGGCTACGGCGTGTCGACCCACACCCCACTAAAATAATCTCGTATTAAAAATAAAGCAACGAAGGATCTATTGTTGTATTTCAATTGATGCAATTATTCACATTATTTATTTTACGATTTCACTATTGTTTAATATGTAATTATAGCGTGTGGCGATTAAAAATATCCTGAGAAAATATATCAGGATAACCTCTAGGGCACAAAAGTCATATTAGCGAAGTAATCAAAGGGTCAATTAGAGCGCCTGGCTACGTTGCATACCTTCCTTCCTGCTAACACTGGATGTTAACCCAATATCGCCTTAATGTTGCTCCACCGTCTTCAGCGCTTTCCCAATTTTAAATCAGCATTGGCTCAATGTCTATTGGAAACGCATTCGTTTCAAGGTCCCGATATTTCTTTTGTTCTATCAACTCGAGGGACAAGCGATAGTTATGTTCTATTAGCCATTCATTCACCTAAGTCTAATCATGACTCGTGATTGTTTTATAAACTATAGACGTCCAAATGACAAAAATATAACAAATACGAGAACTCAAACTATGCTCATGAGACTAGCATTACTTTTTGAATACAAATGTAAAAAATGCTGTTAAGTGACACAAAAGTGACAGTTAAACAGTGTGATCATGCTTGCGCGAATATAGAATGAAAACAATAATAAAATAATAGTACAATTATTTCCAAAACTTTAAGCTAGCAAACACGAAACATTGACCCGATGTTGATATAATGTTGGCCCGTCGTTTGCGATGACGGCCCAGCATCAAACCAACACCGTCGTTTGCGATGACGGCCCAGCATCAAACCAACACCGGCTCGGCTTCTCATTTTGCTGATAATTCAGCCACATGATGGTAATTCTCTAACACTATATACAGTAGGTGTTGACACTAGTTGAGTTGTCATGAGTCGCACTTCTCGGCAAAACTGTTACCAGCTGTACTCAGGTTACACCAGACCGCGGGAGTAAATCAAGGGTGTATACAAGTAACAACAAGTAACAAGTATATACGCACACACCAATCTGTGTTAGTTAGGTTGAATTGCTCCAACTTAGCAGGAGCAATCTTGTTACAACCATTATTTGGATTACACATCACAGTTTTATTTAATATTGATGGCCATTAGTCATTTAAATGAGTATTTTTACATAACTTAAATAAAACCTTTTAATATAATTTAGGTACTAGGCCTATATAAGTTTATTATTATTATTATTAATATTATAATACACATATAAATAAACATAGATCAGGTAAAATTCCACTGCAATGACAAAAGGGATGATCACTTATGCGTTTAATAGCGCTAAAAAAATAAACATGGATAAAAAAAGTCAATTCCTTTATCAATTCCGGGCATTTTTTGTCAATTCCAATTCAATTCCAATTCCTTTTTTTCAATTCCAATTTCTAGTCCAATTCCTGGAATTGAGTCAGGAATTGAGCTCAATTCCCATTCAATTCAGGAATTGGCCCCAACTCTGATCACAAGTGCCTTTGAACACAGCATTGTTTTGCTCATGGCACCGGTCAAGTGCAATTGCAGATAATGATTTTCTCATCTTGTGTTCAAACAATTTGCCTTCTTTAAATTTTGCTAATACCTGGATGTTTACTGGATAGATTCATCATGTCTTGGATATGGATAGACAACCACCTAGTTTCTGTTGGCATACTCCATTTGCTATATCAGAACTACTGTAACTTGGAGAAGGTGCTCATATGAAACACACATGTCTATATTGAATAATACATCAAGAAGTCCACGAGATCGCGTTGTCCTGTGAATGTTCAATGCAACATACAAAGGCACAGGTGTTTCACGCTCACGTCTGTGGCGAATTTTAACTCTTCGTTGATCGTGTATGCTTGAAGCTGTTATAAATTAGTAGCTGTGAAACTGAATATGCAGCAGCGGTGGAAGTTGACAAAGCAGTTTCCGTTTGCTTGATGTTAGCACCATTCATAATCATGTTTACAAGAGCCAGCAGAGACGGAGGCACAACATTTTGTTGGCAATCAGGGTGAAAAGAGCCATCAAATGAAAATTTTGATTCAAGCATCTCCTGACGTACTACTTTGGCGGCATGTGTCAAGTTCAGAGCATCATTGTCGTAGTCACATGCTTTATTTATAGCTGAACCAATATATCTCTCAAAAATGAAAAGAATGTCTCTTCCTTTGATATCCTTATATCTGGAAACCCCTCAAAAGAAGCCTCAACTTCAGACGAGTGGTATGAACACGCTTGTCTAGTTTAACACCCACCTGTTCGTCGAATCGCGTCTGACTTTATATAGCTGTGCCTAGTTTGCCAGCTTGAATGTGGGAGCAAAATCATCGCTGTTGTTTCATAAAAGCGACTAGCTCAGCAAATGCTATGTCATGAAGGCGGTCTTCGTCTGCTGCTTGTGGATCCTTTGCTGAAGGTATCGCTCTGTTGTAGAGTGCAGAATGAAGCAGGTTTGGCGAGAAGCTCAGTATCTTCTAATAACAAGGCACATTTTCTGACATTTTAGTCTAAATGATAAGTTGCGGCTTCGTATAAACCTAATGAACCAGCAGGTTCTTTGATGGTTCTTCGACAACTGTGGAGCTTTTTGATGACCGTGTATATGAACGCCAGAAGGACCTGCTTCTAACTCCTTCAACAGTATGTCCTGTCTGGCAAGTGCCTGGTGATTGAGTTTGAATTGACACCCTTTGTGCCACTTGGCACTGTGTCATCCTCATCATTCGCAAATCCATTTTTAGTGGTACGTGACCAAGTTCTTGAAACATACGTAAGTCCTCTGCCATTGTCACATAACCAGTACCTGGTTTCTTGGATGACCTGGCTGGACATTGAAGGACATCTATGTCTGGTTCTGACAAAGAACACATTGTTCCCAGTTTCTTAAAGATGGTGGTCGGCTTTGCTTTGATGGCGCAGGCTCAGAAATTTTCACCAGGACATAATAACACAACATTAAAACAACACCCGCGTGATATATATACAAAATAGTACTAATCTTTAGCTTATTAAATGCTACTAAGTGCTTCTACCACCACGTGCATAATAATCTGTAAGCTGTTCTAAGGATTGTGGTCTAATGATTAGGTGCAGTGAACAAGCGGGTTTTAAATCAAGAAAACCTGCAAGACAATGGTTAAATAAGGCTGTTTTTGCATATTGAAGGCATTATTAAAGTCACAGCTCCATCTGAAAATATTCAGGAAACTATCTGCATCACTTCTGCTGAACAAACTGTGGGTCTGTTTAGTTTTATAATCAATTTGGGGGAATATTACGACACCAAAATTCTAATTTCGTCATCATTTAAGGACATTGCCCTTTCAAGGTCACCAAGGTCACCAAAGGTCAAATTAAAAATGCTTCCATGTCTGATAAGGAACGTTATGGTATTTAGTACATGTGTGAGAAGTTTCATGCTTTTATCATAAATTGCACAATACTTTTGGGTATCTGCCCTACTAGTTAAGGGTCGACGGCCATAAATAAACAGTTTTACTCTTGCATTACTGGCATCCACTTTCTACGTCAGAATATGATGTATACCATGTATACAGACGTACTTCTACAGACGTCAAATTCTGACGTTTGCAGGCGATCCTCGTGCTGTAAGGGTTAACCCTTCACGCACTAAGCACGACTATTGTCGTTTCTAATATGTTTGTTGGCAGGGTAAATCTCAGGTATTAGAAAGATTAGCAAAGATTTGACCCCCCCCCCCCCCCAAAAAAAAAACTATAGTAATTTTCACTCAGTTCAAATTGTGGGTGGCGGAAGCGAGATACAACTTCAGGTGGGTTAAAATTTTAAAAAGAAAACGTATATAGGGTAAATCAAGTGTTGAACCAGCACCCCGTTTCAGTAAAGCTAATACTTTGACAGAAAATGTGTAAAATAATATGCTCAATTATGTCATATCGGACCTCCCCGTTTTGCTAGCTAATGTCTGTAATATTCTGCATGCTACGGGCAGTGGTTGATAAACATGATAAATCGATAGACAATTCAATTACTGTGCTCATTTTTGAAATATTGTATACGGTGTGAGTGCAGAAACGCAGGCCCTTGATCAATATCTGGGCCCAGAATCTCGCGCACGTTACGATATATCGTAGGCTTCAGATGCCTGCGAAATACCGTAAATTGTACGCGAATGCGGGTCCTGGTCTTCATGCGAAAAATTCAATTTGCTTGATATTAGAGAAACCAAGCTGGTCAGAGGCAACTGTGAGCAGTAGTAGATCAATCAATGTTGGCATGGGCATTTGATTTATACAGTACACATTTGTGTTTTGCGTTGTTCGTGAGAATAATACATGGAAGTTTTTACTGTCATATCATCAGATAGATACAATTGTCAATAAAATAACAAAACCGTCAATACACAAACTATGTTTTCAACTCATATCAAAATAAGATCCAAGCAGGCACAATAGGTTGGCCCTATGTTGATCCAATGTTGGGCCAGCGTCGTAGACGGTAGACCAACAGCATAGGACCAACGTATTATGCCTGCTGGGATAGAGTCGCAGAAAAAACATGTCTCCATAAACTACTCTCACACAAGTTAAAGTAGAGTGTACATGAAAGAAAACAGTTGTGGAACGATTTACCTGTTGATCTAATATTGTTTCATTTTGTCTTAAAAAATATCAAGTTTAGTTACTTGCGATGTCGCTGACTGAGATGAGGTAATAAGGTTTTCTTAGTATTACTAGTGTAGCGATTGTTTTGTGTTATAAGGGGTATGGTGTACTCTAACTAATTAATTATAGCAGTTTTATTACTATTTTTTAGGCATAATTTTTATATATGAGATTGGCAATAAATTATTGGTATGTAGGCCAGGACTGTTTGATGTAAGGACTCATTATAAAATAATTTTCATATTGTAAGGGTTATTATAAAATAATTTTATTAATAATTACAAAACCAAGAAATACCAGTTAATATGGTAACCTTGATAAGCAATATGCTTATGTTGCCAACTGTTTTTTTTCATAATGCTCAAAACTTTATGTATTTTTTTATGTGAGAAATCATTGTATTTTTTATGAAAAAAATAAAACAATTTCTCATTGTGATTTATATTTTAGTGCTAATGATAATATTGAGAGTGCTAAATGGAAACGATATGCACGCTATTTCCAAGCCTCAATGTAATACAACATGACCATATTTTCGCCTTGTAAATAATCAGATAATATGATAATATTATGCTACGAGTAGTACTAATGGATCATGTACAACCATTTGCGCGGCATAATCAAAATTCAATATAGATTATTAATTTTTTTCTACGACTTCCCTCACCTTCTCACGTACTTTTGATGAGTATCATATGCAACATTACCCAAGTTTCCGATATCACAAACAAGATACTTCTTCTCTATCGCAAACAACATGACCGACTGATTCCCTATCGCAAACCGACTTCTTCCCATTTAACAAACAATATGACCTACTTATTCCCTATCTCAAACAACATGACCTACGTCTTCACTATCACAAACAAGATGACTTACGTAATATTTATTTACAAACAAGATCACCTACTTCTCCCCTTTTTTACAAACAATATGACCTACGTATCCTTATTTACAAACAGGGTCACCTACCTCTTATTTCCTTATCTCACATAAGACCATCTACTTCTACTCTATTCACAAACAAGATGACCTACTCCTTCCCTATCACAAACAAGATGACCTACTTCTTTCCTATTTACAGCCAAGATCACCTACTTATTTTCTATTTACAAACAAGATGGCCTACTCTTTCCCTAGCACAAACAAGATGGCCTACTTTTTCCGTATTCACAAACAAGATCACCTACATGTACTTCTTCTGTATTTACACACAATATGACCTACTCCTTCAGTATAACAAACAAAATGACATACTTGTTCCGTATTTACAGACAAAACTTGACCTACGTCTTTCTTATTTACAAACAAAATAGCCAATTCCTTCCCTATCACATTGTCAAACAAGATTTCCTACTTATTCCATATTTACAAACAAGATGGCCTATACATGATGACCTACTTCTCCCATATTTACAAATAAGATGACCCACTTCTTCCGTATTTACGAACAAAACAATATACAACTTCCCTATTTATTGTTCACTCTGAACCACCATTTAAAGCGTATGTTAGAAGATCACTGCCCTAATGAGTTGGTGCACTAAAAATCATCCGAGTGCCCCCCCCCCCCATTAGTATACCTGCATGAAATATAATTATGTTAATGTGGACCAGAACACGGGTAATCCATTTTGCGCTACCCACTGATTACTGTATTTTATACAATTATATTGATGGAAACGAGAATCAAACTACATATGGGTTAGCAGACTGTATACATAACATGTTAGATATGGTCCTGGAGATGGATGGAATTTATTAAATGATCAAACAAATTACTTTCGTGTAAGTTTGAATATGATCAATGTTACATTTTCTGTGATAACTACAAGAATTGTGACTTTATTTTCTTCAATTAAGCACACAAATAATTAACATTGATAGCTAGATCAGGGGCGATCCCAGAAATTTGAAAAGGGGGTCCAAGTCGCAAAGATGGGGGGGGGGGTCAGATATCATTTACATGTTTTGCATTAAAAGAGTAAGAGCAGATTTATGATTTTTGTGTCTAATATAGGGTTTTCAGGTACGCCCTACATAGTGATGTGGCCACAAAATACATGGTACATTGCATTGTGGATAAAACATCCAAGATGGCTGCCATTCGGCCAAGGTCAAACAATAAAATGACATAATTGTCTACAGAATAGGAGCTAATTATAAACGTCCGAGTGCTTATAAATACTTGCCGGAAGCGAACTACGAGTGTTTATTAACGCACGGTGGTTTATAAGCGGGCGGCCATTTATAAAGGGCTCAATCCGTACCCGTTAAAAATAAGAAACATCTAGTTTAGCAAACCGGTTCAAGATTCAAACTACCAAATCTGCATGCAGGCAGGTTTGAGGGTTTGGTCAATCAATTATCCGTTTCTAGTTTTGTCTGTTCTGGTGTGAATAAAACGCTCTGGATTGGTAAACCGGCTTAAGATCTCGACCAACCCCAGCTTACGATATATCGGAACTCGGTATACGATATATCCCTGGTAACTGAATATCGACCATTGTATTATATTATTACATTATATTATATTATTGTATTATTGTATTATATTACCCCATGTAACCTCTCAGGTGTTGTGGTATAGCTCCATTCTGGGGTCCTGGTGAGTTTCAACCACCATAGACATCTCGAGTGAACAGAATGTGAGCAAAACTCTCCAAAAAGCTCTTTTTATCCATTTTAAGCTGACTTGATCCTGCTTTTCTTCAATTTGGTTGCCATGGTTACCAGATAAACACAGATAAGTGACCAATAAAATTAGACAATCATACATGAGCCTGTAATATATCTGTTATTACACTTTTTATTCCAAATTAGAATACTAGTTATCTATGGCTGGCCTGATGTAAACAAACCTTATTTAGAAAAATATGATGATGAAAGGGTCAAACTTGGGCTGCAGTGATAGCCCACACATCCTGTAGAGCCAGCAGCTAAAAGGTTAAATATTTTACGCGCTTGGCGCATGTCAATATGGTTAAAAGCGCTCTCAAAACGTTTTTTTTAACATGGAATGTCCACAGCTTCATCATTTTATGAAAATAGGACTATAGACTTAGTATCGATCAATGTGTCACACAGACACAAAGTTTAACATTTTTTTATATCGTCCGCTTTTATCTAAGTTCAAGCTTGACGAATCAGAGGCTGTTATATAATAAGTTAGTGACAAGTAGGCTAATACGTATAACCAGTCCACCGTTTGCACGATAAACACGACGATGTCGTTTTTTATTATTTTCACCTACCCCTTTGATTATAAGCTGTTCCAGATCAGCAAGAAAAAGGCCTCGATTTAAACAAACCGACATATTTTTACGCACTTGACGTTGTGGATCGCGTCAGCGAGACACAGCGTCAAGTGGGTAAAAATGTTAATGGACTGACAACTGATAACCACAAAAACTGCTAAAATAATAAGCGTCTAAGTCATTCAATTACCATTCGATTGAAATGGGACTTTTTTATCTATCGCTAATGTCGCGAATTACACCGAAACTATATAGGAGGTAGATCAATGACATCAACGACGCTTTTCAAGATTTAAATAATATGGATATGATACACTAGTTACGGATTTAAAGAAAAAACATGGGCACTATGGAATATTAAAAACAAATCCGAATTTATCCGGATAATTCCGGCTACAAAACTTTGCACATAGGCCTATCCTTTTATTCTTGGTGCGAAAACATGTGTCCATTTTCAAGAGAATCGGTTGAAAATTCAGTAGGTATCATGGTTATGACGGCTTGAATATGCACTGATGTATATTATGAATTTATCAATGTGAAATTCCACAAACTATTACAATTTCCCACCGCGCTGTGCCCAAAACCACAACTTTTTTCACACCATTGCGCTACTCCGTGAATGCGCTGCGCTGCACCGCACCGCTCGGCGCCGATTAGCAAATGCTTGTATTAAGTAGCGCTGTACAGCGCGCACTGATAGTCTGGGAGCCAAGTTTCAAAAAGCTGCTAGTTTTTGAGTTCGCTTGACCCAAAAAGTGGCAAAGGTCTGATGTGCACATGACAGGAAAATATCCCTGGAACTTTAATAGGGTGGGTGTAGAAGTTGATCGTGGCAGCAAAGTTTTTAAAATGAGGGATGTTCAAGGGTAGCCTCGAGCCACAAATACTGTACATTTTTAACCCCAGGTTATTAAAAGCCCAAACCACAATTGCTATAAACAATTTTTAAATCACTGTCGTCTATATTTCTCTTTTATTAAAGATAAGATGACAAATTATAATAGTTTTAATTTTTTTCACAAAAAATAAATCCACCTAGAGCGCTGGAAGTCAATATTAAAAAAACAATTAACACAGTTCTTAGAATGTAATTTTGTCGTTTCCTGTACATTTCTATGATTATGCTAATGTCGGTTGACTTCATTTGGTACATCGGCCATTCGATAACACTATATCAAATTAGAAAAATTCTAGCTTGTTGTGTGAAGGACCTTCGAGGTCAAAAGAGCGGATGGGGTACTCTCACAAGTTACATTTTTTCGACCCCTGTAATAACATAATCATCATTATTATGGTTATAAACAATTTTAATACCACTCTGGCCACATTTTATCTTTGGGTATATTCAGGATGAAACAGATGTGAGGTTTAGAGTTTTTTCAAAAATGTAAACCCACCCTGAGGGCACTAAAAATCAATATTAAAAAAAAAATTGAACACAGTTCGTAGTAAGTCGTGGTATGTAAATTTCCGTTTTCTATACATTTGTATGATTATGAACATGCTAATGTCTGCTGACAATCTGGTACCACTATGTAAAATTATAAAAATCACAAATTGTTGCATTAAGGACTTATGATGTCAAAAGTCCAGATGGGGTACTCTCAACAGTTACATTTTGTCGACCCCTTGTAATAACAAAGTTGTCATTTCTTTAAACAGCTTAATTTCCACTCTTGCCACATTTTGTCATTGAATATACGCCGGACGAAACATATCTGAAGTTTAGATTAATTTTCTTTTTTTTATTAAAAGCCCAAACCACAATTGCTATAAACAATTTTTAAATCACTGTCGTCCATATTTCTCTTTTATTAAAGATAAGATGACAAATTATAATAGTTTCAATTTTTTTCACAAAACATAAATCCACCCTTAGAGCGCTGAACGTCAATATTAAAAAAAAAAATACAGTTAGTAGTATGCACACGTTTCGATTTACTGTACATCTGTATGATTATGAGTATGCTAATGTCTGCTGACCTCATATGATAAATCTGCCATCTGGTACAACTAATTTAAAAAAACCTTCCATGCTGCATTAAGGACCGGATGAGGTATTCTTATGTTTTATAATCATAAACAGCTTTAATACAACTGTTGCCACATTGTGTCATTGAATACATTCCAAACGAAACATATATACAGTTTTGATATTTTTGACAAAATAAATCGAGCCTTAGAGGTCAACAGGTGCTGGTCTTTACTGTTCACAAAGATGTAAAATGTCTGACTCTTATTTGAACTAGTCCTATAATAACTTCCATAGTGATAAAATAGGAACTAGACTTTGAGGACATAATTATATTTTTTAGTTTAATATATCCACAGGTAGAAGATAATAAAGGTGATTTGTATTTTAGCCAATTGTAAATGATTAATCCAATTTTAACAACAGGACTAGAAGCGTATCTGGTGCAGCCATAATTGTGTCTGTCACAATGCCATCAGCCATGTAGCTTCGCTTCTCAGAAATGTGTTGTCTTCACATGATCCTTTTTCCTGAGACAAGGCAAAGACAAATTAATAAACCACCTTTTGATATCACCAATATCACCCCGAAAATTCTGTAATGCCTGGAATTGTTCAACATCTTGTATTAGTATCTGAGGTGGCATCAAGCAACATTTGTGGGGGAGGACGTATCAGCATAGTGCAGCATAGTGCCAGTTCCTGAATATGTCATGTCATAACTAAAATCAACTGCACATATATTCTAGAAGCATATATAAATATATATATAGCAATGGTTCAATAAATGGTCGTCACCTAAATGTCTTTTATGCTGAATCATATTTACAGAACGTCCTGTTCCATTCACTTGGATATTTGACACCATACAACACCAACATTGCCGTTATCCAGAGACACTGCTAATAAGCCCAGTGATTTAAAGTGAAATAAATGTGGACCGAGTGTAGCATACCACTCAGCCAACGATATAAGTACTACTACCACTATCTGCATTATGCATCTTCTCATTTAAATATGTTTTACTGGTGTATACCGTAAATTCATAATGCTGGCATCGGACTTTACTTTTTTCAGGCGTTTTTCTCAATATGTGTAACAGTGTTTACTAACACTATAAATCTCTCATTAAGTATGAATATATTTAGTAACAAAGTAACACAAAATTATCTGAAATATTACACAAAATTTTAAATTATCAATTGTAACAGTGTTTACTAACACTATAAATCTCTCATTAAGTATGAATATATTTAGTAACAAAGTAACACAAAATTATCTGAAATATTACACAAAATTTTAAATTATCAATTGTTCGGGTTTGTGCGTTGTAGATAATTATTTTTTGTCTATAATTATATATTTATCATTTAGTATTCCAAGACACAGAGAAGAATGAAGAAATATGATCATGACAAAGTCGACATAAACTCATTTTAGGTGATTGTTATGGATATGTCATAGAAGAAACTTTAGACCCTGTCTTCCCTTTGCAAAATGAAGACAAAATACATCAGCATGCTCATAATCATACACATGCAGAAAAAACGAAAGAGTTACTTTGTACGAAATTTGTGATTCTTTTATTGGAAATTATGACTTTCAGCGATCTAAGGGTGGGTTCATGTTTTTTTGAAAAATATCATTACTTCATCTATGGTTTTATCCGGAATGTATTCAATGACAATATGTGACAAGAGTGGTATTAAAGCTGTTTATAACTAGAAAAATAATTTTTTTGTTATTACACGGGGGTCGACAAAATGTAACTAGTACTAGTACCCCATCCGAACCTTTGACTTTCAGCGCGTAAAGGGTGGGTTTATTTTAGTGAATTATTTCAAAACTTTAGTAATATGTCATTCTGAATGTAAGCAAAATAGGATTTACATTGATTTAAAGATTGTTTAAAACCTTTGAGTTTTGAATTACCTGGTGTTTTAAAAAATGCAGTATTTAGGCTCGAGGGTACCCTTGAACATCCCTCATTTCAGGGACTTTGCTGCAACAATAAAGTTCTACACCCACCCTAATGATGTCCTAAGGATATTTTCCTGTCATAATAAAAACTCAGACCTTTGCCACTTTTTGGGTCAAGCGAAGTGACACGTTACAGGACTTGGCTCCCAGACTATGAATAGCAAAAGCCGTACGTCGGTCTGCTACATATAGACTTATTTATCCAGGGATATTGCAGATCTGATATTCGAAGCAACTTTCACAATCCAAACCAAAAACTGTATTTGATGATATTGACCCACTATTGGCTTGCTGTACTTAACTCTGAATCTGTTTCATTATTTAAAAAAACACGATCAACCGTTTGTAAAGAATTATCCTAACACAGCTTTTTCAGAAAATATGTTTATATATCGTGAGGGTGCTTTTTTAGAATTTATTGTGGTGACTAAATGGTTAGAGAGGAAATAGGATGGCTAACCAATCACAGATACTCGTCTATATTCAGATGAGCTACTGAACACAGCGTAGATCACGATCTGTCCACCACACAATGACATGCACAATAAGGCCAAGCAAATTAGCGGTCGTGTTTCTCGTCACCATTCGTACTGTTTCGTACGAGACGTTGAACCAATGTTAGCGTAATGTTGGACCGGCATTGCAGATAGATAATGGGCCGACAGAGAAACAACATTGGGTCAATTTTTCGTGTTTGATCGTCATAGTTTTGATTATTATTGGTGAGGGGGGTGGAATATAGTGGCTAAAGCTGCCCTCCTGGAAAGTCGGAAATCGCGGATTCGTTCCCCACTCCCCACTTCATAGAAACTCTTTCTCGCTCACTCGTACATATCTAATATTGTGTGAAGCCTCCGTGACCGAGAAGTGGCGTGCTTGGCCTCAGACCACCAGAGCTCCAATTTCGTATCCTGTGTCTGGTGGACAGTGTCATCTCATTCATCTCAATATCAGCATAGACAAGACGTTGAAACAATGTTGGTTTAATGTTGGGTCAGCGTCGAAAACGGCTTTGCCTTTGGGGTATTAGAGTTTTGACATCAAAGAAACATAACTAAAATGTATATGACTATTTCCAAATGAATATTCATACTAAGTGGTAAGGAATAGGCCTCCTTGATAGTATTTCAGTGACCCATTTGACCTAATTGTCAGCGAGATGTTAATTTCATTTTGACTAAATATTCTGAGAGATGTCATAAATTTGTGAAACCACTACCTGTTGGTACAGCTACATTACAACTCGTCACTATTGTCATTCATCAGATCCACTATCCTTCCACTAGCGTCAGCTAGTGGCTCTGATTGATTGCACTGTAAGATGTGTTCTGTAGACGTAATCATGAATTTGACCTGATTGTGTATCTGGCCAATAAGGCAATACCTGACAAAATGGGGTCCTTGACATTCTAAACTACATTGTCAATGTTGATTTTATGTTGGACCAGTGTCGTAGACAATTGACATACATTAATTCAGCATTGATAACCCTACAGCATGAACAGGATAGGTCGACACCGGCCCAATGTTTACTTAATGATGGGCCTGCGTCACAAGCGATGGACCAACATTAAACCAATATTGGTTCAGTGTGTCGTACTGAGACTGCACACTGGTAAGAACGATGACCCAGCGCTGGGTTCATGTTAATCCACAATCTGATATGCTGTCCCAACATTAAACAAAGAGTAGTTGTTAACATCACTTTGGGCATTCTGCTGGTATCTAGGTCTTACACAAAAGCAAATCTACAACAACACAAGTAAAAGACGCACATCCAATGTTGCATTTACGCTGGGCCATCATTGTATAGGATGGACCAACTATAATACAACACAGGTTGATCGCATGTACTGGTCATAATAATACTAGGCATATAATGACAACCTTAACCCAGTATAGGGGAGACATAATTATATAAACTTTCCTCTCAAAGGTGCAAGGAATCTTCGAAATTGACATAGTTTCATGGTCAGGTGTGGGTCACTGTACACCAGATTTTGAGGCCTGAGAAGGATGCTGCCTCGACACATGAGCAATACAACATTTGTGTATGCTATTTGCAACCTCAGAGGTTTTCTAGTAATGTCAGTGTACAGGACTGCTTTGACACCTTCACTCTCAGGTCTACATGTACCATAATGACAGGATTTTTTTTTATTTGTTGAGACTTCAACTCAAAATGTGTAGATCGATTGCCCAGTCTACACGTTGTTGACAACAAAACAAATGGTTATGGTGATTTTCTTTCTGACTTTCAAGCTGTTTAATGATAAACGGTAAAAGCGCAGGTAGTAAAAATAATTTTACATTATTTAATTATAATCAAAGGGTCAATCCGTGGTCGATTATTGTATTGCTCGACATGATAGTTTGTGATGCATTGAGTGACTTCACCATTACAAAACGTGGTCCAGAACTATCCCGGACCACACATGTTTTAACAGAGGAGAAATCATAGAGCTTTGGTACACAGTTTGCTATACAGAGGACAGGCTGCAGCTTTACAACATAATTATGCAAGAACATTTTACTTTCTCCAACGTTTAACTCGACAGTGAAGCTCACCCCACTTCGTTCAACCGAAAAAACACGCACTTACAGAAACACAAATTATTCAATACAAATCAATATGGATTGCTATCTCAACATTCAACTGAGTCATCAGCGTTACATGTACATGATGTAGTGGATGAAAGATTTAGATAGAAATTGTGTTCCCTTAAATCTTTATTTGGACCTATCTAAAGCTTTCGATACCCTGGATCATACTATTTTATTGGCCAAATTACATTACAATAGTAGGCCCTATTTCAAATATTGGGCTTATTTTTTTAAAGAATTATTTATTCAATAAACATCAATATGTTCAAATGGGAACAACTACATCTAACCACCGACTGTTATATGCATTTAAACACACATCCGACTGACGGCCCAGGGTAAAATTGAACCGACATTTAGATGTTCACTCCATTCTCAGCCAGACCGTCAAACGATCGCCACCTTTTTCGCGGCTAACACCAAAACATGATGACACTCGTGCGCTGGTTCTAACAAAACGTTTTACAAAACCGAAGCATACCAGATAGGAGCAGTACAAGCTGGACGTTACATATTGGAATCTACGTGAAATATTCCATGGCGAGATGGATAATAAACTGACCAGAATAAATAGGCACTATAACCATCAGTGAGGGCCCATCTAGTAATAAAAAAGGTGAAGTGAGAAAACCATGGTGGAATGATACGCTCACAGAATTGTGGAAAAAGGCCTGTGAAAAAGATTGGCGATCAGGTGGCGATCATCCGAGGTAGCCAGGACGTCCTCTGCGCGGACGTGGATTGGTGTATTCGTTTACCCTCCCCAAAAAAAACGTTTTACAACATGACGGTGACTGAGAGCGAACTCGAGCCCAAGGTATGAAAAAATGTCCATAACTTTTTAATGAGCTGAGCATGCGATCGTGTACAAGATTTGCGTACCTGGTTCTAAACAAAATATTTTCGACCTGATTATTCAAGGCCGAGTCTTGGATATGAACTTCCATATAAACCCCATCCCAAAAGGACAAGGTAAATACCCGCGAGTACCCGGAAATTATAGAGGTATTACCAAAACCTCAGTGGTGTATAAACTGTACTGTTTCGGTGCACCTACACAGACTAGAAATATGGGTGAATGTCAATGATCTGCTTGTGGATGAACAAAATGATTTTAGGAGAGGCCGTAGTTGGGTTGACCATATTTCGTCTTTAACATCTATCATAGAAATTCGTAAATTAATGGAAAAATGTACCTATGCAACTTGTATTGACATTCCGAAGGCCTACTACAGAATACATGTAAATATGTTGCTCTGCAAACTATCTGTTATAGTATAAAGGTTATTTAAAATAATGTGAGATATTCAATTAAAGCTAACTGTGTGCTTAGCGACCTTATAAATGTTTCTAGTGGTTTAATACAAGGTTGTTTAATATCACCGATGTTGTTTAAGCTAAGAAAAAAAGAAAAATCTCAGGTGTGGTATTGATATAGACAGTCAGGTTATCCCTACTAATCTTTGTGCAGACAATATAGTCCTATACTTGCAAAAAATAAACAAGATTTGCAACAATTACGAAATGTATTAGATGAGGGGCGTAAAGAGTGGAATATGGTAATTAATCTGGAGAAGAGTGAAGTGGCACACTTCAGGGAGTCATATGTTCCTAAAATTTGGACTAAGTGCGAGCTCCACATAGGAAACTTGGATAATATGAATAAGGTGCAAGCAGCAGACATAAACAAATAGTTGAGGATTGTTTTAAATATTTTTTTATATGTTTTAGTAACGGCTAGATTGGTCGCTGATGCAACATACCATGTTCTGGGCCTAAACATAAATCTCTCAAAATAAACTTCAAGGGGGTATGCCGTATAATGTGTTTACAAAACTGTACAATGCGTCGGTACAATTCATTATGGATTACGGAGTGGCCAAGTCGTCTAGTGTTAATATAGTCCAGAATAGAGTATGTCTGTATTTTTAGGAGTTGGAAAAATACCCAATAGCAGCTGGTCAAGGTGATATAGGGTGCATATATGTTCCTTTGAGCAAACACTATTTATGTGTCACCTGTTTCTGGTACAGGATGTAGATTGAGAAAAATACTTTGTCGAATAAGCAAATATATTCACCTTGTCAAGAAATAAAAGTACTTCGAAGTGTAATAATTTTATCTTTCACATATACATGTACAACGGTGTTTTAAAGAAATAAACATGCAAGAGCCTGAGCATAATAACGAGGTGAATCTTAATGAAAAAGACTCTCTTAGTGAAGTCAACATGATACTGTTTTACTAGTAGGTAGAAAAATCAATTAAGCAGAGTACCTGTTGGCAGCGGCCCAGGTAACGTACCAAAAATTCAAAGATGCATATGAGGCTTAACCTTATGTACAAAATTATATTAATGCCTAAATATTCTCGTAGTGCTTTAACTCGTTTTCTATCGGTGTAGCCCCCATTAACATAGACACAGGTCTGTTCGAACATGTTTATATTACCGAAGACCAACGTATATGCTTATTGTGCGAAACAGAGGTGGAGTCAGGAAAACATGTAACTTTAAGGTGCCCTGTGGGAGACGAGAGCTATTTATAAAAGCCTTTTCCGTAAACAGACATTTTTATGAAATGTCTTCCAATGCCAAATTGTGCTTTATTATGAATAATAGATATAAGTAAAATTCACCGCCAAGACCCTGAATTATATTTGAAACGTCAGACGAAAATATTTTTAGATGATAATAGATCCTGGATACATACTGATTATCTTTCTCATGGTGCCGTTTTTTTTATGAAATGAATGTGTTGTACCATAATGTATTGTATTCACTGAACAACGTACACTTATGTTATGCTATATCTGTTTAGCTAATTTGTTATTTTTATTATGTATTACTTTGTATAATTGTATATGTTTCACCTAATTTATTTGTGTAAATTATGTGACAACAATATGTTATGTATTTATATGCAATGATGTGATACTTTACCATTTTGGAAAAAGAGAGGAGTGCTTGTGAGATGTCTCACGTAACTCATTGGAGTGGCCAATGTTTTATCTGAAATATTAATGTATTGTTTTATGTATATTGGGTGAGACAAAAATAAAATACTACTTTAGCTACTACTACCAATAATAATTCAAATCAGGGTTCCCAGCTGTAACATTATACGATCGTAAGCACCCTTTTCTCCTGGTTGCACTATATACGTTGGCCCTATGACCATTGTGACCATATATATCATATCCAGTACAATATGAGAGTTACTTGATCAATAATTACATCTTTTTTTTTAAACTGGAGCATGATCGGTGATGAGCAGCTATCATTATAATTATGTCCTATTATGCGGGCTTCTTGGTTGGTCGTCAGGCTGGATAACAGAAGGGTAATCACATATAAATGAATTGAATCGGGATTTAGGTCACCTTTGTGCACATATAGGCTAAACTGGGCCAGCCAGGTGAACCTCCTGAGGATGGTTACATGAATGAGATGACACTGTCCTCCAGACACAGGACTCGAAATTCAAACCGCCAATACCGGGAACCGAACCCCGAACTCTAGCGTGAAAGGCAGTGGTGCTAACCACTACCCTAGGGCCCCCGCCCGGTAATAACATATAGGCGAACTGTAGGAGTACAAATACAAAAGGGGTAAAATCCCTTTTACGTTTTTTTTGGTGTGGGGGTTCTCATAATACACGGACAAGAATACCAATTACAACATCCACAAAATAACATAATACTTGTTTACCTATTAGTACATATGTGAATGCAGCCTTTCGGCGCGGGAATCTTTAAACGTCTGAATATCAACATAAAAAATCGATCTACGAACTGAAAGAATTGAAAAAAATATAAAAGCTGTAGACCCATGACTTAGGTATTCAAATGTAGCAGACAAAATAGCTAACTAAAACATTGATGATAATCCAAAATTGGCAAAAACCATTTGCCCCTTAAGGCTTGTATAACATTTGAGAGCTTCAATATATAATTGTTCAAGGTTAGGATTCGTCATCCTCTATCTGGTATTGGGCTACTAATGTCAATGCTGATGCCGCGTCACGACAGCAAGCTGTTCACTATTCTTTGTTTTTGTCTATAATTATTGGGTTTGTTTTTCTCCACGTCTGTTAAAATATTGGCCCAGATACCAAGTATGTAGCTTATGTCACCAATTAACTAGCCACAAACACAGGCAATATTGATAATCTCCACCAGGCAATATTGACAAACATCATTTCATGGTAGAATAATCATCAGTGGACATAATTATGTCTCCCCTATCACAGAGGTGGGGACATGTTGGTTTACATCTGTGTGTCATTCATTTCTGTCGGTCTGTCCAGTGCTTTCTATCATACAGGCGGTAATACACACGACGTTGACCCAATGCTGGGCTAATGTTGGTCCACCATCTATGAAGCTGACCGAACATTAGCCCAGTTGTGAGTGACTGGGGGTCGTGTTTGGTGTCACGCTGAATGTGGGCCAGCGTAACAGATGGCAGGCGAACATAAACCCAGCTTTGGTTCAAAGCATCGTGCTGGTATAGTCTATGCTACACAAGCCCATCATTGGCCCGGCAATATGTCGGTGTAGCATACATTAGTGTGATGTTGGGCCATTGTGTACAACGCTGGCCATCATTTAAACTGCATTGGGGCGTTGTTTACTATGTTTATGCACCTCCGCCAGCATGAAGTACTGACTAGGGCTGAATGGATAATGGCCAGCACTGGCGACACTGGCCCAACATTTAACATACATTTGATTGGTGTCAGCTTGTACTCTGTGGTCACGCGTTGAACCGGCATTGGGTTGACGTGTCATGTTTTCTAGGCAAACTGTAGTAGGCGAGTTGGTCGCTGATACGGGTCCACTTAGCTATCCAAGAAACACAGGGAATTCACACAATGCTGTTTCAATGTTGGCACACTGTCTTCGACGCTGGACCAACATTGAAACATTGGGTGAATGACTTGTGTTTGCTGGGTATTAGCTATCACCGTTTAAGCCGCGGGAGGGGAGATATCTCCAGTTTTTGTTTACAAAAACGGTGAATCTTCTAGCTTGTTTGTGTAGGCCTATTAAGAAACAAGACGTCCTACCTGCTCTACAGATCAGCGAGGTTTTCACATGAGAAAAACGTAACGATAAAAAATATATCTGACATGCGAATGAATGAATGAATGAATGAATGAATGAATGAATGAATGAATAACTGAATAAATGAATAAATAAATGAATGAATGAATGATTGAATGAATGAATGAATGAATGAATGAATGATTAAATGAATGAATGAATGAATGAATGGATGAATGAATGAATGAATGAATGAATGATTGAATGAATGAATGAATGAATGAATAAATGAATGAATGAATGAATGAATGAATGAATGAATGAATCGGCAACAGTACTGAATATTTACGAGTGGGCGGAGAAGATACATGTTGTTTCTCTGAACCTGAAAGAGATCGGTCTACAAACTTCTACTAGTGCGCAATTAAATTTTATTTGGTGGATGGACTAAAAAATTGTATAATTTGAGAATAAGTGGAATGAAGCTACGCGTTATATGGCCAGTTACTTTCCAAAAAGGTAGACTAATATCATATCTAAACAAGGTATATTGTGACTAAAAATGTTGGTGTGAGATTAAAAGACAATATCGTGGTTAAAATGGTAGCGTCCATTGCATTTGCCCTTCTATAGTTATAATGGGCCTGTATAATAAATAATGTTAATGCAATTGTGTATTATTTGTTCTCAATCTCGCGATTTCGTGGAGTATATTTTCGGAGCTAACAAATTAGCTAGAGCGTTGTTTGATATACCGCTTTAAAGGTATTTTTTGTAAATTGGGGATCTCTTAATATTTCCAATATTTAAATGAGCGATTTACGACTCATTTTGTGAGATCGGGTCACATTATATACTAGAACATTTCAGTTGTATAACTATGGATATCCTACATATATTGGTAGAACTTGTTATTGGGTTGGCTTCCGTTCTTTGTCATTGAGACATGTTCTTCTATCTCCCCTGACCGCCATGACCATGATAACCTCTAGCGTGCATTGTAAACTGATCTTGCTTTTCTCATTGTGTCTTTCTTCTCGTATTCCCCATCTGGGCGGAAAACATGGTAATTACATTCTCCAGGCACTCGTAATTGACTGAATATAATATCAGAGCAAGCATCTTGATAAATAGGCAGTGTGCTCGTTTTTTATGGTGGCCATAAATAGCCTATCACCTATAATAATCATTGCCGATTAGTAACTTCGGTATTAGTGAAGACGTGATATCGGGTTCCTTGATGAAACACGAAATGTATTTCTAAGCATTTTTAGGATATTTTCAGAATTTCTTAAATTGCAGGTGCGACAGCGTTTTTCGATCATTTCAAGCAGGTAGGTTGGTGCTAAGGGACGCGCACCATTTGATATCTGGGGGGGGGGGGGGGGGGTGGGGCTAGATTAAAATTGAAAAAAATAGTTTGTCGCCACAAAAGTCAGAAAAAAAAAGTTTGTTGAAAATGTGGGCAGAAAGAAAAAGTTTGTTATCGAAATTGATGAAAAATATGTTGAAAAAAATATGTAGAAAAAACACCAAATGGTAACTACATAATAGGGAAAGCATATGACAAAAAAATTCTTCAACGAAACATAAAAAAATAAATTGTCGGACGTTGATCGCCAAAAAAAAGCTTGTTTTCCACCGGAGGTAAAAAAAAAGTTTGCAAGCAACAAAAACTCTAGCCCCCCCCCCCCCCCAGATATCAAATGGTACGTCCCTAAGTCATTAAGAATTTTGAAAGTCTGAATGGCGATGTTCATTTGTCTCCCAGCTTCCAGAGATGGCAAGCGAGCTTTATTCAGGAGGTACTCATTGGAGGCGGTATTGTTGGAATAAACACACTTTAGAGCCCTCTCCTGAATCTTTTCCATACATCGTGCATTTGGAGCACTACGGCTGAGCAGTATTGAAAGTGGCTGAGGATGAACGCTGTGAAAAGAGCCAAGTTGGCCTTGCTGTCAAGGCAAAAATACAGTCTTCTTAGAGCGCTCAGCTGTCTGCAAGCTTTCTTACAAACTTCTTCTGTGTGTATCGAAAAGTTCAAATTTTCATCAATATTAATACCTAAAAGTTTGAATATTTTCTCAGGTTGAATTATAAAATATGGGTGAATTATAGAATATGGGTGAATCTGTGTAGCCTGTCATTAATTTTAGCCCTGAGATATACTGAGCCCAAAATCGAATGTTAGGTCTGGCGGCTCCGAAACTGTTAAGCATTATCTTATTGATTGCCAAGAGATCAAGAGAAGATTTATTTGAATTATTACATAATTATACCGATAATAAGAGTACCTCAGCAATTTTAAACATTATATTACAAGGTGTTACCAATTTTCAAATTATTGAAACAGTAACTAAATATATTTCAAATATATTTCAAATATTATATAATTTTTGTGTTAATTGAGTGCATATTATTATACTGTCCAGTTTAATGTTTATTTGATTTATCTTGTCTTGCGAGGAGATTATATTCATTAGTGTAATACTATAGTGTAATCCACGTTAAATAAATATGTTTAAACTAAATCAAATGTTAACATTGAAAATATAAGGATGCAAGCCCTATTTTGATGGGTACCCTAAATATGTTTTTAACAACGTCGCGCAGTTTTAAATAAGGGGTAGGATTACTTGAATGTATGCTATTTCTGTTCTAGTAAACCGATCTGCAACTGCTATATAGCATATCAGTGGTAATTGAAATCTTCTTATTATGATATACAAATCATCGCAGTATCATAATTATCATTTCATATATGCCTAAACATAATTGAAATTGAAAAATAAGCGAAATCCACGTCGTTTCATTTTGAAAGGTGTCTGTGCTAGTATTTTTTCTGATTCTATACGGACTTGTGTATTCAGTATTTAACCTTTTAACCGCCAAATTATTCAATTTGAATTTTCACTCACTTGAAGTTGTGTCTCGCTGACGCGATCCACAACTTCAAGTGAGTGAAAATTATTCAGATTTGACAAAATGGAGGTCAATTCTTTTCCAATCTTGCTGGTTGATGTCACATTTTATCTTTAACATATTTAAAATGTGGTTCCTTATGTGCTAATGAAAAAATGAAAACTCGAATATATGCAGCACCGGCGGTTGCAGGGTTAAAGATGTATCCTGACAACGCTGAGCTATGTTTGTTGAAACCATAGAGACTAAAGGGGTTGTTTTTTTAATTAGAAATCACCATAAATGCCCTAGTCCGCTTTTTCTGTTTCATTTGAAACCTATGTTGGTGGGTCTACGGCACAGTGTGGGGACCGTCTTTAGACTCCATAATCTGACGTCTACAGACGTCAGTAAGCTACAGAAACGCACACGACAATGATAGGATACACCATGCTAGTTTTATCGTAAAATATGGTGTGTATTGTCATCTAGCAGCTACCATGCCGTATGACGTATGCTATAAGCAACGGCAAGTTGAAGATAAATAATCATTCTTTCTAATGACACCGGAGCCAAGTTTATAGGTAAAATAGTTTTTGAGTTACATGCAATTTTGTGGACTTACTGTTTAAAATCAACAGGCCGTGGCTAGTCATTTTCTGGCTATGTATTTCTGAAAGTATGAAAGTTCAATATGATTAATCTAGCATATGCACCAAATTTGGGCCGATTTGAGGCAGCCAGTAGTTTTTGCTGCACTCTCGCTTAAATCGTATTTTTTGCTCGTTGATAGTAAAAATATGTGCCTTCTAACGGCGTTACGGAAGCTTTATAAGTGGCCGTAAAGCTAAACTATAAACTCATTCCTTTGTTTCATAGAAAAGCAACAACTTCTCAAAAGATGTGTTTTGGATTCTTCAGAATATTCTAAAACTGATCAGGACGGTACGTTTGGCAATTAATATACAACGATTGTAACAAATAATGTAATACAATACGCTTATTATTATCTTGGAGACAGCCACTACACAATCACCCAATGTGGATTAATGATGCTAGGCCACTCTCAGCGACGCTGGCCCAACATTACCCCAACAGTGTTAGGTTTGCCGGGTACGTGGTAAACCTAACAGACTCGACGCACTGGCCCAATGTTGGGTTAATGCTGGCCCATCGTCATTGACACTGGCCCAACATCAACCCAATAGTGGGTAAACGCCTCGTGCTTGCTGGGAATACGCTAGTCTGCCATGCAAAGTAAAAGCAGCACCGACTTGAAATATAAACAGATACTGCCTTTTGTCAATGCACGACAGCCTTACAATCAATATTAACTGGCCTGTCATGATGCCCAGACGAATCCATGTAAAATCCTGCAGGGTCAGATTCTATTTATAAACTTAACACCTTCCTCAGAAGGACACCGTAATTCAGCCTGTCAGATGATCAGCTTAACCCTTTAACCGCCGGTGCCGCATATATTCGGGTTTTTATTTTATATTAGCACATTAAAACATGTTAAAGATGAAATGCGACATCAATAAGCAATATTTAAAAACAGTTGACCTCAATTTTGTCAAATATGAATAAATTTCGCTCACTTGAAGTTGTGGATGGCGTCATCGAGACACAACTTAAAGTGTGTAAAAATTCAAATTGAATAATTTGGCGGTTAAAGGGGTAACCCTTTGAGTGCTGAATATGTGTTCTTCATTAATGTCTAACAAAATTGCTACCGCACTACATCCAGTATTAATTATATTAAAATTACATTAAATATTGATTTGTTTTTTCAACATAACGCTATACTGCCTAATATATAGTAGCTCATTAGTGTGTCTACACAAATATTTCACGTTTCACAATAGACTTATTTGACTCTGAAAATGTTACTTCCGAAAAATATAGAAGACATCCCCACCGACAATAATTCCATTAACCCTTAAAACACTAAGTTGTAGAAATTTTAACCACTTGAAGTTGTGTTTCTATATCGCGACACACAACTTCAAGTGGGTGAAAAAGTACTCATATTTGTTTAACTTGAAACCAAACATTTGCAAATAGCGATTTTTAAACATTCACTTGATTCCCAAAAACTGTGATTTTAAACCTGCTAATATAGTCGTGCTTAGCTCATATCAATTGGTTTGGTTATATACTGCTACTTGTTGGACAAATTAAATTACTAAATCTTAAGAAACTTAGCGTTATACTAGCTGTGCCTAGTCAAGTTAGTGGACTGTGTTTGTGACCTTGAAGGTTTATTATATAGCTGACAATGCCTGCCAAATTAGCATTATATTGACGCCATGCGGTTTATTTGTTCTAGACATTTTAAATACGGCATATCGTTATCTGTTTTGCAAAAAAATGTTTTCTATGTATCAGAAAAAAAGTAATCATATATAGTGGTTTGAGAGTATGTTCACAACTAGCGTCATGCGCTATGAAATTTCCCACTGACTGCAGGTAATGAGGTACAATACTACAGGAGACAGACTATTCAGGGGAGCAACACTGCGTAAAGATACACAACTTACTAAAAATGGACTAGCAAATATCTAGTAATTGTTGTCTGCTTTTTGACAATTTAAATAGGTCAATTGAGGAAGAGGTGACAGATGCCTAATTAATTAATTGTGCTTATTGTCAGTGGCAGACAGTTTGGATTGATGTTAATTAGCTGTAGCCCAAAAATACCCCCCCCCCCCTCCAGCGAGTTGAGCTTAAGACTTTTTCTTGATGAGACTAGATACCTTATATACTACAACCTGGTCAACAAATATGTTGACAGGAGGAGGAGGTGTAGGCATACTAGTGTCTGACTAATTAAAAACTGACATTCATCCTCTGCCATCATTTAAAACGTTCGAAGCGATCTCTGCACGTATCGGGAACAATTAGTTCAGTGGTTTCGTTGTCTGCCTGTTTAGACTTCAAAACGGTACATGTCAATTTTTTGATGAATTTTAAGATCTACTAGAGAACATAATTTCACTGCATGACAATTTGTATATATTGGGAGATTTCAACTTATATCTAGATAACTCAAATGGAAACACCAACAAATTCAATGAAATCTTCACATGTTTCGATCTGAAGCAGCATGTTAATTTTCCGACTCATGTTCATGGTCATTGACTAGATTTGCTAATCACCAAACGCATTTCTAATTCTATCAAATCAGTTTTTTCGGGTATCTCTTACCATCTTGCGGTCATCTTGACTGTTGTAAGACGAAATGGAACAAAGAAAAAATATCGTTTCGGAAAATAAACAAAATTGATTATGAATCGTTTCATTCAGATATTCTCAGTTCGGATCTAATAAAGAAACCTGAGAAAGATCTCTCGGCACTTTGTCAACAGTATGATTCTGTTCTTAGCTCTATTTTAGACAAACACTCTCCTGTAAGTACAAAGACTCTGCCCAGAAAACCACCAACTCCATGGATGACTCCGGAAATAATGAAGGCTAAAACCCTTCGCCACAATCTCGAACGAACATGGCGCAGATCTCGCACACATCTAGATTGTTCTTGTTACAAACATCAATGCCACCTGTGTAATAGAATGATGACAAAAGCTAAATCGAAATATTTAGCTGATGTTATTGCAGAAAATTCGGACAGTCCCTGTCGCCTTTGGAATTAAATAAATAACATTCTGCATAGAATTCACATCAGTAAAATCAGTTTGTGATCATTTCTCCAGGTACTTTGAGAATAAAATTGAAACTATCCGTCCCAAATTTCCAGATAAAGTACAGAATATTCCACAAGTGCAAAAACCAGAAATTAGATCTAAAATGAACGTTTTCGAACGTGCGTCAAAAGATGAAATTAAAAAGGTTATTTTGAGTTCATCGTCAAAATCATGTGATCTGGATCCCATTCCTACAAGCGTGTTGAAAAATTGTCTTGACATATTAATAACTCCCATCACTGACATAATTGAAATTTCAATGGAAACTAGTACATTTCCTCAAAATTTCACAGAAGCTCATGTAAGACCACTACTGAAAAAAACATCTCTTCCTAAAAACATGCTGAAAAATTACAGGCCTGTATCCAACTTAAGTTTCATTTCCAAAATCTTAGAAAAGATAGTAGCCAATAGGCTGCAAGCTCATATAAAAAATAACCATCTATCTAATCCATTACAATCGGCCTACAGGAAACATCATTCTACAGAATCGGCTCTACTGAAAGTACATAACGATATCATTATTAGTATGGACAAGGGTGAAGTTACGACTCTAACCTTGTTTGACTTGTCGGCCGCTTTCGACACCATTGACCATGCCACATTAACAGATAGACTTTCTGATTCGTATGGAATATCTGGCCGGGCTCAAATTTGGTTTTCTTCTTATTTGCAAAATAGGCACCAGTCGGTAAAAATTGAACACACTTTTTCAGATAAAGTCACACTCTCCTATGGAGTTGCACAGGGCTCTGTGCTAGGACCAGTGTTTTTTACTTTATAGACTACACCACTGAGCGCTATTATTTCTAGTTTTGACATAAACCACCACCTTTATGCCGATGATACTCAAATTTACATGTCTCTATCAGTTTAAAACGCAAAGGAATCTCTTGAGAAGTTGCAACATTGTTTAATGGGTGTGTCGGCCTGGATGACAGGATCTAAGCTGAAGCTTAATCCTATCAAGACAGAATTTCTTCTTATTGGGACCAAACTTCAGCGAGAAAAATTCTTGAATAATTTCCCATGCTTACTTCTAGGTCAAGACACAAATCCATCTTCATCAGCTAAAAATCTTGGTGTAATATTCGACAGTAGCCTGAATTTCCGTAAACACATATCCCAAACATGTAGGCAAAAGGGCATGCTTCTATCATATCCGTGACCTGCGTCGAATTCGAAAAAAGTCTGTCCTTAGATCTTGCCAAGCAAATTGCAGTTGCACTCGTCAGTAGTAAGTTAGATTATTGTAACTCACTTTTTCACAATATGCCAGAAAAGGATATCGCTAGATTACAACGCGTTCGAAACTGCCTTGCAAGGGTAGTAACCAAGGCCCCACGATTTAGTCGTTCCGTTCCAATTCTAAAACGATTACATTGGCTTCCTTTCAAGTTTTCATTTTTAAATATGCGCAATAACTTTCCGAACCCTAAAAGAAAACCAACCTGCATATCTGGCTGATTTACTTGTTCGGCCGAAATGCTCAAAATATCTACGCTCCACTAATTCGAATAGATTTGTTGTTCCTTCGTATAGAGACTAAGACTGGGTCAAGAGCTTTCTCTATATCTGGTCCAGCCTTATGGAACGCCCTGCCTGTGCCAATACGTAATGCCAAAACAATCTTAACATTCCGGAAATTACTTAAATCCCACCTTTTTGACCTGGCTTTTCTCCCCTAGTCCCTCAGCAGCCCGGCTCCCTGTTGACGAACCTGCGTTGGCCTCGATTATGACACATGATCACGCTAAGGATTTGTGCGCCTCTGAGCTCGGTCCGCTGAGGATATAGGCGCTATAGAAGTTTTATTGATTGATTGATTAGTGTTTCTATTACAAAGTACGGATTACGTGTCTAAGAAACGATAAGGTCAATAAGGAAGCTTTTGATTCCCGACCCAGCTGCTAGCAGAAATAACCTTCGACCTTCAAAAATCATTTAATTAGACAGGTTATGCGTGTTAAACGGAGAAAGGCCTAACGTATAAATACATTACGGGAATGGACTACAAAATTATTAAAAGGGATCGACGCTCGATAATTGACTGCATCGCTTGAGATAATGCTTGGTGCTGGCGTCATTCTTTCCTATTTTAAGTATATCTCTGTGCAAGACTGTTCAGTTCCAATGTAGTTATTTTTCTCGCACTGCTTGCTTTTGGAACGCCTTACCTTTTGTTATCCAAAATGCTAGTAGCTTGTTTATTTTGAAAAATAACCTCAATGTATTATGGCTCACAATGATAAATTCATTTCATGTGAATAATCGATGTACCTCAGCTTGTGTACATTATCGAATGTAGCGGTAACCTAACTTTTGTATGCTTTCAACTATCTGTGAAATTTGCCTCGGCTGTGAGACGGCTGTTTCAGCTGGCACTGTGAGTGATTGCAACTAGGGTGGGTTTCTGATATCAATACTCATTGATTGGCAGATGAAGAGCCGTCCCGTCCAACCTATACTGGCGTATTGCATATCTATCCAGGTAGCGTTTTCGGCTGCGCGACGGCTACATGAGCTGACGCCAGCGTTTCAGGACAATTGAAATAATTTAATTTAGGGATGTATAGAAGTTAAAAGAACTGAAATGCCGAATACCATATATAGTTTGCACTATTGTTTTCAAACAAACCTTAGGTGTTTGTCGTTTTATATAATAAACCACTACAACGTTTAGTTTCATTCAGGTTTCTACGCTTTCCAGGTGTATTGTTTGCTACATGGTGTCGAACACCTTGAAGCTATTTTATTTTTGGCTTTGGTGCGGGAAACTGAAGAGAGATAATATTTATTTTATGTGTAGCGTTACATATTATGAAATGTATCGTCTTCTGGGTATATTCTCAAAATAACGTGTACACAAAAAAAATTATTATAAATATTTTAAACTACACTAAATCTTACGTTGTCTTGCATATCAATGCCAATACCTATAACCGGTGAGCAGTTGGTTTTATATTATACAGTTATAATATATTATGCTATACATGATATAAAATTACTTAATGATTGACAAACGAAATGAAATGAATCGGGCTTTAGGCCACCTTTGTGCACATATAGGCTAAACTAGGCCAGGAGAACCTCCTGAAGATGGCGAGATGATTGAGATGACACTGTCCTCCAGACACAGCATTCGAAATTCGAGCCCTGGCGGTGTGAGGCCGAGCACTCTACCTCTCGGTCACGAAGGCTCCCCACAATACTGACTTTCACACGTGGATGGGGAAGAAACATTTTTTGTTACTTTCAAACCGCCGAGACCGGGAACCGAACCGCGAACTCTGGCGTGAAAGGCAGCGGTGATAACCACTACTCTATAGGGCCCCCGCCCTTAATGGTTGACAAGCCAAAAACGTTAATAATATTCTGGACATAATCATAGCAATGCCAATACCTATAACTGGTGAACAGTTGGTTATGACAGCTTACCAATGCGAATGTTCCAACTGAAAATAAGTAAGTAGCCTAAATGGCACAACGTTTATAAAGGGTTGTATGACAAGAGTTAACCCCTTTGAGTCACATCATTATTTTTGCAAAATATAAAGTTAGCATATAGGGGTCTACTCTTAGAAGTGTTACTCTGTCACTGGGGTGGATAAAGTGACAATATTTAGCAGTCATATTAAGAATATACAGATAGATCTACTTGATTTACCGAAATATTCGGTATCCATGGCAATGCTTGTTCTGGTTACCGTGGTAACGAATCCCTGGAAAACATGACAAATATGCTTATGTCGCATAATTTCATTGTCCACTGCACAATAATTCACGGTTGGTAACTTGGTAACTAACTATGTAAAACATATTAATATGTGTAAATATTATGTCGCCATCATATATTTCCATCGTCGGGAACACTCTGGCTTGTAAAATACCGCAGATGCCGTCTGAATGCATTCTGTCAATTTCCATAGCAGATAGACGTATTCATGGTGACTACATGACTGTGTTGAATCCGGGAGTCACTATGCTAGCTTGTGAAACAGGCCCGTGTCTAAATGAGCAGGTGGGAGGATAAAAGATATGGCGACACGAAATGAGCAGGTGCGACGATAAAAGTCACAAGTGTGCGATTTTATACATCGTGTGTGACGTCACTATTTATGCCTATTTTATATGTATGCTTCACTATTTGTGTATTGAGCGCGCTTTCAAGCCCGGTTGTGACTCAAGGGGTTCAATAGCCTATATCAATAATTTGGTGTAACAGACAATAATAACTAATTGTAGTTCACACATCATCTCTGTATCGATCTGAAAGCGCTGACTCTATCAAGAGAACATTGAAGGCAGAGGACCACGTAAGTAGGTGATTAGCAAAAAAACAAAGATATTAAAACAGCAAAAACGAGAGCCATCGACCCAATGTTGCACTGTCAATGACGTTGTCGATGTTTAGTTCACATTGCGCCTATTTTTAGTGTTGACAGCTCACTCACAGATATGCATTTGCTCAAAATAACTCAATTTAAGTGATGTTTATTAAGATCGAATTGAAGTTCAATAAACTCGAACGGTACGTACAAGCAAGGTGGAATAATAAATTATGCAGAAACGCTTGATGTTGCATATAGCTGAATTTATTACGATGACTAAACTAACCACTAATAATTATTTGTGTACGGCGCCAACAAATATTATAGTCGTTATCAAATCTATTTTATTTAGCAATCAAATCACTGTTATTTGAATTGAAATGGGTCTCAAATTAAACTAGTGGTCAGCTCTCAAACGCGCATGCGTGGCCAGTGTCAAGGCTGTCAGTTGTCTATACATCTGCTGTGCATTGCGTCATGTGTAGGCATATGATACACTAGGCTACAGGTTGATTCACACTTGGTCTAAAAATTATTCAAAATCACCTGCCATCGGCAGGGTACAGGCCGCAAAACTACCAAAAGTGGCCTGATTCTGCCTGCATGGGCAGCTGGTCGTATCGGTTGTCATGTCAACACAACAGGTGTACAACATAGATATTGAGATCTAATGTCGCCAAAGAGCATAACTAAGAGAAATATCATCTGATAGTAGCTGACTATTTTTCGAATTATTACCCATAGATGTCGCTCAAGTATATAGTCTCACTGTGATTTAAGAGCTCGATATGATCCTTGTTTCATGACTGTTGGTCAGGACTGGGTCAGTTTGAATTGTGGGAGTGTAGTTGTCCCGCAAATAATTATCAGTTGACCATGGCTTTAAACGAATATGCGTAATAATAATTCCCTTGCAGTGAATGAAAAAAAATTCAGCGCTGTAGGGGTTAACTCTTTAACCGACAAATTTGACAATTTGACAAAATGGAGGTCAACTCTTTACAAATCTTGCTGGTTGATGTCACATTTTATCTTTAACATGTTTAAAAGGTGGTACTTAATGTGCTAATAAAAAATGAAAACCCGATTATATGCGACACCGGCGGTTAGAGGGTTAAAGGAAGCTTGGGAATGAGATGTGACCTGTGATCACTAAGACATTATTGACGACTTCAAATTGAAAAAACCCTTTGGTCAACATAGTTGATGCAAAAATATTTCAGCCTTTTAAGAGTTAATATAGATCCTCAAACGTAGTACAAATTTACACAAATTGTGAGGTAAACTTATATGTGATTCTTGTGTTCCTTTTTTGAGAATTTGTCTCTGTTGTGATTTTTAGGCTGATAATGTAATGCAGATGGAAAACAATCATTTATATATATTTTTTCATCTTTCTAATGGCATCAATGCACATCCATGCACATTCATAACAGTTTTTATATCTCGTCCCATTCAGAAAAAAAACTATTAAAACAATAACATGTAGTAGATATTGTGACGGTCAAGTGATTTCTCTCCCACTAGATGGTAGGTCGAGTGGAATTTTGAGGAGACTTCTATCTCAGCATGTCCGTCATCATTTTGTGTTTTGATACTACTACTACTATACGAGTTTCATGTCCATCTATAAGAGACCGCGACAAACTAGCAAACAAGGTTTTTATGTTTATTCCTCACTCACATATTCATAAACAATATCACAAATCAATTCAACAATCATCATCATTTAGCCAACTTATGGCCGGTTCTACAACTGACCCACCCTTGGGGCTTATATTACACCACAGTATAATTCACTCTTATGGCTACTCTATGTACCATAACAAGATATATATGTACATCAGACCGGGCCTTATACATACCCCTTATCGGGCCGACATAATACTTTAACCGCCGCTACTGCAAAGTTATACTACTGTGTGTATGGTTACTATACACAACCAGAACAGCCCCGCTGATCTGTGTAGCCAGCCCGAACTCGCGGCCGGGGTATAGTGATAACGTGTATCTCTGGGCCGGTTGTTGCTCCCTGAGCTTGTTACGTCACCGCGTGATGATACACCATTCCAGTTATAGCCAGCTATACGCAAGCCGGCGATATCCAGATAGACCTACACGTAGGACAGGGGCGTGCCCAGGATTGGCATTAGGAGGGTTTCCAAAATGAAATATCGTGATGATAGAGGAAGGGATACAGTTTTTAATTGGAATCAAATTCAGCACTGGGATTTAAAAACGTACATGTGCCACATGCAGTAATGTGGGCAGTAAAACTATTCGAAAATAAGCTAAGATTTTTTGAAAAATTCTGAATATTAGTTTTTAATTCTGATATTTACATTAATCAGTTAAAATCTAAACGTATAAACATATGGCAAGCTTTTCACTCCACATCAGAGACTCCTGATCAGAGACTCCTCCCTGGGGAGACACTGGGGCTCAGTGAAGGCAAGCGTGGGAGTTGTCGAGAGTAAAACCTTGCTTAGTATTCACTTATGTATACACAGTTCACATTTCCTGGTCATTTTCATAATGCTCTATTAGAAACTGTTGTCTAGATTAACTTGATATCGTGGTCGTTGGTGTGATCACTGGCAGAAAAACCCTACAGAATTGAACCATGGTAGCCTAAATGACAGCAACGTATTGAGAATAGAAGGATTTTTTTTACAATAACTGTACCAACTAGAGATCATCGTCCAGGCCTATCAATAGATGGTGTCAACAGAAGGTGACAGATTCATCTGCTAGGTTATTGTCTAGCTTGTTCTTCTGACGTCTTCTGGTACCCCAATGCTGGGGCCCTGGTGCAGTGGTTAAAACTGCCAGCTTAGAAAGTCGGAGATCGCGGGCTCGAACCCCACTCTGGCCTTCAAGTTTTGAAGGAACAAAATGCGCACTCGTTATGATTCAATATCGTGGGAAACCTCCTTGATTAAGAGGTAGCGTACTCGGCCTTAGACCGCCAGGGCTCGAATTTCGAATCCTGTGTCTGGAGGACAGTGTGACTGTCATTTCATTCATTTCACCATCCTCAGGAGGTTCTCCTGGCCCAGTTTAGCCTGTATGTGCACAAAGGTGTCCTAAAACCCCATTCGATTCATTTCATTTACCTAGGGGCGGATCTAGCTTGTCATCTCGCCCCCTTAATGGGTTTTGAACACGACAAAGGACAGTTCCACTCTAGGAGGGCTCAGGGGGCGTAGGCATGTCCCCGCGATTTTCTTTTTAATTCCAAATGCTTTATTTTGCAATCTAAGCGATATTGTGCCTTGTGTCACCAGACATAGATAAGATGTATTGATATTTTCCCTTGGTAGTTTGAGGGGAGTATATAAACCTCCCTTATAGATACGCCACTGAATCCATAACATCTGTCGTTGTATTTTGTGATCAGATCATGTTTCATTTCCCACGTCGAAACATATATTGTCCCTCAGGTGATTAACCCGTGTCCTGCTGAATTGCTTCAATTGTATTTTTCGTCATTTCGTCATTTTTTTTAACGCAATTTCCAGCTTCAAATGACGAATAATATTACTATTTATGAAAACTAGCCATGTCTAAAATTAAATTATTGGATCAACTAAGCACCTACTAAAAAGTATTTTATCAAAATTAAGTGATATTTTTATTGATCTAAAACATCCTTAAACCCGTATATATCCGGGCATAGCAGGACAAGGGTTAATGATTATCCGGGTTCTCATCCCTCGGAACTATGCTCAAGTGCCATCATCACCTCATTCTTGATTACCCAAAACTGCCTGTTACTGGCTAGATATAAAGTCTAAATTCAGCCAGCGTCTGTGTGAAGATGATACATATGACAGTCTCACCTGATTGAGAACATTTTTATTATGCAAAAAAATCATAGTCCACGGTTGAATTTGCAACAATATTGGTATTGTCTGAGAGCAGAATCGCTGCTGATCGTAAAGAAGAAAACTAAATACATATAGGTGCCAATTTAATAGTCTGCTTGTCATAAGATTGATAAAACCGGGTTTCATAACATTTTGGGAGTGAGACACTGTGTGCCAGGTGAGGTGACAAGGAAATATCAGGTCCGTAAAAACTAAGATATTTTGTTCAGTCTTTAGGGAGGGGGGGGGGGTTTCCGGGCAACCAGGAAACCCCCCTGGGCACGCCCCTGTATGACACATACACATACCCTAGGGTGACCTCTACTTCACCTCTATCTCCGTGACCATAATATAGTGGGGAGGGGATCCGTACATGGGATAGCTACAAGGTTGACTAGATTTATAACACGATTATTCCTCTAGCTTCAAAACATAGCTACACTTCACCAAGTTATTCCTGCTTTCCACGAGGGGACAGAGCTCGACTCCGTGGCCTCTACTGACAGTAAGATAACATGGGAATGATTCTATGTGGGGGAATCACTGCTTCTCTGATAGGGGACAGAGTGATACACTCTGTGGCCTATGGAGCAGTACGAGCCAGTAACATGTATAAAATAAGTCTCATCAGATATATACCTGACACCTACGTCACTTTATCAATAGTATGGACTGTAGGGGACTAAGTCCAGAAAGGACTCAGTGGCCTAAGTTTCCGCACTGGATTCAGTGACGTACTGTGCTCACCTTGTTGAGATGATGGATCTCTCCACACTGTCTCGCTTCCAAGGCTTATATGTACACTGAGGCGTAGTAATATTTTGAGACTTTATTAGATATCTAAACTAAGTGTTGTGCTTTAATGCAGCCCAAATACATATAACATAAAGTAAACAATAGCAAACATCTCATAGCAAAATAAGCATTAAAACTAACATACAGCTGAATAAAATAGTTCTAGGTGTATTGACACCACGTGTGGCTTGTGATTAGGTCACACCACATCTTGACAAAATATCCAGGGGTGGCCTCAAAAGATGCTTTGATATGTGTAAACTATAGCGTGCCTTGTTAAACCAAACATGGTAACAAGACCCGCCATAGCTCCCACAGTTAATATTATAAAATATAATAGCAGCCGCACACATTAAAAGGGATAAATTCGTGGCAAAAAACATTAAAATTCAGCGTGATTTCTGGCCGGAAATAGAGCAGTACGCATGCGTCAATTGAAGGCATTCAATTGGCGCAGGCATACCACAGAACAGAGTCAATAAACCTAGGGCCAACGGCCGTCACACGACCCACCTGTTCAAGCATCAAGCGTCCCTGCTGACGCAAACCACAAAACATATGAATTTGAAATTCAAAAACATTTGAAAAATCTCATAATACTCTCTGTTCAAGATACACAAAATCATGTCTGCAAACATATTATATTAATCTCATTATCTCACAGTAAAATACATAAATACTTTTTAACATCTCATAACAACAATTTTCATAACTCAATAACTCAAGTCCTTTTACATATACATTTTAATTATGTCTCGGTGCTCCACACTGGCTTCTTCTTCCTTTGTCTTGGCTGCTCTGGTGGTCTTACCAGGATCCTTCTTGCACAGCTGGAACACCATACAGTCTTGTCTGAAGAGGAACTGTTCTTCTGGTTATTGGTAGCTGGGCGGCTACATGTATCTACCCTTTGAGATTTGGGCAGTGGTATCATAGTTTTTGGCTCAATGTTCTTTTGTGGACGTCTTTTGTGGACGTCACCACCGGGTTACAGGGTGATGATGATGACTCTCCACTGGTTGTGAAGAATGAGCGAACAGCATCTTTCAGATGGGAGATGGGGAAAAACAACAAATTGCTAAGCAAAGTGACCACATACAACATACATGGTACTTTTGCGTCTTTCTCAGCATGTTGTACACCCCGCATGACAGGCACATCAGATCGTGATACTTCAACTACTTTCACTTCTGGCTCTGTTGACATAGGGGTGGAACAGACAGTGCTGTTGAACCCGATCGTCACAGAGGTATTTATCTTTGGTACGTCAACAGCTCTCAATTCAGTATCACTGTCTATCTGGTTAGGTGGAGTGGCTGATGTATGTACTGGTACAAAAGGAAGGGTCATGGCAGAGAGTTGTGTACCACCCCAGTTGCTCTGGCACTCTCGGGTATAATGACCCTGACCACCACAGCGGTAGCAGGCGCCAGGTCTCTGTAGGAGACGGGGTGCCTGTGAGCTCCACTGTTGCTTATCATGGTATGGTTTGCCCTCTGTAGCATCCACCTGAGGAGGTTGCTGCACTTGCAACAGCAGATCCTTAATCCTCTTTAAGATATTATTGTCCTCATTTTGGACAGGATTAGATTGGGGTGGGGTGGATTAAATCAGTTTTGGCGGTATACCCTCCTGGCCGCTTCCATGCACTTTGCTTGTGTTTGTGGGTGGAACGGACATCTCCCCCAGAATTACTCAAATCAGGGGTCTCATGCACTTCTCGTGCGGGCCTGCGACGAAAATCTGAGACCTCCGTTGCGGAGTGTTTCCTGGTGTCGAGGAAGTTTACAACCTCATACACAGCAGAATCAGTATGTTTTGGTTCCTTACCATACTCCACTTGGAACCTAGCTCCTTCATCGAAAACCCCACCTAAAAATCTTCTAAGAAGATCTTCACGACGGGTAGATCGATCTCGGTCCGCATGAGCTTTGTCATACTACACTATAGGTGTGGGTTGTCTCAACTTTATGGTAGCCTAGCTTTGATTCTCACACTAGCCTACGAAAGTTGGAGCGAACATAACCACTCAACTGCTCATAAACAAGATCACCGGCTTGACGCTGTAGCCGTTGAAGCAGCTCTCTTAATTTGGTGTTTTCTGACCACCCTTCCAGCCTGGCCACAATCTGTTGAAGTAAACCTTCTACGGCTCTTTACCAGTGAAAGGTGGAAGGCAGACATTTCCACCGTGAGAATCATGGTGATAGCGACCAACTGCAGTTCGTTCATTTTTGTGTGAACTCGCTTCACTGTATTTGTCACCGGGGCTATCAGTGCCTGGATTGAACTCAGAGTCAGAGGAATAGCTGCTATCACAGTGAATCCTCTGTGAGCGACGCCTCAGAGGTGGAGACATGTCGTCTGACTCACTGAGGTCAGTAGGCAATTGCCGCAACCTACTATGACTCGGTTTGCTGTTACAGCCTCCAGATTTCAGTTTATCTGACTGACCATAAGCACCCCCTTTTCATAACCACCCGTCCCCACTACATTATACACCAAGGTGGACAACAGGAAGAGTCGAATAGCAGACGACAAACTCAATAAAGCCTGTATTTGATCGTCGTTCGAATTATGACTATAGCCGCTATGACAATAGATTACATTAATTTGCAAACAAAATATACATTTTTCAATAATGCCCGAACCGTGCCCACTATTATATCATCTAAATGTATTTGAAATGACAACTTTGTATCTGGTCTGACCATCAAAAAATACCATTTGGTCGACCCCGAAAGTACGTCACCCGCATCTGCGTTGCTGATTAGATGACCTTTGGTTTTTTTAGATGAAGTGTTCGATTAGTGTTCTTGATTTATATGTTTACATTGGTAAATATCAGATGGCAGATCAAATAATATATCGGTATACGTGTTTGTTCTATGATTTAATTATTTGCCTTACCTAAAATTGATCTTATGCGTGAGTATTATGAATATGTTTATAAACAAATGTTGTGTTGTAATAATCGATCAATTATGTGTTTTTGTAAGCGATGCAGTAATGTATTGTCACCCGCATTTTACGACCATATCATTGTATTGATACGGTCTCTGGATTTAGCAACCGTCAATAATATGTGTCATACTTCAGTGTCATTCTTTTCAAATTTGGTCAACATCATATACTACTGGTTTCTAAACCATTGATTTGCACGCAATTACCAGCTGCACTTGCTTTATCCCCAGCAAATGCTAGACGGTTTAGGCAATGCTGGATTTATGTTGGGCCAGCGTAGTAGACGATGAGCCAGCATCAACCAAGCATTGAACCAATGCATCGTGTTTGCTGGGTCACCATTAGCAATTTTATTTCTGAAGCAGCAGTTTTTGTCTATTGCTAACCGGGGTTGAGGAGGGGGCGGGGGAATTATTTCATCGACATTGGCGTGAACATGAGCGAACACAATATAATGCTGGTATGGTATAATATACCATACCAGCATATTATGGTATGAACGAAAACACCAAAGGACATGAACAAGCCATTTACCTATTCTTTGAAACGCAGTGACGTCACTCGGTGAAAACAAGGTTATATAACAACCCCTCCCCATACTTCATTCTGTGAAACGCAGTGACGTCACTCGTGAAAACAAGGTTATATAAGAGACCTCCATTATTAATCCAATGGCTGAGGGGGGGGGGGGGGTCCTGTGTACATTTTTAGGTCCCCTAAGTTTCTATTAAAATTAGTTTAGGGGACCACCCCAGGAGTAAGAAAAACTTGGGTAAACATGCTGAATCATGGTAGCAACTGAGGAAAATGATTTTAAAAATGGCCGCCAGAAGCCATTCTGAAAAAACCTATATGGCAATATCTTTTGCACCAGTTGGCCAATTTTGATGATCAAAATGTCCAGTTGGGTTTTTTTCATGGTGCTGAATCGATTGGAAAGGGTTTAATATGACCTGAAGTGAGGATCATGCGAAATTCAAAATGGCCGCCATTTTTACTTCAGCAAATTCTATTTTTATTCATATCTTTATTTATAATTGACACAGGTAGTCCATGTGCCAGGTTTAGTCACCATGCACCCCAATCTCTCTCGGTTTTGATCAGGGGCTTCCTGGGAATGTTGTTAGCGATGTTACGAGGAGTGACTTCGGGGCGCGATATGGGTTTCGGCCATTTTTTTTTTAAATGGCCGCAATGAAAATCTAATTTGGGCAATATTTCCACTTCTAATTGACATAGAATCACAATTTTGGTGTCTACACCTATGTTTTCAGGGTAAAAAAATCGAATGAAATCAATTATAAAAATATTGGGACATTCGTATATAGCGAATTCGGAAAAAACCAAGATGGCGACCAGTGAAAATCATTTTATGACAAAATCCGAGTGTTTATATTGAAAACAATTTTTTGACATGTTAAAATATTATAGTAATGAAGACAGACCTGTATGGTTATCATTGATGACTTTGTGTCTCTCATGATCTTGTATATCATGCAGTTATCGTCCAGAAATACGTGATATTGATATCCTAAGTGGCAACTTAACCAATATATCGAGTTCTAATTGACAAGGAATCACAATTCTAGTGCCTACACCTATGTCTTCTGGGGTCAACAAATCGCGTGAAATCACTTAAAACATACTGGAGCAATACAATAAAACAAATTTGAAATATTGGGAGCATTTCTGTATGGCAAACTCGAAAATAGCCCACATGACTATATTTTGTTTTGACAAAATCACAAAATGTCTATATATTGAAAACCAAATTATTTTGCTGACATTGTATAAAAATATTATTATAGGACTGAGTTATGCATCGTTATTGAATATAGCTTTGTGTGTCTGAACTTGTACATTGCGTGCAGTTACCAGCCTAAAATCCAGAAATGAGTATATACATTGATATCCTGCGTTGGGGATTTAGCCAGGCCAACATCTCGAGTGGCAATTGAAATATAATCACAATTATGGTGTCAAGACCTATGTTTTCTGGGTTAACGATTAGAATGAAAAAAAAAACATACTGGAACATTACTATGGCGGATTTGAATAAAATTAAAAATGGTCACCTACGAAATGTTCTTTCTTATTGTATTGAAGACATCCACATTTGTATTTGAACATGTATATGTTACTCCCTTACCAACCTGTCATAAAATTTGAGTTGTGATACCCAATGGGCACAATCTAATGTGGGCAATACCCAGAGTTTTATTTGAAATATAGAATTATATTCGGACTGGCCACCGTTACACCTTCGTATCCCGGTCACTGATTTGCATAATGGGATTATCCTGGCTCAACTACAGCAAATGTGGAGCAAGCTATCAGAAGAACTAGACGTTATAGATGACCATACGCAAACTGTGAGCCGTGCTGGAGAAGGAACGCGAAGAACAACACAAATCAAAATGAAATACCGTACTTAATATAATAAACGTTCGGGGCTTCAATAAAAATATCTCCTGAGATTACATGGGGATGGACCCTTATGAGAGTAGTTTTGTATATAGTCATATAGTGTTCATGATCGCAGGTTTTATTAAAAAAAACATGGATATATGCACACCTCCATATAACCATATGATAGTTAGCACATTATATGTGTAGCAGGGCACATGTGAATAATGAACACAACAGTAAACTCAAATCCGCATCTGTGATACACTTCTCTTTAATGATTCTGATGGCCAAACATCCTAAAGTAGGCCTGTTTGTGTTGTTACAGTGCTTGCGATTTGAAAGTGTTCGTGAATATTGTGTTGTGAATTCGTTCGCCAGCTCACTCATACTGATAAATTTACTTTCTGCTGGCTGTTCTTGTGTGCTTATTTGTATTTGTTTTCGTATGGTGTACATTCAACAGACAAAGGAATGATTTATAAGTAACTATTATGAATTGTCATGTATCCATATTCCTTTTATTGGGTAAATTTAGACGTCCCGTCACCAACAGACTGCACATCTAGAGACTCATTGGTCGAGGTCATTGAATTTCACAGAATTTACAGTGAGAGTACAGTTCACCAATGAGCTGGGCGATGAGGGCTGCTCCATATAATTGGGATCATTATAGCCTTTTTAATCCAAAAGCACGATAAACGCCTAACAGCGGCTCGGCAAAGGGAACAATTAAAGCTGTCGAATATTATTTCAGTTCACCATGGCTGCTGTAATAATCATGATAATCAAGTAAAATTTTTATTGTAAGCACGATATACCCTTTTGATTTTTAATGATATGCTGTTTTTAACATGCCATAAATGTATTGTGAGCACGACACACTTTTTAATATTCAGCTAATTGTTCAGGCTTGCTTAAGATCCAACAACCATATATCTTAGACTTGTTCGAATCTGAGGGTTGTTTCACAAGCTTGGGTGGGCCAAATTATTGTGAAAATGATAACAATATAGTAATAAATGTGACCGCCACACAAAAAAGCTACATCCAGGCGGAATTGGTACATTTTTATGCTGTCAATTAATTATCAGTCACACTTATTGATTACATAATTACAATTAAGATTGTAAAGATGTCACAATTGCTAAAAAAAATATATTTCTACCTCACTGTATTTTTGTGTGACGGGTCGCAAATACATACAATCGTATGGTCACCCTTACACACAATACACGTAATATACAATAGAACCTACCCGAAAAACGAAGACTGACAACATTCACTTTTGCTTTAATAAATTAAATTGTCAATGCACATTTGCATGTTATTAATATCAGTATTTTTATATACCCTTACAAAATATGTCGTTTTATTCTTTGATGCAGGCTCCACATGAACTATAGCCTAAACTATGATTGACATCTTTCGTAAAGACTATTGCTATTTTCACTTCATACGAGGCTTATTGCACAAAAAAAAGATACAAAACCCATTGGTATATCAAAATTCGGAATATATATAAAGTCTGCCTTCTCTAGGGTATGCGCTCGAAAACTAAGGTACAAATTCTACTGGACAAAATCCGAACAGATATACAGAGATATTGCTAATAAAGAAGTATGTGCCAGTGTTTCTGTTACTCCATCAGATATCAAACATAAGTTACCTAGCGATTTCTTCGTTTTCAATTTATTAAAAGAGAGCGTGACACTAGGATTCTATCCAGGGTATATATGTGATGGGAACAAAATAATAATAGAAATACATATTTTAGCCTCTGGTGGGATTTCGGCTTGTCTTGCGTCAAAGCCAATACAATTGTCAAGTGTATACATTCCGGAAATTATTGATATGGTCAGCTCTAATGTGATTGCATTACTTACGGCTTTCAAATCAATTCCAATCTGCTGTGGTGTCGATGAAAATACAGGGAATGAAACATGGCGTGTGCCACAATCAGGTAAAATGCTTAACACATCTAGAGCATATGACTGCGAGCGAACATACAAAATAATTCGAAGGAGCCATTTTTTTGACGCTTGCAAATCTATTTCGTCAAATCCAGATGACACTTATGATAACAAGCCCAAAAAGTTATGTTCCGATAAACAATGTGATCCTAAACCACTCTCATGCCAGACATAAAGTCGATTGTTGAAAGAAGTATCCATGGGAGCCAAAAAGAACTGTTCGACATGAAATATAAAAACGGTACGGTCAGTGATCCTAGAAGAAGAAGGTGGTGTAAAGAGTTTACTCGAACATGTCTCAGTCTCTGGTGTAGAAACAAAGCTGTATACAATGACTTAGCATCAAGCGGATAACTGATCCTACCATCCGGTTCTTTGTTAAAACGATATAAGAATAAAGTGACACAAGAATCTGGTGTGAATGTTCAAATGTTAGAGTGGATGGGTGCAAGAATCCAGACAACAAAACCTTACTAGTAATGGATATGTTGGCGGACTCATACTGGACGAAATGACTATCCAGCAAGACATTAAAATAAAAAAAAGATAGGAACAGAATCGCACTTAGTGGGATTTGTAGAAACGGGCTCCGAATGTGATGCAATGAAAGTAATCGATAACAACAAAAAGGAAGTCGAAATTGCCAGTCATTGCTTACAGTTTGTATTTTCTGCATTACCAGGGCTTAGATTTCCTTTTGCACACTATCCAACAAAATCAATCACAGCTGCTGAGCTCAACGTTTTATTGTGGCAGTGTATTTCGATGCTCAGAAAATATAGATTTATAGCAGCCTATGTAATGACAGATGGTGCTTCTGCAAACCAGTCCTTATTTGCAATGCATTTGCCCAAAACTATATCTACATGCTCCACCCACTGTTTTTTAACCCAGACGAAAAAGTTATATTCATGATGGATCCATCACACCTCGTCAAAAAATTTCGAAATAATATATACTGAGCAGTGGCAATCAAAATTTTCATACTTAACGGATGTAGTATTGTATGGCTGATGTAGATCAATGCTTATCAATGGTACAGAATGACGCATTCGTTTCCTGTTCACCAAAAACTCACAGATGACCATCTCTATCCCAACGCAGCTCAAAAAATTAGAAATCATCTTGCTGAAGATGTTTTGAACAAGGATATGCTTCACCCGAAGAAATTATATAGATCAAGTTTAAAATCATCAGGCAAAGAACTTGACGCTGCGATAAAACTGCTTGCATGGACAAGCCAATTTGTCGATATATTTCGTGTCATAAGACCTATAAGAGATATGTCAGATCCACGAATTAAGAAACTAAGATAATCAAAGATGCAGGTCAGTGGTTACAAAATTGGGAAAGCGATGTCTTAACCAATGGAGAGGCTGTCAAAGACCAAAAAAAAAAAAAATAATGTGCTGGGAAACTCGTGATGATACTCGCTACTAATCACAGGCTTCCTGAAATTAGTTGAATATGCTACAGTTAAATTGAAACAACCAGTAATGGCATCCAGAATCAACAGTGATATTGTGGAGAATGTATTCTCACAACAGCGATCCCTATACAATGGACCAAACACTAATCCTTCCTATCTCTCATACATGCATAACATTAATAGCACTATTCTTGGATAATCCAGTATTTCACAGGCAAATACAGGCGAAATAGTTTGTGATGCAGCTCATCCATTCACTGATCCTGCTCCCTAGATTATCAACTATGGGTGAGTTGAACTAATAGATAAAAATATATTATATTCATTACTAGGTATAATGCACACTTTTTTATTACTCAACAGGGTGGGCTTACGGCAAAAAATATTATTTTTCAAATTAACCTTGATTACAAAAAAATAATTAATAACAACAACACATCGATGTAAATATAACTGATATATTGAAATGTGCGTGAATTGGCTTTCATAGTTATATTACGTTATTTCGCAGCAACAGCATTAGATGGAAAGTCATTGTTTTCTTTTCTCTTTTGTATCATGGGTTTGGTGTCTTTAGTTATTTATTCTGGTTGAGACATAGTAGTATCACTCTCCAAAACAGTTCGCAAAGCATCGATTATTTTCTTTTTTGTGTGGGATGAGAGAACGTGTAATCCATAGCATTGGCTTATAATTTTCAATTGAGCTTTAGTGAATTTATCAAAAGCTTTCTGGTTGCTATATGACATAGCTTTTAGATTAAGGTGACATGCTTCTTTATTTGGAGTAAGATCGTCAACGATATCACTGAAAGTCACTTTAACAGGTGATAAAACACCTTTTTCTTTCTTTTCAGGATTTTCTGACGATGTGAAACTGATTTTTCTCTTCCAATTTTATGCAGAAAATCTTTACGGAACTGACTGTCTCCGACACTCACATATAACGTTATAACTTCATTAAATAAATCCTTTATGACAACTGTATTTTCACACGAGCTTTCAACCACAGATTTAACCTCATTCTTGACCGCGATATTATCATATAATCTGCTAAGTGATATGCTTGACTCTTTTTGAAACAACATAAGCCAGATAGCGAGGAGTTCAGTATCTCCAAGCAAGACAGATTTTATATGCATCCATGTTTCTGTACCATATCTATTAACAATACTTCCATCACATAGAGGTAAACGTTTGCGTTCTAGATTGATGAAAAAATTAAAACCCTGTCATGTATAGAAGTCAGACTCATGTTGAAGTTTTGTTTTCGAGTGGTTCCATCAAGACTTTCCACATTGGATCGAGTGATACATTAATATATTTGTGATCAAGATGTCAAGCATGGCAATGTTTAGCTTGGATTGACAACATTCGTGCACGGACAATGCTGCAGTGATTGAACCGAACTTTTGCGATGCAACGTCCACCGATATAGCGTATTTTACCACGTTCTGGTGCATCCAATATCAAAGACTGTTGAGATAAATCTTTGTATTTAACTACATGTTGCTTCACTGCTATCATATTAAAATTTGTCTTTGCAAGACATATAGTATTTCCCCGCATATCATTATAGTGTTCATTAGTTAATTGTTTGCTGTCAAATAACTGTTTAGTCGAATTAGAATATTCTTGTGTACCTGTGGTCTTGTGAAAAAACGCATGTAGAGCATCCAGGTTCTAGTTTTGTTTTCTGTTTGTGAAATTTTCTTACATAGTTCTTCATATATCATAATCCAATATGTGTGGCAGTAGTAAAGTGTCCACGTGTTTAATAAATAGTATCTGGGATTCAATAACAATATTTTCTATTTTGATACTTAGTATTATATCTTTCACATTAATGTCTGGCTTCTCATCGGTAATTGTCATCACTACCTGAAGGCTTTCTATTTCAGTGGATAGCATAGCATCGGTATGTGATATTTTATCTGGTGTAAAGTCGCTATCCTCCGATGAGTCAAAGTAATATTTATGATAGCTGTATTTGGCAGTGGCGTCATTGGCAGTAAGTGGTGTAGAACAACATGACAAATCTAGCTCTTCTTGTAAGAAATCGCCAAGGTAAAAGGCATTGATTTGCTCAAAATGTGGTGGGTATCACTCTGGTAATTCACAATTTACTACCTGCAATCCGTCCAAAGATATTGATCTGCCAACAGCTACACCAAGTTGTCCTGGATATTTGATATGTGTAGGGTCAATAATGACATTTGGCAGTGACATACCTTGGGCCTTATGAACAGTGAGACTATAACATAAAGCAATAGGGAACTGGGTACGGTGAGCTATTACTTTAGAGTGGACACAGTCATAGACTGTAAAAATCGACCTATGCAACTCTAGCTCAATGTCATTATCAAATATTACTGTTGGTCCTGACTCTGCGATCTTCACCACCCGTCCTCGTAATCCATTTACCATAGTATTTTGACAATTTTTTGATGAGCATAACAGGATTGTTCTCCTTCAATACAAGGTTACGACAGGCATGAATTCTTCTCAAATACTTGTTTGAACCGTCATCTTTCGCGACGTATTTCATAGCAAAAAATCGAACTGCCTTTTCATCACGGTCGAATGAAAAAGGGCCTAGACAGCTCTGAAACCAAGGTTGTTGAAGTTTCATCTGCCTGGCCCCGTGATATCGTATTTACCAGTTCAACAAGTTTGAGATCCTCTTGTCTGTGTGCTGTTGTTAAATTGTCAAAACAAGAAGATCCATCATCATCGCAGAGCATACTCGCCACAGATAAACTGTATGGGGGTATGCAAGTAGTTGTGAGTGGAGATTTTCATCAGCTGCTGCTGGTGAAAATCTCCGCTCACAACTACTTGCATACCCCCATACATACAGTTTATCTGAATTGCCGTGAATCACCCTACAAACATACTCGAGTTGACCCAATATTTTTCTACTAAGCATCGATATTTCGTCTATAAAGAGCACATCGCAAGTCAATATTTTCTGCTTTGTGTCGGTTTCGTTTGCTTGAATATGACTTGCAAGTTCATCTTCTTTATATCGGCCATCGAGCTGCCCTGCCCAACGATGATTATTGTGCATCACTCTGTGAACTGTGCGGAGGCCATTCCAGTTGTTGCCGTGATGGCGACCTTTTTCCCATCATTTTTCAACAGTTTTACTGATTCTTTTAACAGGAAGCTTTTACCTGTGCCTGCCTGTCCCGTTATGCACATATTGTGCCCACGGTGAATTAACTGTAATGCATGAGGCTGATCTTTGGATGATCGTGACATTATGCATTCATGTAGGCTAAATGGTAAATGTCCAACAACATGAATAAGGTAATATTGGCAATCTATGTTTCACCGCCCGCATAGCTACTGATAATTAGTGAGCACATGGCCAACTTTGCTTAAAATGTTTCCATAACCATTCAATAGAAATTGAATTCAAGAGGGGTTATACAAGCAGGCATATTGCGTTGACCAAGCGTTGGTATTGTGCTGGGCCAGCGTCGTAGATAGTGAGCCAGCATCATACCAGCACTGGGTCAACATCTCGCGGCATAGGTGCGGGAGGGTCATCCAGTTTATATTTTGAACTTATCTGATGCATGCTGTCAGTACATTATGTTATCAATTTTTTTTTTGTGACACAAATATATTATCTTGATACACAACAAATCAATATAATACAGACCGATATATATATATATTATTTAATTCTATTATTTTTATCGCACATCGTGTAGGCATTGGGTTATTCAATATATAAAGGATAAAATATCATTGGAATAGCATGATGTGATGTACGCGTAAATTCGGAACGAGGCGAACACATAAAATACAGGTATCCAATCAACTTCATCGACCTATGACGTGCGTTCGGGGTCAACCAAATGGTATTTTTTGATGGTCAGACCAGATACAGATAGGACCTACGTTAGATGATATAATAGTGGACACGGTTCTGGCATTATTTACAAATGTATATTTTGTTTGCGAAATAATGTAATCTATCGTCATAGCGACTGGTTATAGTCATTACCAGGGTTGTTTTTCCATTGTGTTTACTGGTCATTCTCTGAAATAATGCCGTCTTAATTCAGTTCACACAGCATTATTAGATTTGACCTAGGTATTATTAAACGCCCAAGACCATAGTTCTGACTGTCTACTGAGCTCTATCTGGCCGTCTACGAAGCACTATCTGGAAGCGACAAATAGGCTGTATTGGTCCAGCATCAGTGTAATGTATTGCCAACGTTTTTGACGTTGGCCAATATTGAACCAGTTTCAGGCCAAGGTTGCATGTTTTTTGGCTAATAATTCTGGGTACCCCTGTCTCTGTGAGCAGCTCAGTCACTTGAACAGACGACCCGCACAGCTCTGTGGTGGATGGAGGGAGGACTCGCCGGCGGTACCACCTCCTCTGTTTAACGTACCCAAAACAAACACACGACCATATAAGGCCTATGAGCCAAAATATTTATAACAATTTTTTCACCCTTTTGAAGCCGTATATTTCTCAACACAGTCAATTGTAGGCCTATAAACGGTGCTTATCTACGTCAAAACAATGTTGGGCTATTGATGGTACAACTTCTGCGATGCTGGCCCAACATAAAACCGACATAATTTGAATGTATCATGTTTGATGCATGGAGTATGATATTGACCCAGAATTGATTATTATGCTGAGCAATACCTGAAATTATATTTTATTCTCTGTATTCGGTGTGATTTGTTATGAGCCATTGACTATTCGTTTGATTGTGAATGTCAAAGAAATATAAACATGAATATAAACATGATAAATTATTAAATATATATATAATTATTACATTGAAAAATTTCAAATTAACATAAATGCTTAATAATGTATAACGAAAAAGTTATACTGTACATAACAAATATTTATCAATGATTGGGAAACATCAGATTTACTTTTGTTATCAGTTTCGATATGCGCACACAACCCCTCTCCTATAAATGGGCGTGTCCAAATTCCAACAATAAACAAAACTTTGGTTCATGGAATTTTTTGGAGTTTAAATATGGGGTAGACACAGGGGAGGGGTTCTGGTAACGACTATGTCCGATAATCAGTTCAGAACACTGGCATTATTAGAAAGAAGCCTCTGAGGGCGGAGCCCGAAGATGCTTCTTTCTAATAATGCTGTGTTCTTCACTAATTATCTAATACATAATTCGAACTATGATCAAATACAGACATTATTAAGTTTGTCGTCTGCTATTCGACTCTTTTTGTTGTCCCCCTTGGGGTATAATGTAGTGGGGGCGGGTGGTTGTGGAAAGGGGGTGCCTATGGACTTACTGACGCAGGGACGAGAGTCACGCTGATCACGCCAGGCAGAAGACATATTGTTATAGGTGCCCCGCGGAGCGTAATGATCAGACATGGGAGGTTAAACCCCTCTCTGAGTCTGCCAGTCTTTCCGTCTACCAGAACTAATCTTTTTAGGCTCAATTTGGAACAAGTTTCCTCTGAAATATTGTGTATGGGGTGTTCTTAGATTCCCCATTTTCATGCTGGTCATCAGGTCATTAACGGGGACAGGTAGTCTCTCAATAACTGTAGTGAGAACAGTTTTTAACTCTCTCATGAGCCCTTGTCATCATTATCAGCTACCTGAGATGACTGAGCCATACTAATTGCCTTGGGCCTAACCCCTGAACCCCAATATCGGTATGGTGATTGGTCCCGGTGGTCTCGAACCCAACCGGCTTTAGTAGGTTGACTAGCATCTGACTGTCTTGGAGTAGGAGGGAGTCTGTGTGACTGGCGTTTACCCGCATCCTCAAACAACCTGAATCCTGATTCACTATCAGATGAGAGAGACACACCACTACTCAGGTGGTCCCTGTCAGCACTGGTACAGGGATCTGTACGGCTATGGGTGTTTGTACTGGACGTAATGGTAGTAGTCGTCATGGCAGGAGAGTGTGTAGACACTGATGGGTTGTAGCTGAGGGCCGATGCAGTTTCAGTTCGGTTCAGTTCAGTAAATTTATTTGACATATAAAACCAAAGTAGTACATAATCAATTTTAACAAATAAATAAATGAAGTCAGGAGACCACCGTTAAGACCTTCTGGTCGCTAGTACAGTGGCCACCGTTTGCTGGTTTTAAATAATCAATCAAAAAATATATATTTTCTTTATACACAAGACCAAGTTCCAGAATAATCATGACATAAATTATAATATTATACATGTATTAATAACAATTTAAATAGAATATATTAGCCAAAATGGCATATGTGATTGCAAACAAAACAATTCAATAGAGTATAGTTGGCTGGATATTTTGCAATCATATAGGTTTTTGCGTAGTTACTGAAACCATTAAAACTGTGAGTGTTTATTTTATCTGTGATTAGAGTTGGAGTTAAATTTATTTCACTGGGCAACTGATATCTAATACATCTTTTTGCAAATTCGTGTTTTACTCTGGTAATCTGAAGCTTATGTCGTTGTCTAGTGTTATACAGGTGTATATCGTGATTTGTTTTTAAATCAAAAGAATACAAATATTGTGGAAGTAATTGATTAGTAGGTTTAAAGTAAAATTTAAGTTGAAAAAGTTTGTATAGATCAATGACCTTTAGGAGTTTTAAATGTAGAAAGATGAGATCTGTGTGGCTTAAATATTTACTTCTTGTTATTATCCTCACTGCACGTTTTTGTAACTTGAATACTCTTTTTGTATTTGTTCCCCAGGCTAGTATGCAGTAATTTATATGTGGAAGTATTAAAGAATAATAAAGTAATATTAATGCACTTTGTGGAAATACATATTTTAATTTGTTCATTATGCCTAGGGTTTTAACAATTTTATTTGATATTTTATTTACGTGATCTTTCCAGGTAAGCTGAGCATTTATTTCTAGGCCAAGAAAATTGAATCGATTTACGTTTTTACGTTTTGTATTGTTTATCTCTAAACTAGGAATAGTAATTTTTTTACGTGGTTGATGAAAAATCATGAATTTTGATTTACTTACATTCAAGGAAAGTTTATTTAATTTTAACCATATAGATAATTTTGATAATTCCTTATTTATATCAAATTCATTTAAATTCCCCATCAGCGTTGTATCATCTGCATATATTATAAATTTAAAGTATTTGCTTGTTAGTGCCATATCGTTTATGTAAATAATAAATAATAAAGGGCCAAGAATTGAACCTTGAGGTACTCCACAAGAGGAAAGTGTAACGTTGGAATTTGCATCATTTATTTGAACATATTGTTTCCTTTCATGTAAATAACTTTTAAGTAGTGTTAATGCAGATTGTGTCAGACCGTAAAATTTTAATTTTTCTATGAGAATATTGTGATCAAGCGTATCAAATGCTTTTGATAAATCGAGGTAAATATTAAATGGAATTTTGCCATTGTCCATATTACACGTTATTCTGTCAATTACTTCCAAGGCCGCTAATTCAGTTGAGTGTTCTTTTCTAAATCCGTATTGATTATTATGAAAAAGTTTATTGATGTTGAAATATGTGGTAATTTGATCAAAAATCGCTCGTTCGATAATTTTGGATATTGCAGGCAGTAGGGATATTGGTCTGTAATTATCTATTCGTGTTTTATCATTTTGTTTGTGTATTGGCGTTAGTTTCGCTATTTTCAATTTGTCCGGAAAAATACCAGTGTTTAATGATTGATTTATGATTAATGTAATTGATTTTGCTAATTCTAATTTAATGTCCTTTAGAAGATTTAATGATAATCCGTCATGACCAGAGCTCTTTTTGGTATTCAAATTATTTATTATTTTCAGTGTATCTCCCTCGCTAATGTTTTTAAATGTCTGTTTACTCGCTGGAGGATTTTTCAGATACTCTTTAAATGATCTATTTTTGGGCTGTTTTATAGAGTTTGAAAGGGACTGGCCAATGTTGGCAAAGTAGTTATTAAATTCATTGGCAATCAAAGTACTGTCACTCGACATATGTCCATCAATATTAAAATAATCTGGTAATTTACTTTTCTTCTTTTTTTTTAGAATGTCTACTAAAATTGTCCATGTGTTTTACATGTCATTTTTGCACTTCTCAAAGCATGTATGATAATATTGTTTTTTGGCTATGAAAATACTTCGCTTGAGTATTATGTTTAATGTGCGTAAATTTATTTTGTATTGGTAATATAAAGGTGAATCAGGTGATGTTTCTTTCAGTTTACGATATAAGTTATCTCTGTTGTTTATTGATTTAATAATGCCACTCGTTATCCATTTTGTTCTCTTGTGCTTTCGCTTGTTGAATTTAAGTCTTAATTGGAAAATGTTTCTTCATGGACTCTGTTAGGATATCATGCATCGTATTATAGTTTGCATTAGGATCTCCATTTGTCTCGGGTGTTAGTTTATCATATATATTTTGCTCCGCTAAGTTTGTTTTGAAATTGTTTACAGCTCCTTTTGAGTTTTCTTTAATATACACATATTCAGGATGTTGGTCTTTGACGATAGGCACTTTTAATGACATGCAGTATGGTAAAGGATCAGATATGTCGGTCGTAATAATACCGGCAGCTGTTTGTGATAAACTAAGTGTGGAAAAAAATTGTCAATTAATGTGCAACTACGATCGGTGAATCTGGTTGGCAAAGTGATTTGAGGGTAGAAGCTGTGCGAAACAATAGTATCAAAAAACTCGTTAAAAATTGGCCTGTCATGTATTTTTAGAAGATTAATATTACAGTCACCTGCCAGAATAATTTCACTATTAGATCTATCTAGAGATGTCAGCATTGTATTGAATGCATTGGTAAACGTTTGGTAATTATTATTTATGTCTCTCGGTGGTCTATATAAATTGCCAATAATAATTTTCTTGTTTAAATCGTGTTTACTTATTTCTAGGAACTGGCCTTCCCAAATATTTGATCCGTTGAATAGAGACAGTGACGTATAGTTGAACATAGAATTCACATAAATGGCTAATCCTCCATGAGTACTGGACATAAAACCTTTAGTTATTAGGTCATAGCCATCTAATTGGTACAACGTCAAATTAGCACCTTCCGCAAGCCAAGTTTCCTGAACACATATGCAGTTAAAGCTGATGCTCCACTGACGGCGGTCAACCCTGAACCTGGAACACTTACGTGCTCCTCTAGTGCCTGGGTAGCCACTGACTCCCCTGTCTGAGAACGAGTTATTTTCTGGATTCACAGTGGTACAAAATAATAATAATATAATCTAGATGTGCCCCAATTGTTGCCGTATTTCCTCTAAACACAATCAGCGCAGCAGACACATTAAAATATCTGGGGAACTGAATGTGCAAGGAAACCAAGCCGCCGTATTAGCCCTTTGGGTACGCTTACAATCGAAAAATAAAAATATAACCCTCAGAAATCGCTACAACAGCAGGAACATTATAGTCTGGAGAAATAATTATTTTATCCAAAAGAACATTATAGTCAGGGGAAATAATAATATTATTTGATCACTCCCCTTCCAAACAAACAAACAAAAATGAATCACTATCTATTTCCTCTGAACACAATCAGCGCGGCAAACACATTGAAATGTCTGGGGAACTGAGTGTGCGGGAAAAGCAGACCGCCGTACTAACCCTTCAGATACAGACGGCAATAAAAAATATATCCATCGAAAACCGCTAGGACAGTAAAATAGTCTGAGGAAATTATTATTCCCCCCCCCCCCTCAAAAATGATAATCACCAGATATCACACCTATTTTCATTAGGTTTCAAAAACAATATTTCTGACACAGGTATCCTGTGAATAAAATTACAGATTGTAACACTAGCCCGTTAACCCTTTCAAGCCTGACTTTACCATAGACATCTTCATCCACTACAAGCCACGAATTGCTGCCGCAATTCTCGACTTGTAGTGGATGAAGATGACTTGATGTGGTTAAAAAATTCAAGAAAATTACCACGTATTGGTAAACCAGTTTCATGGAAATTTTGGTTCTAAAACCCTTAGTTATAGGAAAATTAGGTATATTTCAGGGATCTAAGATGATGCTTTAATGCATCGTGAGGGCTTAAAGGGTTAAGTACTATATATCACTCTGATGATCTGTATTTGTCTTCGTTAAACACGGTCAGCGCAGCAGACACAGAAATGTATCTGGGGAACTGTGCTAGATGATCGACAGATTGTATAACTTAACACTTGAAGTACTTTATTTTTGGCACAAAATCTCTTTTAAGTGACATGGTGATACGATAAAAACGTTGTAGTGAATTTGATGAGATGAAATGATGTACCGAGGGCATGAAAGTGTTGAAAGACATTACCACTAACGGTAGGCTAACCCTTCAAGTCCCACGTCTAATTTGATAAATATCACTTTGACTATATCTACATGATCACCAGCGTCAAATAAATCAATAATAATAATGAATGCGAGATTTATCAAACTAAAAATGTTTCCATGTGAAATAGCTTAAAATAATTAACAAACAAAAACAGAAAACAGTTAAAGCATCCCGGGAGACAAATTATTACTGACTGTGTCCAATATTAACACAAATCAGTAGCAACAGTAATCTGTAGCTAATTAAACCACAGGAATAGAATTTAATCCCACTAGAATATTCTATTTCATACCCTCAGGTAAAGACATTATCAAAACAATTACACACGCACAAATGCGTTACAGAATGCACACTATAGTAGGCTAAGTTGAACCCGCAGGTAAAATATGTAATTTCACGGGAAGGTCGAACTTTCTTCTACCAGGATATGCATCAAGCAAACAAACCACCAACACCCAAGGTGAAAAATAAACACACACTAGTAGTAAGTTATATTGGACCTGAAGGTTAAATATGTAGTTTTACGGGAAGATTAGCTACATTATGTAGTATTTTTCGATCCTACCATTTAGGCGATATCGTCTGCTGAGTACTTGTCTTTTTCTTTTCCTTGTGTTGCGGTGGCGCTCTTTGGCTGTTCTTGTTGTGATAGTGTTTCTTGAGACGGGCCAGGTATTGACGTGTCAGGTTGGCTTAGACTGTGACGGAATTCTAGAATTTCTTTTATAGTGTTCGTGATTTTCAGCTGATTTGTTTCTATGGGGCCTGTAGCTTTTTCCCATGTTATCTTAATATCTCCTACTTTGACTGTAATGTTGTGAGACGGCTGTTTTCTTTTTGAGTTTTCTTCTACTGAGATCTTCTTTTTGGTTGTGGGGATCGGAGTGGTAGTTGTTTCAGTCATTGTAACGCGATCAAATGTTATTTTCTCTGGAACTATGAAGATGTCCGGTTCTATAGTGGTGCCCGGAGGGAGTGGCTTGCCCGGTGTGTTAGGGACTGATGTTTTTCTCGGTGACTGGGCTGGTGTAATAGCGTCTGTCTGCGGGTAGTAGATGCTCACCAACACTGTCACTTCACTGTTGCTTGTGATTCCTTCCGAAAGGGACGATGCAATTATCGTCCACATATTGCCATGTCATGACATGGTAATGCATCATAAATATATACAGTGTGTATAATATTTCGATTGTGCAATGTTGATTTATTCAGATATCATAACACAAGCTGTATTCGTAAGGGTTACACGAGTTTTACTTTGTAAAAAAATATGAATTAAAAAAAATCAAATTTACAAAAGCAAAAAAAAGAGTTGCCTATTGATTAGGTGCAGGTGCGGCGCTTTAAAATGCGTAATATAAAGAGGCTGTTTATTCTAAATATTAAACTAGTGTTCAACTGCAAAAGCGCATGCCTGGGACGGTCAAGTGTAGGCCAACAGTTGCCTATTGAGAACAGATTGACGGCATTAATATAGCCTCTGAATTGATTACAAGATACTACTTAAACGAGACATTGATCCAATGCTGTTTTAATGTTAGGCCAACGTCTGCGCCGCTGGCCCAACATTGAACCAACATTGAATAAATGTACAATGTTTGAGAAAGTCCTCCTGCAGCTCACCCAGCAAACACAAAACATTTGTATAACATTTATACAACGTCGGCCCAACGTTTTCGACGTTGGTCCAACATTGCATGAAGTCATACAAATGTTTTGTCTTTACTGAGTGTCAATACCATTTTTTGGGGTCAAGCAGTTTCCAAATCCCAGCAGTAATACAGTCAGTTTGCTTGCAAACCAGCGACCAAGTAGGGGCAAGGGCAAAGTGCTTTGATTTCTTAACTTATAGATGTCGCTCAAGTATATATGAACTTGCTGTGATTTGAGAACTTGCTCTTAATGAGGCTTTGGGTATGAAACGCATATTTAGTATTATTATGGAATAGGGCCTTGGCCTAACCACGGGCACTATTGCCTTCTGGGGGACCCTTGTACCGCAAATTTTGACAGTTGACCACACCCTTAAGAAAAGGAACTTTTTTTAAAATAAGGTCCAAATGCAGGAATCGACCGTGGGCCTTTGCATGTATGTATTTGTATGTCTATTAATGGGCTGGCTAAGTGATAGTTTAGGGTCGAACATTGCACTTTGGGTTAAAAGCATGAGTTGTCAGTGATATAGTGGGATCTTTTTCTGATATAGAACACCTTTGTCAGTCTTCCAAAAAGCTTGTAATAAGGGAAAACGTATCCCCCCCAAAACTAAATTGTCCTGGGGGAAATGGCCAACAACACTGTTTTATGTCAAGTTAACGCAACCAAATATGTTTTGATATACATTTTATATTTTTGCTCGTAATAATTATAGGCTACAGTAGTGCTAACAACTGCTTCAAGCATATATTGTTTATGTCGTCTGCATGAATTTGTAAAACACATTTTCATAGTCTATTACCGCTACCCTATGTGTGGAATGTTATCAAATTATTAGGTTAATCATGTTCTTTGGAACAACGCCCTTCACAAGTGCACAATGCTGTGCACTTCAAATTATTCGTGTAACCATTTACACAGTCCTCTGCATGCTACAGTGTATGAACTCATAACATGCTTTTTCAGCTTCATTTTAAAAGGCTTTCCCTCACACATATCCAGCCTGATACACAGCACGTAGAGCATGGTAGAGTGTGCTGTCGAAGAGCAGCTGTAGCTAGAGGTATATTTTCCAGTGTTCTGGGTCGTCTACAGAAAAGATGTTGTCTTGCTTCATCAACTGTTCTAAATTCACTTATTCTATTATACCAAAGGACCACAAACTTTTCAAGTAGTAGCATTATATCATGTATATCTGCAGACACAGTCACGGGAGAGGACGCCAGTTCTAAGAATGTGTCTGTTAGTTCAGGAAGCACTTCCCACGCGTGCCATGCAGAGTTTTTGCCTCTGCCATAGAAGAATGAAATCACATCACACCCGGTAAAGGCATGGAAAAACAACGATGGCCTTGACCTGTGTTAACCTAGTGCCTCAGCAATTTGGCGTGCTGCAATATATCTGTGTTGTTTCCCAGCTCCAAGCGCAATCCAGAGCTCGTCCACTGGGATATTTTGCACATGAGATATTGCCAACACCACAACATCTGTGTCTACTGTTCTTATCATTTTTTCATATGCCCATGCTCATATCACATGAAGAAATGACAGCTTAACCAGAGGTACAGTACACTGCTTTACCTTAGACGTGGATACCCGAGACTGCGCAATAATACCGAAAAGCTCCTCTTTGTTCTTGTCGCCCCTCTCCTGGCTCACATGATCTTGTTTTGTGACGTGAGTGTACAAGACAGATTCGGGAAAGTCAATACAGATGATTTCGATATGAATATGGTGTTGCTCAAAACCTGAATTTGTACTAGAATTACGGATATACTCAGGGCAGCAGATCCAGATTAGAACTATGGATGAGGTAGGTGTAATTTTCAAGATGAAAAAAATGTTTGTTGAATATCTGGGAAGCCATTAAAGGGGATGCTTACATGCATTTTGCCATGATACAGTTAATCCCCTTGCTTAATAAATTATAGTAACAGGTTACATGTGGTCGAATCCCTATGGTTTGAAATGGCAATCAAGAAATTTAAAATGATGGACTTTCCTGCAGATGCAGTTAAACTTATTTAACAGTGAAGTATAGCAAGATCAAGTACATGTAGCTGCAGGGGACACGTGATCTCTTTGGTATATTATTGTATTTGGCGGTCATTAAGCAGACTTAGACCTCCATCTGGTTTTCACCTATACTTTAACACCTTACACCTCTCTTTAGCACATGTCAATAGCACCTTGCACAAAACAAATAAAAAAAACCTCATGCATAAATTGGAAGAGAAAGTAACAACTCACCAACATTGCATATATTGTGGAGGTAATGTTTTTTCTTCGCTCACAGGTACTAGCACCAAAACATGCGGATAACTTGAAAAACGTATTGACAAAACTGCTGGCTCTTGCTGAGAGGATTGACTTTGTGTGTGATACATACACAAGTCTTTCGATTAAAGATGTAGAGCGCAACATCCGCGGATCACATTATGATAGATTTATGTTTCAAATAACAGGTGCTGAACAGATTTTTCCTAAAGAGTTCCAAGAAACGATGAAATCCTGTAATTTCAAGTCATAGCTATTACGATTTGTGGCAGACGAATTGCGGAATCAGGCATATCTTGACATTAGCAAAGTATGCCTAGATATTATGTATGTTGGGATTGAAGACAAGGCATATTGCTCTGATGTGTATGACAATATTGTTGAAAGCATGAGCTTTTTGCAGCCACAAAGAGGCAGACACTCGCCTGATATGGCAATGCCAAACACTTACATGCGAAAGTATTACTGATGGAAATATCATGATTCGTGCAATGATACCGATGTACTGATTATTCTGCTAACTCAGGCACATGTTCTTCCCGCACATATATGGTATGACTGTGGTATGAGCAGGCTTGGGGTCAATGTACTCGGTACTTCGGTACTTTGGTACTCGAGTACCGATTTTGCAGTACTCGTCGGTACTCGGTACTCGTACTTTTAAAAAGTACTTGTACTCGTACTTGTACTCAAGTACTTTTAAAAATGAAAGTACTTTTAACGAGTACTTATGAGTATTTTACGAGTACTAGTCATCTTAAATTTATTCAAGATAGCTCACATACAAATCATAAAGCAGTATAGCGGTATATGGAACATTCAGTTAATGATTCGTTTACCATCCGTTTAGCAATTATATTGAAAAATGATTTAATTAATACTTTGAAATTATTTCAAATCTAGTCCAATCACTTACACCAACTTATAACAGAAGTGCACCTTTTTTACAATATCATGCTACTAATTTCTTGTTCTTCCTTGTATATACTAGTATCCTCGTGTAGCTCACAAGATAATTAAATAGCTATTCTTAAAAAAAAGACGAGAGACGTATCTTTGGAAAACAGGATTACATGTTGATATAATATTTACAAGTGACTATACTATACACTAGGACTAATAATCATTGAAGGGCGAAGGGTGATTTCAACAATGATGTCGCGCCATTTTAAAATCACACTTACAACACCTTGTTCGTCGCAGCTAAACCCCAGCAAACACGAGGCATTGAACCAATGGTGGTATAATGGTATGCCAACGTTGAAGACGGTGTACCAAGATTACTATAGGTTCAATTTCTCGTGTCTGTTGTGACGATCAATCCGTATTTGCATAATATTTGTACAATATTGGCCCAATGCGTAGACACTTAGCCGACATTTCCCCAGCACCGGAATAATGTCACTTCAGTGAACTAGTAGTTTATACCTGTTATCTTATATTTAAGATATCTTAAAACAGCTAAAGCTCATACAACTCTGTACCAATGTTGTGGAAGTACCAAAAAAACACGACCGCGACAACGCGACGTCTTATCTACGGTGACCTTACCATGCCGGGCCAATGTTCAAGACATTGGGCCGAGAATTAACCAGCATTGTACCGAGAAGTACGTAGGATTAACACATGATATAACAGAACTTTGCAAACAAAGATGACCAAAATAATTAGACGGCAAACATCACCGTTTAACTGCGGGACCCCACTATTATTTATAATATTATTAGGCCCCTATTACAAATCACTTATAATGCGGTTCATCCTAAAAAAATCCTGTATATACTAAAAACAAGATTATGCACAAGACGTCAGGTGTCTAGCGAACTAAACAACCCTAAAATGTACAATATACATTGTGCTACAAATTAGAGGAAAAGATTATTGGACACGTTAGTGTCGTGTCAGGGTTAAAGGTGTGAGGTTACATAATGAGTCAATTGTCTGCCTACGGCGGCTTTTTATAACCCTTTCCGTTCCCGAAATGTGATGACGGACCGAGTATAAAAATAAATACAACAGTGAGGTGCTCTTCAAAAAATATATTTTTAAACTAATAATTGGCTAATTCCTCAGCGTATGCCCGGTTTGAATCTTGTACGGATATACATGTATTATAGTAATACATTTGATTTGATATTACTGTCTCCAGCAGCTAAAGTGTGCCTGTTGTTGCAATTCTGCCGTGCAAAGCCAAAAGGCAGTTCTGTTTACTTTACAAGTAAGCAGATACTGCCTTTTGGATTTTCAGGGCAGAATTGTGATCCGTGTAGGCCTACACTTAATAGCCTTGATCTTTTCCATGACACAATGTGTGTTCAGGCTCATTTAAGCGTTTATTACAGTGTCGGCCAAATGTTGGCGGCACTGGCCCCAAATTTTACCATCATTAGGCCTACTGCAAGTTTTCAAGCTAACGTGTTTTGCAACGTAAAGCTTTAGACACAGACAATTCATATACTAGTATCAGAAATACATCTGCTAGTATGTACTTATCTATTTATTATGATTCGCCAAATAGTAGGCCTACATGTAGCATACGATAGACTGCTTGCACGAGTTGCGCGTGAGCAGTTTGTCTGATTAAAACAGTTCGGCGTTGCTCACTGTGTGGCGTGTTGTCATTGAACAGTGTGCAACAGTTGTCTGATTAAAACAATTCAGCGTTGCTCACTGTGTGGCGTGTTGTTATTGAGAAAGGTGTATAATTTGTACACTGATAGGAAAATGCACTATTATACATATTGGCTTGGACATGGCGTTAGATAATTGCAATATCAATAAAAGGCATGTCCAATAAAATATTATTCTAACGCTTCCTTTACCGACTTCCCCCTGATGAAACTACCCCCAAAAACCGACTTGTTTTTCAAGTAGGACCCCGGAGGTAAACCCTGGGCACAATACAGGTTATGGCTATGCGCATGCGCACATCGTACAAATTAAAAATACAAGAGAACAATACGTCTATGCCACTGACCATTCTATTTGGCAATTTCCAACCATGCATGTCATGAAATATCTTCATTGCAATTAATGCATGGGCACATGTAGAATTCGCATAAATGCGAAATTGGTAAAGGAACTTGGTAGTTTTCACATAAATGCGAAATTGGTCAAGGAAGAGTTAATCACTAATATATATCTATATGTGACCCGATCTGGTAAAATGAGTCTATGTCGCATATTTAAATATTGGGGTTATTAAGATATACCGCACCTACACAAAATTACCTTTGAAATGGTATATCACACAACTCTGTAGCATGTTTAACTTTTTTGTGAAAATGGCATTTGAAGTTCAAAAAGGCAATTTGTGCACTTTTGGAAAATAATCACACAATTGTATAAAAATAAACTAAATAGAAAAATAATCATTTCCACCCCATTTTCTCAATAATCGTTTGCCAAAGTGCGACTTAAGACTCATTTTGCCAGATCGGGTTACATATATCAACATGAAGAACATATATTATAATTAATTATTTATTGAATAAATTTCATGTAAAATAATTTCAGTTTACACCCGGAGCTTACAACCAAAGTACTCGGTACTTGTACTCAAGTACTTTTAAAAGTACTTGTACTTGTACTCAAGTACTTATAAAAATCCAGTACTTGTACTTGTACTTGTACTCGTCATTTTTTCAAGTACTTGTACTTGTACTTGAGTACTTTTGTCCAGTACTCGCCCCAATCCTGGGTCTGAGCAGTATTAATTCACGTTGATATGTGCGCATGACCGTGACTGGACAAAGACGTCAACAAATCGAGCTCCAATATTTTGTGATTTTTTGCCTATTTCTAAGGTTGCATGAATCTGGATATTTGAATAGATAGACAACTAAGACCCAGTGACATTGGTGATATATTTATATATGTCATATCTTTTATTCTTTGCTAAGAACTATTAAGTTTATAAACTGACATGTTTTGTGTATACACAAACTGACTATCGACATGGAGACGGAGTGTGATTAACTCTGAGCTAATCCTCGCAGTGTGAATCAACCAGCCTGACAGCCATGGAGTCACGAGAAGGTGACACGTCAACGAACACCACCAGCTCTGTGGAAGGTGACGGGATATGGGATAATTTCATGCACCCCGTTCTCAGTGATATTGACGGCTCTATAGCACATATTCTCGGCCAGATTGCAGTGACACCCAAACAATCAACAATTGAAGCCCTGGTGGAGGCGATAGACGCTGATGACGATGACATTCTACATGCTAGGTATGTGTTATTTAAACACGCAATTGATCGCTACCATGATCAACTCTATCTCATGTTGGGCGAGGAGGCTGAAAAACCAAAACTTATTTTGAAAAATAGAAAGGGTAGCAATGCCACGACGGCACTCTCTAGAGATGTCTACGCTCTTTTTCTCTATGTGAGTGGATCTGACGCTTGCTTCCCTAAAGGTGTACTAAGTGCAAAGTGCAATCTTATTGAAATTAAAAGTACCAGCACAAGGCCAGTCACACCGATGGTGGCCACAGTGAATAATAACGACGACAGACCCACAAACACAGAGGATACTGCAAAGCTACATGAGACAGCACAACATGATAATAGCAATGACACTAATAAATCGAGTCCAATAATTAAAACTGACAAGTTACGCGTGCTGGAGCGGTTAGCTCATGTTACCAGTGTGTGTCGTGATCTCCAATCTCAATTACAGAATGAGCGAACTGAGAGAAAGAACATTTTCGGGATACTTGAAAATCGGATAACAAGCCTAGAAATGAAATTATCATCATACAGTGAGATACCTAAACAGGATAGCGGTGACCGCCCTGGCGATGATAATGACGTGACTACAGATGTGATTTGCAGTGCAACTGGAAACACTCCACCACCCGAACGCGCAGTTGGTAGCGATCCTGGCCCTCGCCAGCCTCGCGTAAGTCTCACCGAATTCCCGGCACTGCCCGACGTGTCAACATCAACTCCCAAATCACAACATCATACACCTACAGCCAACGGTGAGCATGCTAGTCATGAGACAAGAGCAAATGACTTGAGTATAATGACTGCAGTTAGTGTGATAAACCATGAAAATGACAATTCTAGTAGCAGTAATAAGAACTGTACAACCAATAACAGTAAAATCTGTAGTAACAGGAGTAGCAGCAGCAACATCAAATCCAGCAACAATGACACCTCAGATAAGAGTACAAGCAGTAGCAGCAGCAGCAGCAGCAGCATCACCTCCAGCACTGATTATCCAACAACCAACACGGGACCCAGTGATAACAGAAGTTATTCTGAAGTGTCCCAGATTCAAGGACCATGGCTAACACCCAAACGTGAACTTAAAAAGTTAAAAAAGAAAAAGCGAAATGAAGATCTCCTAGAAACACGGAATCGGCAAAGTTCACCGGTTTTGAAAGCAGCCAAATTAGAATCTGGCGTTACACTTTATATACAGAACATCCATATGCCTGAGGGATGTGATAAACTAGGTGTCCTCAACATGGTGAAGAAATACGCCAATAGAGACGATGACCCGACAGCAGCCATCAGAATTAAGAAAGGGACAGTGATATCAAACCACAGATGTGATGATGTGGTTGGCTGCAGGATCGTAGTTTCTGAGAATGACGCAAAAAAGTCCATACAACCAGGATACTGGCCAGATGGCATGACCTGCCGCAGATGGGAGGACAGACCACCCAGACGTGGCATGCAGCAGGTACGCTACCGTAGGCATGAAACCCAGGAATTGAGGCCATCACGCATCTTTTATAGGCAGAATATTGGTGACTATGACAGAGATGACAGACACTATGCAGGTACCACACGCCGAACAGCTGATAATAAAGATAACAAGAACCCAGACAACCTACAGCGGCGTGACAGGTTAGACAAAGATGATGGTGATAATGGCCGTGATAGGTGTGTTGATTTTAATGACTTTCAGTACAGTAGAATTAGCAGTGCTTGGTGAAACGGACAGGTCAGTCGACAGAGTGATTTTTGTTGTTATACTCATCTTTTATATCATGTATTATACACGTAACCGTAACCCTTTCTGGTCTATTATTGTATATATAATACTCTATCTGTGTATAATGTCTGACACTAATATGAACTCAAAGCCTCTGAGATGTATAGCCTGGAACAGTCGAGGTATGAATGCGGCTAAACCTTACTTGAACACTTTATTAAAAGATAATGACATCGTTGTTATATCTGAGCATCAGTTGTTCCACGAAGAAATATATAAACTGAGAGAAATCTGTGATGAAAGTGATTTTCAAGTGTATGTAAAAGCTAAACCAAAACCTATTTTAAATACAACCAGATACACACCTGGTAACTGTGGCATAGCTATAGCATGGCGAAAGTCACTTAAGTATAAAGTGACACCGCTGAAAGACATTAACAATGATAGAATGTGTGTTTTAATGTTGCATGTCTCTCCTGTTCGCCATATATTTATCATTGGGGTTTACCTACCCCATAGAACATGTATAAAAGATGATATTTGTGACTACTTGAGTGTAATAGCAGCTTTTATTGAAAGTCACAGGGGGTGTGAAATAATAATTATTGGTGACTTTAACTGTCATATTGGAGATGAATTTAGCGGAAGGTCATGGGGTCAAACATGCAGTAATGGTAGAAAACTCCTCAAGCTGACTGATTCGTATGACCTTGTTATTAAAGATTTGTATAATTCAAGTACTGGGCCAACATTTTCATTTCAAAATTCATGTGGTGGTACATCCTATATAGATCATTGTGTCATATCACGCTCATTAGTAGATCAAGTTCGGATGTGTGGTGTTATGGAGGAAGCGACTGAAAATACTTCAGATCACCTACCTGTGTTTGCAGTAATAGACATCTGTTTTAAAAATAATAATAATGGTCGAAAATCTATGCGAGACGATATAACCTGGCAAAAATTAAGCGAAACAGATATTAGATCTAAGTACACTGATAAATTAGAGAGCTACATGTCTGATTATATTTTGAAAAATTGCATGTTTACTACTGGAATATCAACGCATTCTAAAAATGATATTGACAAATGCATTACCGATATCAAAAATATGATGTGTCTAGCCAGCAAATTACTTCCCCGTCAGAAACCAAAGGGTCATGCTCGACCATATTGGTGTCCAGAGTTAACTGTTCTGTGTCGCGCTAAAAAGCAGGCCTGGCGTGAGTGGGTGAAAGCTGACAGGCCGCGAAATGATGATAGCCCATTATGGCTCCGCTACAAGCTGACTAAAAGAGAATTGAGGGCCAGACAGAGACAGCTACATTATCAATATGAGCTTAACTACATTAATAAACTTGACAAAGCTGATAATATCGACCAAAAACTGTTTTGGCACCTGATAAACCGGAGACTCAAACCTAGGGCAGGTAACGAATGTGCTTTTAAAAGGCCCGATGGCCAATACGTAACCGACCCTATAACCATTAGAGATGAATGGCGTAGTTATTTCGAGCACATTTATACACCAAATTCAAATAACCAAGACAAAAAGTTTGACGAGCATGTAAAACAGGTGGTAGCTGATTTCTCTGCTAATATAAACACTGATCGCGAGATGCACGTTTGTAATGATGTTATAATGCCAGGTGAAGTTGAAATTGTGTGTAAACAATTAAAGCTTAATAAAGCTTGTGGTTACGATGGTATTCGTGCAGAAAATCTCCGGCACGCAGATAAAACTACTTACTTTGTGCTTAGCAGAGTTTTCTCCGCAATGTTTTTAAATGGATACAGACCTGAATGTATGAAACGTGGTATTATCATTCCTATACCCAAAGGTAAAAAAGATCATAGTGATCCGAATAACTACAGAGGTATAACCCTCCTTAGTACACTTAGTAAGGTATATGATAAAATCCTACTAAAGAGATATGAGAATTGGTTCAGAACCAAATTATCTAATCTGCAAGGGGTAGCAGAGAAGGGTGGCTCCAGTATAAATACTGCTCTGTTACTACACGAAGCTATTGCCCATACTGAAAACACCTATGTAGCACTCCTTGATGTAAAGAAAGCGTTTGATAGTGTCTGGATAAAGGGACTTATGTATAAACTCATTAATCTAGGAATGGATAAGCGGCTGTGGTCCGTTATTTACGATAGCTACAATGGGTTCAAATGTTCTGTTAAGATAGCTGGAGGCCTATCCAATTGGTTTTGTCCCCAACAGGGAGTACATCAAGGTGATGTCATGTCTATGTACCTTTTTTGCATATACAACAATGACTTGTTAAATGAACTGGTAAGCATAGCCTGTCCTATTTCTATTGCTCATACAATACTCACATGTCCAGCCTTTGCTGATGATATCGCTGTTGCTGCCAAGTCAGAATCTACTTTACAATATATAGTTGACGAGGCTGTTAAACACAGTTTTAAATGGAGATATAGTTTTAATTTGGACAAAATTCGAATACTTGTTTTCTGTAAAAATAACAGAGTGCGTATTGTTAATATTACAATAAGAAACCAGTTATTAAAACAGGTTGACAGTCACCTTCATGTAGGTATCCCATTATGCAGCACAAAAAAAGCAGATAAAGACTTTTGTAATGAAAGGATTACCTGTCACAAAAAGCTTGTAAATATGATTTTAAGTATTGGTAGCAGTACTGGTGGGATTAATCCTATCAGTGGTAGTAAACTGTACTGGGCGGTGGCAGTGCCTAAATTACTATACGGGTGTGAGGTGTGGTCAATGAGTGAACAGAGTGTATTAATGATGGAGCAGGCTCATGTATGGGCAGCACGCGCCCTGCAGAGTCTGCCAAATCACAGCTCATGTCTAGCGGTCACTGCTTCACTTGGATGGCTGAGTATTGAGTCACACATTGACATAAAACGGTTATGTTATGTACACAGGTTAATTTGTGCTGAACCTCGCTCCATAGCCCGTAAATTGACTGTTCATGTTTTTATGCAAATGTATATAGATAAAGATATTTCTACATATGAGGGACCCATTGCTGTTTTATATAAAACTTGTAAGAAATATAATCTAATGGATATCGTGTACAATGAATTATTTTTTAGTGCAACTCCCATGTCATCTACACGTTGGAAAAAATGTGTTTATAACTCTGTAAGTCAACAGCATATTGCGCGTTGGAATATGTCCCGCATAATGTATACAAGTTTATATTTGTTTAACAAATGTGTGCAATCTGTGAACTGTTTATGGATTTGGAAGGTTGCAAAACGTAATCAGGCTTTTTTAAGTAAATGTAAAACTGTTGCTAGGATTTTAATCGGTAGCGGATGTATCTTTTATAGTTTTTCAGGTGATAATGTCCGACATTTACAAATATGCTCTCTGTGCGATTCTTATGACAGATTAACTGTTGCTCACGCGTTGTTGAGCTGTGCGAGTCTTGAACCTCTTAGAAGTGTCAGCTGGGCCGCCGCTACTCAGTCTATGCCCGGGCCTCTGGCTGAGTCGTTAGGCTCGCTTTGTGACAATGAGAAAATGATTATGTTATTGAGCGGATTGAATTGTCCTTACATTACAGAGTGGCAGGTTATATATGAGGACATTATCACCTTTCTCGCCACAATGTACACCAAGTTCAAAGCGAATTTAGATCGACTGTGATTTTCCACGAGCTGTTCACAATACCTTGAAATGTCACAGTAATCATACGAATTTGAGCCATTTTGGGATTAGAGTTGGACCCACCCCGGCCGGCCCAGTGCGTTGGCCCTGTGTTGATCTGATCTTGGGCCAGCGTCGTATACGCTGGACCAGCATTGGATCGACATGGGACCGACGTATTGTGCCGGCTGGGTGGTTTCAGGCGGTGTACCAGCCTTGTGCCAATTTCTGCTGTACTTTTTCGTTTGTACTTTTATAATCACATGCTGCAATGTTTCACCCTCTGTACATAATGTTATTAATGTGTGTATTTGGTACGTTTTTCAATAGAAGTTCTGACGCATTTATGTAACGTCAAATAAAAAAAGAATATTTATTAACATTTATGATTAAAATTAGCTACGCAATTAATTATTTATTTATTGGTTTTAATACTTTGTCGAATTATATTTGTATTGTCTTAACTGTATACCATGTATCACACATGTACTTCAATATGGAGGTGAATAAAGACATATATATATATGTAAAATGTAGATATATCGTTGTTGGCGCGTAAGATGAGACCAAATCTATGTACGGCTATCGCAGAATTTCATGCTTTCCCCGGATCCGATTACACTGGTTCATTCCTGAATAAGGGCAAGGTGCGCCCTGATGGAAAATCAGTCAATTCATGACAACATTCGGAAAGCTCGGAAAATCCTCTTCTGTCGCCCAGAGGCAATAGAGGAATTGGAAACATATGTATATAATATGTACAGCCAGCCTAAATTAACATCAGGCCAGACATGTGTTTTTAAATCAGCATTTTGCAACGAAAAACGAGTCTCAACCACTTTACAAAATCGGGGGAACAAATCCTAGTTCATTACCCCCTTGTAGCCCAGTACTGCTCGAAAAAATTAAACGTACCAATCTTGTTACCTCAATCTTAAGAGATACATTGTTGCCTGAACACCTGCAATAAAATACTGTAGGAAATGGGTGGTTCCTAGATTAAACCGGTGACGGTGAAGGTGATGATGAGCTCTATTACTCATCAGATGATGAATATGATAGTGATAGTGTCTAAATAAATCTGATACATCTAATTCAGACCACTATTATAATATATACAGCTAACTACGTTTGTTTTTATTTTTGTCTCAAACAAGTGTTTTAACTCATAGCAGTCTAGGTCCGAGCCCAGCTCGGACCTGGCATTTATGACGCTGCAGTCTAGGTCCGAGCCCAGCTCGGACCTGGCAATAATGCTTAGCCATTCACCAAATGACATCACTTGCGCAACTATGAACCAAGTATGGGTAGCCTGGAACATAAAGAGTTGACTTATTTGCATCACAACTGTTTCCGAAATAAAAATCGAGCTCCAGGCTCAGATGAATACGAGGCTTTTGTTATTTCCCAGATGAGTTGGGAATGTCAAACTTGGTGCATCTCAAAATTTGAAATCCAGTATGCATCTCAATTTTTTTTAGAAAGATTGCTAAATCCCATAGTAATAACTTATTCACCCTATTATTTTGTTTATAAAGACCTATTGAATGCTTCTTCGAACCATTTGTGGTGTATTTTAATATATTTTATGTGAATTGATGTAATGTTGTACTCCTGAATCTCCGTGAATTACAAAAATACCATTTTTAAACAAAATTTCCGAAAATTTGACTACCTAATAAGCATATTCAAATGGCTGTCGGTTGCCATGGCAACATCACATTGGCCGTTTCAATGAAGTGTATTCTGGATATATATTGTATGTGTGTTCCTATGGTGTATGGGAAATACATATGCCATAATTCTAAATTTATATTAAAAGTAAGACATTATGTCCCAAAATCACAAAAATGGCCAGACCACACAGACGTCCTATATCAAAACGGCCAGACTGCTATGAGTTAAGTGGTAAGAACAGCAATATATCGTCTCTTTGGAGTTAGAAGGTGCTAACCTGCCACTTTGTAAAGTGGCAGTTTAGCACCTTGTACTCCAAGGGGACGAGATATAAAGACAGTTATAAATGTGCATGGGAAACTATTAATGCCAATAGAAAAATTCAAAATGATCGAATAATTGGTTTTTCATTATTTATGTTTAGATTGAAAGGGAAAAATAAAACGTTTTTTAACTAAACGTGCATAATATATTGGTATGTACTGTATATCCTATAATCCCTGTGTATATTATAATCGTAATGTGTTGGTCAATAAGTTTAATTTGGTACCGTATATGCCCATGTAGATGTATTTTGAATGGTGTCATGGTCTAAAATTCGATTCTGACGTCTAAGGTTGATCCTTGCACTGAAAGGGTTAAATTACATAAATGATTGTGAATTTCATCTGCATGACATTAATTAATCTAAAATCACAGCGGAGACAAATTCACTAAAAAGGAACATGAAGATCACATATAAGTTTGACTCACAATTTATGCAAATTTGTACTACCTTAGATGAATTATATAAACCGTTAAAATGCTGAAATATGTTTGCACAAACTATGGAGACCAAAGGGTTTCTTTCAATTTGAAGTAGTCATCATGTCTTGGTTAGCTCTTTTTCATTTGAATACCTATGGATCTACGACCATTATCAAATATGGTCAATCTTTCAGTGCGGAGACCGACTTTATACATTAAAAAAGGGGAACGTGAAAGGGTTAAAAAATTGTCCTATTATTGTATCACATGTGTCAGACAGTTTTATTGGTACCATATGTCCTTATGTAGATACATTTAAACAGTGTTAAAAAACGACTTTACAATCCTTGCATAAAAAACACGCGATAAAGTCTTAAAATGCACTTTTTTGAGAAAACGCAGCGTTTGCGGGATTTAAGAAATTCGTTTTCAGAATCAGCATGAAATTCTGAGTTAGAAACAATCTTCAAACCTTTTGAGCTCAGCCACTAATTAAAAGTGGCTCATCTCACAGACTATTAAACTAATGTTGGTTTCATGTTGGGCCAGCGTCGCAGACGGTGTGCCAACGTTAAAACAAAATTGTGAATTTAAGCTTGCTTTAACCAACTTGATGTTGTGTCTCGCTACTGCGACCCACAACTTCAAGTGGTTGAAAAATGATTAGTATTTGTTTAATTCGAAACCAAACATTTTCAAATATTGATATTTTTAAACACCCATTTCCTTCCCGATGACAGTGATTTGATCGGCTAATGAAACGGATTAAAAATGCTGCTCAAACCTCTACATTGTGTATAATGTGGATCAATGCATAAATGTTGGGCATCAATGTTGGGCCAGCATAGGTGTTATTTCATCGTGGGTGACATTTGACTCGTCCAAATTGTCAGCATTATCCTTGGTCCGACACAAAGGAGATGATTTACTAAGTACATGTCGCTATCAAACTATTCTGCCCTCCAAAGCCAAAATGTGTTACCTTTCCCTTATTTCATTTACGCTCCTAATTGTCACGTTTTATGTTGCAGAAATACTGCCGTGCATAGCCAAACACATATGGGATGGGCATCAAGTGCGATGAGACACACGAATCACCAATCTCACTTCCATGGGCTTCAGATTCTGACGTCCAAAGACGATCCCCGCACTAAAAGAATAAAATATCTATAATGGCCGTAGATCCGTAACATATAGGTATTCAAACAAAGCGAAAATTTGATTAAGACATTTATGGTGACAGAAAAAAACCTTGATCTTCATGGTTTATACAAAAATAGCTCAGTATCTCTGCGCTCTTTTTGAAGAAATTACCATTTTTTGCCCAGAAGATCCGTAACATACACTCTTTCGATTCTGATATGGAGAGGTCAATTCTGACGCGTTTAACAGCTGATTAAAATCTAATTAGATAGTATCCATAATTAGCAAAATCTGGAAAAAAAATCAGAGAAAATGGTCTCAAGAATCGGTTGATAGATTTTAATTATCTTAGTTGTTTTATCTGTTTGATGGATAGTTGACACCACCAAAATATTGTATTAAAACATTCGTTATTAAGGTCATGTGATGTGTCAGATACTAAGTAAAAACTGGAATATATTGTGATATCAACAGTGGGATGCTTGAGTTACCACTAATTGGAGGATACAGCCGGATTGTTATTTTCGAGATAATTATCATGCTTTCGTCTATGCAAATAGTGACAATAAGTTACAACTCTAGCAAGCTGAAGTGCACTCGATGTTTGTTCTTGCAACTGTCTCCAGCCAGTCCTGCAGTTGTTAATAATAATTACAATACTTTTATAAGTAGTATTAATAATAAATAAAATAATGCATTATCTACATATTTAAGATAAAATAATGCAAGCATTAATCTATAGAATAAATACAAAATACAATTAAAAATAGTGATACATAATTATGGAAACTCCTATAATGAAAATGTCATTTTTATTGTAAATGGTTATAACTATAACATAATAACTATAACATATTTTATATAAATTATCAATCAATTAATTGTAAATGTAAAGGATTTTTTTTATTTTTCAAAACCTTTCTATACTTTAGACCATGCAATTTTAATTCAGAAACTAAATCACTATGGCCTAGCAGATTGATTGGTGATTGGCCGATCTTGTAATGTGGCAGGCTGAACCACTCTTCGATTGGTCGGGGGTAGAAAACAAGACGTGGACCCAGACTCGTCTCTAACTTTACTTCAACATTATTTAACTAATATAAAACAGTATGTTAGTGCAGCAGATATAGAAATAAATTGTGCCTTTTGTGATAAAAGCATGAAATTTGGCACACATATGCAGTATGGTAGTATGAAACTTTTCAGCTACAGGGCTATCGCAAATTTGTCCCAGGACGCAAATGGCGGCCATTTGTCAAAATAGCCGCCACCGGTGATTATTTTTTCTCCTATACGACACCGTTTCAATGTTTTGTGAGTGAAAAAAATGGTTTATTTGTTTTTTGTGCATATATATTGAGCTAAATATGTATAATAAATGTGATCCATGTAATTTTATTACAAAACAAGCAATTATATCGGATTTTTTTCCTGAAATATGCCCGCGTACAGCTACTTGTTACGCAAAAACATATTGTTTCGACCAATTGTAGATGCGAAGCTTTACATATTGTGTGGGTGGAGAATTTTTCCAAACACAGTGCTTAATTACATGTCATAATAGAGATATTACACATTTATGTGTATATAAACATATCTTTTTAAGGGGATAATCCATCATTTTGTTAACATTGAACGGCATAATCCTGTCGTAGAAAGTCAGGTTTTGGTGACACTGTTATCACAATTGTGTTATATGTGTCATACATAAATACTTATTTAGTGTCATAATTTCCTGCACAGAAACACAGTGCAGTACACCTGAGTGCAGCTTTGAGACATTTACATTGCCCGCAACATCCTTTTTTGCACCCACATCGAAGGAGTTCTCTACAAGCCTTAGTTGCTTCGGGTAAATCTGTCCAAAAACATCCCACTTTCCAGTGTCATTCTTCGTCCACCCCCAAACAGATGGAGAGGGCATTTCTGGTGCTGCAATGCAAGATTGTGACCAGCAGTACCCAGCCTGATATGTAGCCCTCTTCACATGCTGGATCAGAGCAGCCTGAGTAGGGGGTATTAGGTCGAGGGCTCTTCCTTTCTGAGCAAATAACTCTTTCCGTGCCTGATTCACAGATGTATGGGTAGTGGTACGATCATATAGCAATACAATAAATTGTTCAATTAGTTCAAAATATGGTTCAATTTGTTGAGGTGTTGACCCGAGAGAGCAAAATGCTTCTATCACAGCATCAAGGTTTTTCCATGTAGCCCAAGCAGTTTTTTTTGCCCTTACCGTGGAAGAAAGATATTATATCGCAGCCACTAAGTGCATGAAAGAATGGTAGGGCTCTACATTTGCTTGGCCCTAACGTTGTTGCTATCTCATGAGCTGCCAGATATCTAAAATGTTTGCCAACACCATAGGCAATCCACAAATGGATATGACTCAGACCTTGAGAAGCGGCTACAGCAAGGACTACCACGTCTGTATCAACTGTGCGTATTGTGACTTTATCGCGGCCTTCCTTAACAATGTCTTCCAGATGAAGGAAAATATGTGTGTCCGCTCGTGTGCATGGAGCTAATCTGGAAGTGTCACAAGACAGGTTACAGAGCACATTATCATGGTATGTGCTTAGGATCATTTATCAAAGGGTTATTTGTCACAATTTGAGCAAGAAAAGCGAACAACTCCTCTTTGTTTTCTTCAATACGGAGAAATTCATACCAGTTTCCTGGGACTCTTGTGGCTGGCTCCACACGACGACGAACTCCTCTGCCTCGCTTTAGTCTAGTTTCTGTTTTCAAACTATCTGGAAAGTATCTATCCCAAATATTATCTACTCTGTTAGAATGTTGTAGGTGTGATTTTATATAGGGCAAATGTTGGTTAGCAAAATCAAGGAATGTTTTCGTTGCAGGACCAGGTTTAAGCATATTAACAGCTGAAGCGCCATCAATTATCACAGCTTGGACAGCAGGAGTGTTGCCAGATGGATGGGCGGCTGCAAGATCTTCCAAGCAGTCTACCAGGTCTGACTTGGCACCAGTTCTGATAGAACCCATCTTAGACAGAGCTGGGGGATATGATTGATTTTCATGTTGAAAAAAGTCATCCAAATCACCATTTCGAATTTGTGATGCCACATACAATCTAGAGAAAAAGGAACAGTCATTTTTAAGGAAGAAACCTGCTGTTGGGACACGGATTTTACTCTACGTGGGGTTGTTGTGAAGAGGGGAATGTTTTCGCGCACATATGCATCATACTGCTTCTGTCCAATATTCTAAATAGTGTGAATACCATCAGCAACAGTTTTGTCTGCTACATCTCTGGTGTCGAGCACCAGGAGATCACTGCTGTTCTCACAGAAAGGATTACCCATGTCACCTACACCCCTTTGTTCTTGCTTGTGGGATTAGATTACCATCAGCCTTGTTGGGTCCATTTTGTCTTGGTATTTGTAAATCCTGTCTGGGGAGAGTAGCTGGGGGAACACTTGTGTAGCTCTCAGGCAAATGTTTTCTCTTTCCCTTCACAATATCATCAACATCATTGGTTATCAGAACCTGGTCTAATCCAGCAAACGTATCAGCTGGGTGCTGGAAGAGTGATATCCCAGTCCCGTGAAATGAGTCATGTGAGCTTGTTAAACTAGGATTGTGGTCAATATTGTCTATTGCAGCAGTTGTAAAAAGGCAGCACTTAAGTTCAGGAGGACAGACAACACCTTTTGTCTCATAATGATGTAGATATATTAAGCAGATATATTAAGCACACGATCATACGAGACAAATAATCCTAGTTTAAATAACTTGTCCACAAGCTCACGTTTTCGAGTTTTTGAGTGAAGCATTATGCCAAGATATATTGGCAGTGGAGTCTCCCTAGCTGCATTATGGCGAGGAACATCTGGTGATTGTTTTACTTTCTTACATACTGAGCTGTTGAACTGGAGAAGCTGCGAAATAGTTAAAGCAGGTTGAGGGGTTGAAGATACTGTCGTCTGTGAGATAATACTTGCACCGTATAACACCAGAGATACTAGGGCCAACAAGGAAGCCGGGGTGGAGTTTTCTTGACAGTCACTACCAAATGAACCATTAAATGTCAGCTTCATTTTAAACATGTCCCTCCGCACAATACTTGCTGCTCTTGATAACGTGATTGCTTCATTATCATTGTCATGCTCACAAGCTTTGTGGAGTGCTTCTCCAATATCTTTATTGTACACAAGAACCACATGACGACCATGTTTATGAGCTTCCATGTCAGGAAACTAACTGAGTATTCGATCTTTTAATTTTGTGGAATGTACACGGACTGTAGTAGTTGTACCAAGCTGTTCTAGTCTTTTAGTATAAAGCTTTGTAAGTTCTGATTGGGGCAATACTTTCATCTAAGCGAATTTCTTCAATGTATGAAACAATACCAGCAAACGCTACTCCATGATTGTCAGCATCAGTTCTGTCTTCTGTAGATTTATTTAAGTTACGTGCCTTGTTATACTTCTTGTGCAATAAGATCGCCAGAACTGAGTTTAGCAAGTAGAGGTGTGTTTTCAAGTTTGTATGCACATTGTCTGACACGGGCATCAAGCTGAAATGTTGATACATAATGTAAAGTCTTTCCTTCTGCGGATTCATCGCAAAAGAAACATTTTTCAGATAGAGTCTTTTCTCCCTTATTATGGCGTAGATATTTCTTCAGTGGACTAGATTCACGTGATGGTTTTCGCTTTTCAGCTCTCTGAAGTTTTGTTTTATTGTGTTGGAGACGACATGTGTCCTGCCATCTCGCAGTGTGACAGCGAAATGAAGATTCTATGCCTTCACCCTCATCTAAACTTGAGAGGTTGATTGTTTTTGGTAAACAGTCGATCCTATCAAAAGCAAGGAGACTGTCAGCCAAAGTTGTATAACCAGCTCCTGTGGCTTGTTTTCTTGAACAACCTGGGCATATCAACGTTTCTTCTGTATCTTGCTGACACAAAACACATTGTGTCCAATCAACATCTAGACTTTGACGACCAGACGTACTGGGTAGGTTGGTATCGACGACCTTATATGATTTAGACATTGTCAAATATGAGTATTATTTTCTAATCTATCACCACACCAACACCATCTAGCACCATGCATTAGTAATTTAGCGTTTACAGGTGAACATGCTGTAGGTTGGGACATAACTGAAAAGAAAAGAAATATATAAATAGGAGAGAATAGCAGATCAATGCAATTTTCAATTATCAGGAACATCATTGATGACTTTTGGCAGTGCATCCCAAACAGTTGACAGTCTGAAATATAAGATAGGCCAACATGTAGGCCTACATACATATGGAGAGGTTTGCAATTGTCACACCAAGAAGCCTTAGAAGCTACCTGTAAAGTTTAAATGATACATTTGTTTCCCTGTGGTAAAAATGATCAAAAATATATTTTGCAAACAGCCGGCCGGATGAACATATTTTTGGATGGACAAACAAACGGTCAAATAACCAGCGTTTTGTCAATACCCGACTTCTACTTGTATTCAATAGGTGTGTGTGTGTGGGGGGGGGGGGGGAGAGGTGTTCGAAATATTCACAATTCCAAGCAACTACATGCCGAATGCATGCTCTTCAAAACGAAAATGCATTATTATACAGGTAAGCCAATGAAAGCTAACAGTGATTAAGATCATTCACCATCTTCTGCACAGTGAGGATGCAATATATAATATTTTTTTTGATTTATATACCGATGCTAGAAAAATATTCAACGCCTGTCTATGTTCAATGGCAGCCATTTTAAAAATGGCTGCCATTTCTGACCGGAAGTGATTTTGAGAAGGCCCTGTAGCTAAAAATGTTCAGTGATATATACTCTAACACTGTACCAAATTGCATGCTTTTATCATTAATTGCAAAATTCCTATGAAAATAAGCCTGTATCTGCTGCACTATGTGCAATTTAACGAAATAGACTATGAATTGATGACAATCCGTACGGGTGTTTTATAATAGATCCACTTTTATTTCTAATTTGTGTCAATAACATTGCAAATATTAAATGTATTTCATTTGATACTCTTTGCTGACGACAGGTCATTAGTAAATAAAACAGAAACTTCAAATGAGAGTGGAATCAATAACGAATTAGATAAACTATGTCTCTGTCCAAAACTTAACAAACTATGTTTAAATATTGGAAAAACAGAGGGTTTAACTCTTCCTTTACCGACTTCCCCCTGATAAAACCCCAGAAACCGATTTTTTTTAATGAGGACCCCTGAGGTAGCCCCTGTGCACAATAGAGGTAGGTTATAGCTATGCGCATGCAAACATCGCACAAATTAAAAAATGCAAGAGAACAGTGGGTACATGTCACTGACCATTCTGGTAGTCGATTTTCAACCACACATATGTAATGAAATATCTCCACTGCATGTAGACATGTGGATTTCGCCACATTCGAATTTGGTAAAGGAAGGTAGGTATAGCATAAATGCGAATCGGTAAAGTAAGAGTTAATGTTTCGAAGCTAAGACAAAAGTAGATAATCCTTTACTACTCATAGAAAATACTGCAATTGAAATATTAGATAGTTTTAATTTTTAGGTATACATGTAGTTTCAAACAAACATTTAACGGGAACAGAACATAAATTGCATCTTTTATTCTCCCTCGTATAAATTATGCATCGATGGCGTGGGGGTATACACATTTAAAAATATTTCAGTTTCAAAAAAAATATTAATATCATTATTATTTTTTTATTTAATTATTTGTATTATTACAGAAAATACATATTTAGCACACATTGATGTATTATTCAAACAAATTATTCTCCTAAAAAGACAAGATAGGTTCGAATTACAGCTTCTTAAAATTATCACAACTATGTTAATAATTACCTTTTTTCTTGCTTTATCGTTCAAGCCAACAGTCACCGCTACAATACAGAAAGGCAAAATTTAAAACATTTAGAATAAAACATGAATTGATAAAAAATGCCTTTCGCATGTTATTCCACTTTTTGAACACTGCTTCACAACCGAAATAAAACAAAAAATATCTACACATTCGCTAGCAAGTTTAATTTTATATTGTAAAAATGTATTTTTACATAAGGAAAGGTGAGGTAAGGTGATATTGTATCTGCATATTTGGCCTCAGGCCTATCGTACATCAATTAAATACATTTCAATGTAATCATGGTCATGCATTATTAAATATTATTTAAACAATTTTAACAATAAAACAAATAATTCATGTAATCAATAATCGTGACCAATAATTATATTTGTCATATGAGCAAATGTATATGGTCCTACGCTCGGTAAATAATAATAATCACAATATTTTTTATAAATATTAATAAAATAACAATAATTTTTTAATGAATTGACACTATTAACTTGATGAAATGAAATGATACAAACACTTACCAATAAAATATGTAAAATATAAATAAAAATAATGAATAATAATCATATATAATACAAAATAAAATTTTTATTGTAAATAATTATAACTACACTATGTTTTATGAGAAATAGAAAAAAAAACAGAAAAATAATAATCAATTAAATTTAAATGTGTTTTGAAATATAACAAGGATAAAACAATAAAGTAAATCATAAATATGATAAATAATAGTGATAAATAGTTATATGTAATAAACAAATATCCATTTTGACTCTGTGACCTTAAACATGTTAAAAATGACCCTCGAAATCAAAATTGATGGTAGCATCCACCCACATGTGTTGTGTCACCATATGAGTGACCTATCTAGAGTGCCTGTTATTTCCTCTCTATGCCGTAAGAACTATTTCTAGACCTTTTTTAGGGGTTTGGCTAGTCTAGTATTATGATTTTAATTATTTTATTTTAATACAATGCATAATAATGTTGTACAAAATGCTATGCACTATCATATATCGCATAAAAATCAAGGTTAATCAATAACTCCAAGGTCAAGGTAAAATTAAAAATATACTTCGAACCTGGGTGTGTAGGCCATGGAAGTAATACATTTAAGGCCAATTTTAATTATATCATTAGATTAATTTCAACGTGAAAGAAATTGTTTAGCTAAGCAATAACAAGATCGACTCGGCACGTCTAGGACCTACATGAATGGCAAAATAGCCCACATGGTGAACTTGTCAATTAGCAGAAACGGCGATGCGGAATATTGATTGGATATTTAAGCAAGTAACATTAACCCACTATGACCCCAAACGTTTGTTAATATTGTGCAGATTAATACACTACTGAAAAAATATGATATCCACTACATGCTCTGGAAAACATCTCTAAAACTGGAAATGCTACTCAAATTTGCGCAGCGTTTAAATTGAGTCTTTCTGTTTCATTCTTGATAATCTCCATTATGCTCAGTGATTCTCGGTTAATAATACTGCTTGCTGATCCAGACCTACTGTACAAGAACAGTTATTTTTGTTTAGAATCTGGAAATTTCACCGATACTAACTGATCTACACACAGAAAGCAAGCTTGAAGGATAATTGTGTACTGAGCAGCCTTGATGAAGAATGTGTCCTGACTGCGTATACTGATATTGCGGGGCGAGAAAGGATCCAGGGAAACAACACAGCCCATCGTAAAATAATCGTTGACGAGTTCAATTGCTTCTATTTGTCCTCCAATCCACAAAAGCTGTGATAAAAGTTCCCTGCCAAGCAATGCACCAACTGAGGGCTGACTTTCTGCAATCGACGAAAAGAAACGGAACTGTCGAAACGACACTGTCGAAACAAAACTGACGAAACTGGTTTCCTGTAATCGACGAAGCAAAACTGGTTTCCTGTAATCGACGAAACTGACAAAGCAAGTTTCCTGTGATCGACGAGACTGGCAAAATTGAGTTCCTGTAATCGACGAAACTAACAAAACTGGGTTCCTGTAGGGTTAGTTACAATGTTTTAGGGGCCCTTAATTTTATGTAAGAGTATTCAAGTGTTTAAGAGTATTTAACATTTTTAAGGGTACCTAATGATATTTTACGGGTTTGTAAGGGTATTTGCACAATCATCTCGACCGTGTGATAATGATGTCATTTGACAGTAATGCCCGCGTCGTACAAATGTTTAAACATTGTGTTTAGATTTATGGTGATATATGTATGCTGTTATATATTAGAAGTAGCAGTATGTGACTACTTATCCAGCAGGATAAAAATATTTTTGATCTTAAGGGTCGAGGGTTTATGGGTTGAGGGGTTTGTGGATCGTGGGGTGTGTTGGTCCAAGGGTTGTGAGTCGAGGGTTGTGGGTCGAGGGTGTCAAGGGGTTATATGCAGTAATATAATATAATAAGTTGCTTGATATTAAGAGTTACTTCATTTGCACTTAGCCATATTACTATTTTTTATACGCAGCAGCCTGGTAAGCACTTTATACCTACGTTGATCAAATGTCGATTTAAAGTTTGCTCAACATTAGGTAAATTAATGTGTCTTCAACGTCTCGTGCAGCCACCTTCTCAGGGTCACACCATTCTCATCAGATCCACTATCCTTCCACTAGCGTCAGCTAGTGGCTCTGATTGATTGCACTGTAACATGTGTTCTGTAGACGTATTTATGAATTTGACCTGATTTTGTATTTGGCCAATAAGGCAATACCTGACAAAATGGTGTCCTGAACCTTCTAAACCACATAGTCAGGCCAAGGAATACATGTAGCCAGGCACGTGCCTATTTTTATGAAATTAGCAGCTTCTCTTAGACTGCTGAAAAGAGGGTGAGTGGACCAGGGAGGTGTTTGACTACATTATTACATCTAAAATGTTATATTTGTCTGTCAACTTGGCCTGACATCTTGTGGATATTTAGGCCTGATATTGTGTGCTCCTGTCAGTATTGTCTTATGAGATATAGGCCGGCCTACATCTGTACATGTAGTATGTGTATTGATTATCCTACTAGTATAGTTTTATTCTATAAGATAATATACACATGGTCAATGTTGATTTTATGTTGGGCCAGCAACGTAGACAATTGACATACATCAATCCAGCATTGTCAATCATACAGCGCGAACGGGATAGGTCTAGACTGGCACAATGTTTTCTTAATGTTGGGCCTGTGTCGCAAACGATGGACCAACGTTAAACCAATATCGGGTCAATGTTGTTCATTCTATGACAAACTCCTCATGGACTATGGAAATAATCATGGTGTTTTATTTATTAGTAATAGGAAATATCATGTTTCTTTTAAAAAGTTTGATTCTCTTATGAGAAATTTGAATGTGGAGTACCATAATGATCTATTTTAGATCCGTTGCTATGTCTGTATAAATACCATCTAATGTGTCATCGGTTTCGCTTGCTCTACTTTATGCTGACGATGCAAATGTGTGTGTTATAGGTAAAAATGTAGAAAATCTGATTTGTTTATCGAACACAGAGTTTAAACAATAGTATCACAAATTAAACTGGTTTAAGCATGGAAACAATGTAAAAAAGCAAACTTGCCGAAGATGGGGAATTACTAGAAAATGTATAATTTGTCTAAGCATTGATCAACTAAACACTCTGTAATATAGTTCTGTTTACCCGTATATTACATGTACCCGTATATAACATATTTTTTTTGAAAAATGACGACTGTCAGCAGGACAAAGTCATTGAAATTACAAGTACTTTTAATATTTTCACCTTGAGCAATATATCAGAATAATCTAATGTATTAACAATATTCCCCATGTGCCATCTCCGTGTTTGTATTATCAGGCATTAGTATTTATTTTTTTTTAAAAGACAAAAACTGATTATTTCGTTATTTTTGTTATACTGTGTTTAATGTGATTATATTTCCCGCGCAACGACACAGTTAATAACGTTAACTATGCCTGTGTTTTACTATCATTGTATTGGCATTATTTTTGCTATGATCATTACTTTATCTCTTTTTTGAGATTGGTAAAATATAGTCTTACATGTTTTAATGCACTTTGCAGACTTGTTTTTTTCTACAAAACTGGATAATTGATTTTTGTTTAATTTTTAATTTGTTGATGACGCATACACCACTTGGCGTTAGTGTCTTTTGTCACGCTTATGCTTTCATGGTATTGTATTTGTTTTATTCTTTCTGTAAAAATAAATATATTGAACCTATTGGACCTAAACGCATTGTACTGGGGAAACTTTTTTTTGTAATTGCAGGTTTACATTTTCTTGAAATGGTAGAAAGCGGTGTATGTTGCAAAATGACTAGAAAACTAGTGGATATCTAAACATATTGGGCGGGGGCCCTGGTGCAGTGGTTAAAGCTGTCTGCTTGGAAAGTCGGAGATTGCGGGTTCCAAACCCACTCTGGCCTTCACGTTTCAAAGACACAAAATGTTTCTTCGCCGCTCACTCGATCGTGACCGTGAGGTGGCGTGCTCGACCTCGGACCGCCAGGCCTCAAATTTCGAATCATGTGTCATCTCATTCAACTCTCCATCCTCAGGAGGTTTTCCTGGCCCAGTTTAGCCTGTATGTGCGGAAAGATGGCCTAAAGTCCCAATTATTTCATTTTATCTCAACATATTGACAGTAGGTCTACAAATGGGGTAATAGGCACCCAGCAAACACAAAATATTTGTATAGCATTCGTGCGACGACGGCTCAACGTCTTCGACGTTGGTCCAGCATTGTACAAATGTTATACAAATGTTTTGTATTTGCTGGGCAATGTCGTACGTCAAAAAGGAGCAGCGGTGTGCTTGAAACGAATTGAAATACATAAACAATACATTCTAGATCTTCTGGGTCAGGTGATTGACAATGTTTGTTATACGTATAATTATTTACTTCTATTATATTATCACTTCTATCATTTATTCTATTATATTTATGATAATACTGTAGTTGAAAGGAAAATTTGACTCAGTGTAAATTCGGGATTGAATAAAAGCCTGACGTTTTCGTTGGTATGACCGCATTGATGATCATTAGGAGACCATAATTAGCATTAGGTGATTCTACTGCATATGGTCTCCTAAGATATAAAAGGGTTTATAAGCCATTTTGCACATTTTTTTGTAAACGATTAGCGATCTAAATAAACAGTATTCCTCCAATGGACATCATGGAGAGGGAACACTTTGGGAGACGAGAATAGGTTATAGTAGCAAAATAAATGTTTCTTAACCCTCATCATATGATTTGTAATAAGCAGCAGTTTTCGTGAGCTCTGCCGCATTTATACTGTCAAACGAGCAATTATATTTTCCGCTCCCTTGTACGTTATTGCCAAGGGTTCTTAACACTAACAAGGTAAATAGCGACGATTAGGATTTACAAGCTGCAATTCAATCCCAGGGAGCACCCATTAAGGAAACGACAATTAAAGGGCTGTGAGAAAGCTAAAAAAATTGCTTCTGTCAGATTATTATTTTTACGCCTTCTAAGGCATTTTTGATACACATGAAGCCCGATTTGGCTGGTCAAATTGGTAGCCAGTTATTTTTTTTAATCTGCACTCCCCCTCGGTCTTTTAATATTGTTGCTCCCTGAGCAGTCTCTAGGAACACCCACCATCTTTGACGTTCGCCCAATATTGTACAAATGTTTTGTGTTTACTGGGATGCCATCATCTGAGGAACAGAAATATCGCATCGGATCCCTACAGACCACGCTTCCAAGAGATTAGTTCAGGCCTATGTAAAACAAATATATAAAAGGTGGATACCTTGCAGCAACATGCTGATAACTGTTTTGTGTTTTTCTCCGTTCAGAGCTGGGAAAGTGGGTGGGTGGCCATAAAGGTACGGCCCCACCGGACGCCGCGCCGCGCCGCGCGTCAAAAAAAGATAAACTGTACTGTTTATCATAGCAGGGCCTACACTGCAAACTGCGCCGCGCTGCGCTGCGAAATGAAAGCCAGGAAGAGTTCATCTTTCACGGCGCCGCGTTTTACGGCGTTGCTCTGTGGCCAATAACAATAGCCAGAAGAGTCACGTGTCGCAAAAAAACCCTCCATGCATAATCAGCATCAATAAAAACAGGATTTTCAAGCGCCGCGCTGCTCTTGGTGGGGCCACGTTTACTGAATTTTGCGGCGCGGCGCGGCGCGGTGCGGTGCGGCGTTTGGTGGGTCCGTAGCTTTACCATTGATTTTTGAGTCCGGTCTCTGGGAACGAATAACCGCTAGGATAGTGTTGATAGCCCTTTCGCATAACATACATAATTACCTCACAATGATGAAGACATTTTCCATCCTTAGTAGTCTTTTCCATCATATAGGGCCTATCCCTATCAGTGTGAGGTGTTTGCCTACGCTGTTTATAATGATCATCAACAAGGTTTATGAAAAATGACCCTTATTATAGGGCAAGTCACTGGTCGGCTAATGTAGCCCATTTTTTGTCCATGACCAGGTCCGTACCACATTTACGAAGAGACGTTGATCCACTGTTGGTTTAAAACCGGCTGCCATAGTTGGTTTACTTGTTAAATGACAAACGACGGTTTCTTAGTAATTGTCTGGTTGTCTAAGGGGCTTAGTCAAGTTATAAAAAAAAAATAAGGTCAATCCATTTTTCTCTCGGATTTTTAGATGTATTTTAACTTGGACAATACCCCTAACTCATAATTGTTGATATGCCCACACACATTAATTTGTATTGCGTTACAGATGGTGGAGTTTGAATAACTGAATTAAAAAGCGGAGAGTTTGCAAACGTGATATGCATTTTCTAAAGGTATAGTCGAGGAGCTCATTAAGTCCCTTGGGAATTTTTGTATGATGCTAAGCCATCCACCCAGATGTCTCAAGGGCATCCCAAGTAGCAATAAAAAACATGTTGGCAGTCTGAAGTCTGCGGGGGGGGGGGCGTGGGGGGGAGGTATAATAAGAAAACGATAACATTTTGCTTGGCTGACTTTGGGAATGAGCATTAAACAAATATCAGAGGATATTTTTTGACACATTTTTGCAACATTAATGCTATCATATGATACAAAACATAAAATACAACTATTGGAGTGGTTATTACCTTGGTTATTTATAAACACTAGTGATAAATGAAATATTGTGCGGGACAAAATTGTGGAGCATATATAGTCTGGGAGCCAAGTTTCAAAAGACTGCTAGTTTTTTTTAGTTTGCTTGACACAAAAAGTGGTAGAGGTGTTAGTGAAATATCCCCAGAACATTGTTAGGGGAGGTGTAGAAGTTTCCAGTGGCAGCAAAGTACTTCAAATGAGGGATGTTGAAGGGTACCCTTGAGCCCAAAAAACTGTACAATTTTTAATCATGTATCCTATTGATCTTTCATTAAAGATAAGATGGCAAATTATTAGAGTTTTGATTTTTTCACAGAACGTAATTCAACCCTTAGAGCGCTGAAAGACAATATTTAAAAAACTGTAACATAATTCGTAGAATGTAATTTTGCCGTTTCCTGTACATTTGTATGAATATGATAATGCTAATGTCTGTTGACTTCATTTGGTACATCGGTCATCTGGTACCACTATATAAAAATAGAATAATGCCACATTGTTGTATGAATGAATTATGAGGTCAAAAGAGTGGATGGGGTACTCTCACTAGTTACATTTTTTTACCCCTTTTCATAACATAATCGTCATTGTTATAGTTATAAACGATTTTATTACCACTCAGGCCACATTTTGTTCTTGGAATATATTCAGGATGAAACGTATGTGAAATTTAGATTTTTTTGTTAAGCGTAAACCCACTCTTAGAGCGCTGAAAGTCAAAATTAGTATGTGACGTTTCCGTTTCCTATACATTTGTATGATTATGAGCATTCTAATGTGTGCTAACATCAGTTGATGCATCTGTCATCTGGTACCACTATATCAAATTATAAAAAAAATACTTTGCATGTTGCATGAAGGACTTCTGAGGTCCGAAGTGCGGATGAAGCAATCTCACCGGTTACATGTTTTCGGCCCCTTGTAGTAACAAAATACTATTTTTATAGTTATAAACAGCTTTAATACCAATGTTGTCACATTTTGTCATTGAATACATTCAGGATGAAACATATCTGAAGTTTTTGACGATATAAATCTAACCTTAGAGATCATCAGCTTCTGTGGTATTACAATATTTTCTCTGTTCACCAAGACGTAATATTTCCGTTCCATGTGTAGTTGTACGGATATGCGCATTGTATCTTGTGTTTGTTTGGATTTGCGCAGCATACATTTGATATACCTATGTGTCTGAAAATGTGAAACCATGACCTAGCTGTCACCTTGAGGGTGTATGAAGTCAAATGTCAGGATGGGGTACTCTCTTAACTACGTTAAATATGTATCAGGTAGTATAGGACTTAGCCTTCAAGAGATCAGTGGGTAACCTGAAAAGGAAATGGGGGTTTAGGCTAATCTAGTACCGTTTCCTCCATGTATAGGTGCATTATACCTCTTCTGGGAACTGATATCTGGGAACAATAGTTGCTTTACCGAACCACTCTATGCAAATAAATGTTGCTTTAGAAAGTGTATCACGAGAAACGTCTTGTCAGCGATTGTTGTCCCTAGCTATGTGCTGTTGGTGGGGAAGGACTTCTCAAATTCAACAGACTTTCTAAGCTGATAGCTCACTGGATGTTTCCATTATATGTTCACAGTATCATATATTTTGTAAATGCTAGCAAGTACATATACGTATAATTAAAAAAAATATATATAAATACTTCATAAAATCTAGTTTGCTAGTATGGTCAAATTTTATCATGTACTATTTTAGTATGAATATATATTTTTTAAAGTAACAAAACACTATCCGAAATATCACCAAACACTTCAAATTGTCAGTTTTTTGGCTTGTGAGTTGTAGATAATTATTTATAAGTCTGTAATTATTTATTTATCATTTAGTATTCCAAGACACAGATAACTATGCAGTAAAATGACAATACCAAAGACCACATCAACTCATCTTGATGTGTTTGTTATGAACAGGTTATATAATAACTTTACATCCAGCCTTCCCTTTGGAGGCACATTACCCATCTATGTGTCTTATATCCATTGCCAGCATGTCATCATATTGTATTGACCTCAACGAGCCTCATAATGTCCATTCAAACCAAGGAATCTAGATTCCTTGTTCAAACCTATCAGTAGGACAGATCTTCATCTGTTACAATTGACACCCCTTCTAGTAAAATAACTGAAATATTGCTAGCAATCTAAGTATCTGCATGTGGTCCCACACAATCCACAAGACATTATTGACAAAGATAAATGTGTATGCCACCTGATGGTGAATAATGACTTTAAAACACGCTCGACCAGTGCTTGAGCTGTGTTAATATTTGTGAAATATTGAATTTCATCAAAACTTCACGTATGTTTCGTCCTGAATGTCTTTAATGACAAAATATGGGAAGAGTGGTAGCAAAGTTGTTTATAACTATAAAAAATAGGATTATGTTATTACATAGAGTCGAAAAAATATTACTTGTGAGAGTACCCCAACCGTTCTTTTGACCTCATACGTCCCAAAATGTGTAAAAATATCATCTCGATGTTTTTAATGCTCTATCCCAAAGTCAGCCAAGTAAAATGTTATAAATTTCTTATATACCTCTTATATACCTTTTTGTTCTTTCGGATGTCCTTGAAACGTCTGTATGGGTGGCTTAGCATCATACAAAACTTTGCACGGGAACTTATTTCGGTGGACATGGTCCCTGACTAGTACGTTCACATGTACACTAAAGGTACGTTCACATATACACCAAAGGTACATTCATATGTACACTAAAAGTACGTTCACATGTACACTAAAGGTACGTTCACATGTACACTAAAGGTACTTTCACATGTAAACTAAAGGAACGTTCACATGTAAGAGGTACGTTCACATGTACACTAAAGGTACGTTCACATGTACACTAAAGGTACGCTCACATGTAAGCTAAGTGTACGCTCACATGTACACTAAAAGTACGTTCACATGTAAACTAGTGGTACGCTCACATGTACACTAAAGGTACGCTCACATGTACACTAAAGGTACGTTCACATGTACACTAAAGGTACGTTCACATGTACACCAAATTTACGCTCACATGTACACTAAATCTGCGTTCACATGCACACTAAAGGTACGTTTACATGTACACTAAAGGTACGCTCACATATACACTAAAGGTACGCTCGCATGTACACTAAAGGTACGTTGACATATACACCAAGGTACGTTGAAATGTACACTAAAGGTATGCTCAAATGTACACTAAAGGTACGCTCACATGTACACTAGAGGTATGCTCACATGTACACTAAAGGTACGTTCACATGTACACTAAAGGTACGTTCACATGTAAACTAAAGGTACGTTCACATGCATACTAAAGGTACGTTCACATGTACACCAAATGTACGCTCACATGTACACTAAAGGTGCGTTCACATGCACACTAAAGGTACGTTTACATGTACACTAAATGTACGCTCACATATACACTAAAGGTACGCTCGCATGTACACTAAGGGTACGTTCACATTATACCCTAGTGGTACGCTCGTGACATGTATACACAAAAGGTACGTTCACATGTAAACTAAAGGTACGCTCGTATGTATACACTAAAGGTACGCTCACATATACACTAAAGGTACGCTCACATATACACTAAAGGTACGTTTACATTATACACTAGAGGTACGCTCACATGTATACACAAAAGGTACGCTCACATAATTATGCACGAATACGAACACGAATTCGCACGGCAAAACTCCCGCCAATATCCACTTTTTAAATGTATTGATTTTTTTTTTCATTTGTGACCAATTATTTATTGTTGGTTCACATTTGTATTTAACCATAACGAGCTCAACCTTCATCTGACGTCTGTAGACGATAGTTTCTGGCGCACAGTATAAAGACGGTCCCCGCACTCAAAGAATTAAAATATTTCTAATGGTCGTCTTCAAATGAATCAGAAAGCTATAACTAGAACATTTATGATGATTTCAAATTGAAACAACCTCTGGTCTCCATGGTTTATACAAAATAATTCACCGTTGTGAGAGTTAATGCGTTAATGCGTTAATATGTGTTCCGACATGGGGAATTAGAGCCCTTTGAACTGACCAGTATTACAAATAAAAATAGCAGGGAGTAAAAGAAGTAAACGAGTTTTAACACAGGTGCACTTTAAACAATAGTTACAACACATTCGACTGTGGTATTTATCCAATAATTAAATAAAGTGGGCACCGACTGACTGTAGACGACCTGCTCCACAAGCGATTTTGTCAAAATAATATAATTGCTTTCAGTTATATTATTCCCCAATGATTGGCATTTTTTGAAAATATTTGCACTTTATCGTTTATTCGCAGAGACAGAGCCGAAAAAATACGATATCTCTAGCATTTCACCATCCCATTTAATCATATGAAGCCGTCATTAGCCCTTTCAAGCCTGAGTTTACTATTGTCATCTTGATCCACTACAAGCCGCGAATTGCTGTTGCATTTCTCGACTTGTAGTGGATGAAGATGATTGGATGTGGTTTAAAAAATAGAGAAAATTGCAATGTATGTTGGTAAACCAGTTTAATGAAATTATTCATTCTAAAAACCTTGGTTCTAGGAAAATCAAGTATGTTTTTATGCATTTACAATAAAACGAATACGAACACTGCAAAAATCCCTCTTATGTAATATTTGTGTGGGTGTTGATATATATACGCCTTTTATGAACATTCACCACGCCCATAGTATTGATGATGACGACGATGCCGATGATGATGACGATGACGATGATTATACGTACCTGATAATGGGAGCCGGCGAATATTAAATAAATCATAGAAGCTGGTGACCTGGTTTACGTGCAGGTTCACGAGCATGCTCAGTAGAGCGGACTGCTCAGCATGATGTGATGTCCACTGTTATTAAATTGGACTAATAATGCTAATGTGACTCGCAAATAATAAACAATTACCGCGTGTGTACTTTTTAAATCTAGATTATTAACTACACTGTTAAGTTAACGCAGATTGAATTAAAGTGGTGGAAAAAAAATCTGAAATCAACACCTGTATATTAGCGTTTTTGCCGAAAAAGCGGCGATGCGATAGCATCAGTTGACAACCCAATGCTTTAGGAGTAGTAGATTGACATCACAAGCTCATAATCCAGGAGCAAATTTTCAGAAGGGGCTTATTTAAGGTTCACCCCCCACCACACATTTAGTTTGTTGATTTCATGAGATAAATTGGTATATGTGGGACATTTCTAGACCTGTTGTACTGCAAAAGTGTGGTATCACCAATTATATACAACACCTTTTATGTACTAGGGGTGATATGCCAATATTTTCAGATAGTTAGATAGTTAACTCAAAAACTAACATACATTTTTAAACAACTTTTTTAAGGTGTACGGTGTATATAGTTTAATAAATAGTTCCTGTATAATGATTTTGTAATAACGCCAAGGAAAGGTTTTTTAAAAGATGGCCGCCAAAAAAACGTAATAACACAATAGCTTCGTCAGCTTTTATCCGACGAAAAATTATTGAGAACCACGCGCCACGGTTGTCATAAAAAAATCTCTGAAGCCAATTCTGTTTTCTCAGTGTGGCACTGAACCCGATTGGCGTAGGTGTTCGGAATATTTTGTTTTGTAAGGTATAAAATCTACAAAATAATTATTCTATAATATTTTTGAAACTATTCGAAGGAAAGTGATTTTATTCAAGATGGCCACCATAAAAACATAATAACACAATAACTTCGTCTTTGTTTATCCGATTGCCTTTAAGATTGACGTAGAGAGATCTACGATTGTGCGCAATATCTGGGTAAATTTTGAAGAAAATCCATGGAATAACCATGCGTCACAGTTGTCATTAGAAAACTTTTGACCCCCAAATCAGTTAACTCAGTGTGACACTGAACCCGATTGGGTTTGGACTAGTTTGCTCATTTCATCTGGTACGTTGATATATATGTGGGGTATTTCTAGACCTGGTACACTTTAAAATGGTGGCATCACTAATAATTATTACAAAACCTTCTAAGTAGTGGGAAAATATGCTAATAATGTTTAAATAGTTGATGAGCTATAACTACTGACGTTGATCTATTTTAAGGTACATAATCTTATAATCCAGTAAATAATTCCTGAATATCTTTGTTTGTGATTATGCCAAGGAAAGGATTTGTTTTTCAAGATAGCCACCAAAACGTAATAAACAATGAAATAATAATTTAGTGAACACAATTGTCACAGCATAATACTATTTATTCAAATTTCTGAGCAATCTCCATCTTCGTCATCATTGTCGTCATCGCCAACATCTGCGTCATCCAGTAAATCTGTATGTAGGTTTTTAAACTTGTTGTCATCTGCCTACAAGAGCGAGCCTCTGTACATGAGATTTCATTCATGTTTCATGAGCACAAACGTTTTTGTAGTCTAAGCCAATTTCTGAAATCTACCTGATGAAATTTCCACTAGTGTAGATGGTGTGTGCAGCGTTCACAACTGACGGTGGTCCGAGACCACCAGAAATTATGTCGGACCACCAGAACATTCATATCCAGTGGTCCAGTGGCCATAATCAGAATCGTAACATGCCCCAAAGATATAAACAATCGTCGCCACTCGAGGGTGATAATACCAGAAAACCCTGTACCCTCTCTCACCCTTTTGATGGAACAAAACATGCGTTCGTAATCATGACTGAGGGTCATGAATTATTGCCATTGAGATCGCTCATCCTTAACTCTCCTGTCATGCCTTGTGTGGTTTTACAAAATTAAAGATGTGAAAACACATCGCAAGCGTGAAAAAAGTTGTTTCAATATTTACAAGTGTTGCAACGTTAGTTGTTGTCAGTACCACTAAACAAATTGTAGGACCACCAGATCCTCTGTGCTGGTGGTCCTGTGGACCACTGCTCATAAAAGTTTGTGTCAAACCCTGGTGTGTCATCTGTCATTAGAAGAGGTGCAATCCCCCCCCCCCCTGCGTTACACAGAGTTTCTAGCTATGACCAATAGGCCTAGGTGAGGTCTGCATTGCACAAATGTATTTTTCTAAACAAAACACTGATAATTAGCTCTATGAATGTAAAGCCCGATACAGTCCTAAGTTGGAGGTAGACATTCACTTTCTGGTCCCTTTAGGCAGAACATCCTATAACGCATATCAAAGTGTTTTTTCCTCGATTCCAAACAGAACACTTGTAGCCTACTATTGTACCTTGTTAAAGTATATACAGATGGCAAAGTTGGCATAACTGGGACCGATCACAGTGACTATTTGATGAATATTAGTCCGGTAACCGTGGCCGTATACCTGAACTTGGAGTATATAGTTTTTTCTTTACAGAATACTGCTGCCCAGACCACCTGTTTGAAGATGACGGAGAGTGTGGAGGTGTCACCCTTGGGCAATTTTAGATATTCACGTTTCTCAAAATGGCCGCCAAGAGCCACGGTGGAGATATACATTTTACACTTTTTGGCCTAGAAATATGCATAATACCACTTTTCTAACTAAATTTACCATGATAAACTTATTTTTGACATTATTTTTAAATTTAGAAGTCGCGTCTTGCATAAATCCAAGATGGCCGCCATTACTGAACCACTAAAGTACATTTCTGAACAGAAACAAATTAATGGCAAATTACATTGCTGGCCAAACTTTCTCTGTGGATTTATTTTCTACGTGTATTCAGTGAGATCATTTATAATAAGAATCATTAAAGCACGATCGAAGCAAAAACATAATAACAGTAATAATATTCGCATAAAATATTCACTGCAGCAACGACATAGGCCTACAGGCAAATGTTTATGTATTTACCATATAGACTACCATATTTATATATAAATGAACAACACAGGTAGGGCTATATAACATATAGTTAGCACTAATTTATAATGACTGTTCTGAACTCAGTTGTCATCAGCATCTTAAATTGTAGGCTTATACGTGCATTAAAATCACCAAGTATCATAACTTTACTTGAAAAACTAAAAGATGTGCTGACGATTATGCCTCAGCTGCAGAGCTTAATTTGCATGAACCGACAGGCGGAATTGGGGATGGCCATACAAACAGACAGATAGAGTGGTGGAAAAACCTGACTACTTAATGTATCCGGCCTCAGGCTGATGGGGACACAGTAGTAGTAGTACTTAGAATAATGCTTAACGTCACTTTTCGGCACTAATTTTAAGTGACATTTAAGTGTCATTTAACTGACACTGTAATACACTAAAAAGCAGTGCAGCCCATTGAGGAGATGGATGATGTACATATGATGATGTGAGGGTGGTGGGTTATTCAGAGTGGTTTCCTTCACTCGCCTGATAAGGGTATATGGGCATGTCTAAGGGAAATAACCCCAGATATACTTAGACGGTCGGAGACTTGGGTTTAGCTATACAAAACACAGCTCCGCTATCCTCGGGTCTGATAGTCCTAGAGTAGCAATAGCTGTGGGTAGCTCCATTCATCCCATGTCCTAATGTCAAACACCCTATTGTCGATAGCTTACCATGGCCAACACCAGTGCCTGCGCTAATGCGGGACGAGCCAAGGTACATGTACTCCGCTGTCAATCTACCCGAAGATTATAATCAGATACGTGGAGGCTGCACAGCGTCCCTTGAATAATCGCTGTAGACTAGTGCATGCAACATACGGAACAGATCCCCAATGACTCTCCCCAGGTGGGGGCTAAAAGTACTACCACTAGCGATCATCCCAGTATCCCGATGGAGACACACAAGATGACAACTTGCAGCAATATAGGATCAAACTAGACCAAATATAATGCTAACATATCTAGGCCTAATATTAAGCAGCGTTGATGTGGAAAAACTGTGACAATATGTGATATTGTGCTTATCACTTTTGCAGAAACATCTTTTACGTCTGTAAGTTAGGTCGGTGCTACATGAACAGTTTATAACCTATGGCACTGCGCGGGGAATAATTAAATCTACATTTGGTGGAACAATAATTGATCACAATTTCTTATTTACAAAACCATTTTGCGAGCCAAAGTCAGTTGGGTCAAAATCAAGAGGTAATTTCAGGGCACATTTCAAAGCTGGACCTGTAGATGTGCTGTTTTAACGTCTTTTTGTGAAAGCATCCGTTGTTGGAGGCAATGAAAACAGTCTTGGGGCAGTCGTCAGGTGCTTGCTTACCAGCCCCCTGCTTCTGCCTACCTTCACTCATGGTAGAGTATTGTAGCTGACCATATAACATGCTGTCATAAATGCAGTTGTTTGTTCAATAATATCTGTGATTTAACGAGTTTGGTCTCCTATGCGAAAAATAGAATAAGCAGATTGAACACTATAAGTATCTTAAGTGCAGTTGCCATAAGACAGCTGTACGTGTATCATAGACTGATATGGCGTGCCGACTAAAATAATTATCAGGTATGATTTGCTTGTACTTCAACTTTTATACCTATGATGTTGCGATCCCAATCGGAGATTCCATGAACATCTCAGTTGAGAATTTATCTTTTACGTAAAATGGCGCAGAAGCAAAATAAAAACACCTGTCATCTGAGACAACCCTATGACCAACCCCCCTCTCGGCAGCAAGTGCCTGATAAAAAAATTATGATTCTTTGTGCGAGGTGCCTAAAGCTGGTCTAAATATTATAAAGGTTTTATTGACCGTTTACATGTCAACCTTGACATATTGGTCATTTTATTTCTTTATATTTTTTTGTACGTTTTTTTTATGCGGCGCAAATCGATTATACGATCGGTTGTCATTATCCCACGATTTTGAACAGTTTGGGTCACTGTATATGTGTGCTCCATGGAAAGATATCGGCCACAGCGGGATTCGAACACGGGACCCCCGGGCTCTGAGTCAACCACGCTACCAGTGAGCTATCATGGCGCCATTCTAGCATAATGGCTGCTTTCTGTTGTCATCACCAGTGATTACAAGTTGATGTGTCGATGTGTACAGGCATTGGAACACTTTATCCTTTTCAATGTCTTTGATAATGGCTCTGATTAGTTGTTTTTAAATTTCACTAGCCATGGGGATCCCATTTTGAGTAGGAAGAAGTGCATCCTGTTTGTGGACTGCCTAATCTTGCGTTTTCTTTCAAGCTGAATTATTTGCATGTATCAAATACTAGGTACATATTGGCGGAAATGAGTTTAGTAGAAAGAAATGGCATAGAAGTGTTGTGGTGAAGGCATTGACAGTTCTATTAGTAAGCCAATCCATTGTCCACATCACTACTGAACCATCGACCACCAAACTAGTGCATTCACAGGTCTACGACGAAGAATATTTTTAAGGAAAGTCACACATAGCAGTTGCTAATAGAGCGAGTTCGTGTACCAATATAGCATTATTTTTATACTTCGGGGACTTGATTGAAGCCCAAGAATCCGCCCATAAATTACTGCAGGGTCATACACTGTTTCCGTACCGAGTTTCAACGGTTTCCCAACTCAAGCAAATGTTATAATCTGCTTGGTGATTGGATCGAAAAAAACTTCAGGCCAATTAGCTTTAAATGTCTCCATGAATGTTTTGCCAATTTCTACAGCTCTATTCAAGTTTAAATCATGTAATTATATTATATTACTGGTGATGTGGGATGTAATGGATCGAAACATAATTGCAGTTTTTTTGTAAATCACCCATATTCTGGAGACCACGTTCCGGTTTTGTTCAAACATGTAGACTTAACGCCCATGCCTATACGTACCTGGCTTTAACCACTCCCCTAGAACCATGCCCGTACCCCATATAATTTGATTCGATGAACATCACTCGAGACACCATTAAGAACTGCACGGATTATGGTGCATTGTGTGTTCACCTTTCATGAACTGTTTCCAGATATCTAACGGCATTGCCTGCTGATTTCTCAGATAATATAAACCATAACGTGCATAGTCCAGATGGCCTGGTGCAAACATGTATGGTAACATATGTTCAACTGCAGCTATATGTAAAGGTCAATCTCATTCCCGTTCAGCACGTATATATATCATCATGATCATAACTGGTTTTATTATGAGATCTACCCATTTTTTTAAAGTTCTGTTCTTGGTGGTATTTATAATATATTCCAGTAGCTGCATCAGATCAGATATGAAAACATTTGTCAATGTCTTGATATCTGGGAACTGATGAACTTAAATCTTGACCAATATTTTGGAGAAAACAATTGTATTGGGACTATTGTATTTGTAGGCTATGTAGGCCTAGATTAGAGTCTAGTACTATGCCTTCTAAATGCGATAGCCTTTGTAAAGTCAGTAAGTAGGCTCAGAAAGTCGTATACCGTTACCAGATACCTAGCTGTACCTAAACATGATATAAAATGTGAATTACTAATATAGCGGTGGCGGCCATCTTGTATTTATGCCCGAATTAGGCTTCTGAATAAAAATAATGCCGTTAATGAGTTTCTCATGTTCAATTTAGTTTGGAAAAGTAGTATTATACATATTTCTAGGTCAAAAAGTGAAAAAGTTATATTTCCACTGTGGCTATTAGCGGCCATATTGAAAAAAACGTGAATAACTAAAATTGACCAAGGGTGACACCTCCACACCCTCTTTAAGTAGGTGGTCTGGACAACAATATTCTGCAAAGAAAAAACTATATACTCCAAGTCCAGGTGAGAGCAAAATAAGGGACTTGGCTGCCGGACTATATAGGGATGTAGCGTAATCTGATTTTCACGCCAGTGAGGAACTGTAATATTATTCGTGATATTAAAAAATGTATGTTGATTGTGCAGCAAGAGTCTGGTGTCTGCTTTTACTTGAAATACTATCTCTGGCAAATAGTATAAATTGTCTTCTATCCTTAGAACTTTACAGAATTATTGATGTATTTATCTTTAGAAATAGGTGTATCGGGACCAGCAATGTTAATCTCCACTGGTAGCTTCAGGTTCATCATAATGGACTAAAAATTATTTGTATTTCGCAAAGTTCAGAATAGCTTTAAATTGAATTGGTAATTACACATGACAGAATATATGTCACAGTATAATTTGTCATTTATTTGTATCTATGGTTCTATAACCCTTACTCTGGTATGAGAATATGCCATATGCATTGTGTCACTGGCAAGGGATTTTGTCCAAAAACATAAAAAAATGACATATTTAAACCAATAACCAGCGATCCCATCAAAGCCGATGAAGCCAAAACCCATTACACATGGTGACATTGGTTGGGGTTGGGCTTCATGAGGATGCTACCCCTAGGTCATGGCAAGGTCATCTCAAGGTCACAGCAAGGTCAAATCAGCCCAAATTGGGTAAAAATAGCTTATTTTTGTAGTTTTTGCTCCAATTATTTTCATTTGATATGTCTATAATGGTTGTAACCTACCTAGGCCCGAGCACTGAGGTACACCAAAAAACCCTAAGAGGATATGGGGTTAATATAGGGGTTGGAGGGGTAATACCCCATCAAAAACCAACCTTATGTCACCCCTCTCTAAAATGGCAGAAATGGACCAAATAACAGGCAGAATGTCATTTTTGGACCAATGTCCAGCACTGCCAATAAAGCTGATAAAGCCCAACCATAGTACACATTGTGACATGGGTTGGGGTTGTGCTTCACGGGGTGCTACCCCACAAGGTCATGGCAAGGTCATCTCAAGGTCACAGCAAGGTCAAATCAGCTCAAATTGGCTAATATAGCTTATTTTTGTAGTTTTTGCTATAATTATGTTCATTTGAGACGTCTATGATGGTTGTAACCCACCTAGGCCCGCACGGAGAGGTACACCAAAAAACCCCAAGAAGTTATGGTGGTAATATAGGGGTTGGAGAGGACTAAAAATTATCTTTATTTCGCAAAGTTCAAAATAGCTTTAAATTGAATTGGTAATTACACATGACATGCCTAATTAGCTATTATTATGTGTTTTATCTACCCTGGGCACACAGAATGTTATACAATTCCTTACTCTGAAATCAGGTAATACAAAATAGGATATATTCCTGGATAAATTTCATAAAAACAAATGCTGACATTGATAACGCTATTACATTTTTACCATTTTTAACGCATAATTATACTAATATGTCCAAACACTTGGCTGATATTATTAAATAACAATCCAAACCTTGTGTTTCGTATATTCACAGCATTTTGCCAAAAGGACGTTTTCGTATGTCCAATTTATTGTCTAATTTAATGGTAATTACACATGTTTAAATCACCATTATTATATGTTATATATTTACTCTAAGCACACAAAATGCCCTACAATTCCTAGCCTAGAAATTCAGATGACACAAATAATGAATATTCTATTGCATTCCTAGTTTTTTAATGGAAAAAGGCCACTAATTAAAAATCTATAGCATCCACGTACATTGCACTATCTACGTTGTATATATATTTATTTATTGACCTAAATTATTTTTCGTCATAACTATAAAACAAAAAGAAACTAATCTAAATTATCACTTGAAAAATATTTTATAACATACCACACAATTATTTATTAGCGCATATATAATTATTATAATATGAGCAAAAAATGAAGAAAACATTGTTTGGTGGCCATTTTGTTTAAGTAATTTAAAAATAACCAGTTGCATTACACCTTAGCATACTCGATAACTTATTACACCAACTCCTTTGCCATTGTGAGCTAATTTGATCTGTTTCATGAAATTGCGGTATCTATTTTTTGAAGATTACGGTTTGGACGGGTGTTTTTCCTTTTTCTGGTTTTCAAAATTTAATACTATATTCAGTACTCTCTATGGCATCTCTATTTTAATTTTCAACTCAATTGGATAAACAATGCAAGAGATGTTTACAATATTTTTGGCGGCCATCTTGGAAAAGTAAATTACATTGGCACAGAGCCAAACATAATATGTTGGATATATTCCTCAAGCTATATTATATTCCTTACAAAATTATTTGAAATAATATATCGCAACGTACGTTTTCTCATGCTCGATAGTATTGATCAAATTACCCCTGGGACTTAAAATGTGCTTTAACTATTTAGTGATACCACAATTTGGAGCTACATCAGGTCAGAAATTGTTCGAGACTTGTCCCCAAAGATGTTACAATTGACAAAACAAACATGTGGTGGGGTGTAAACGAATCTGTATTTTTTTTACTTTGCTCCTGGACTATCAGTTCTATTGACGTTCCTTGCGCAGCATAAAAATGTTAAAAGACGTTTTGTCCACCTTATGCTTATGATAGGAAATGCTGTGTGGAGTAGAAGAGTAGACGGAACATTTAATCCTATTATGATGAAAAATGGGGCATTCTCCAAATGGTGTATAAGCTAGGTGTAAGAGATGTAAGTGTGGTATAATGAACTTACAAACTGATTTTTTTAGGAAACTCCCATTAAGCATTGTCTTTAACATTAACCATATAATAAAACTAATGGTAGTAGTGCATTGGTATGCCAAGCTGACTGTGCCCATCAAGCCTGCTTGCTGTTCACTCACTAGGTGACTCTGCTACCAGGCTTACTATAGAGTGAGGTCAAAAGTGTAAACCCTGGTCTGGGAATCCGCTACCCCGTATTGAGATAGCGAAAAACTTTCAAAATATTTTACTCACATATTTAATCTAAAACCCAATTCAAGCCTAAAACTTAAAACTAAACGTTCAACTGAGTGCGCGCTCATTATATATTACCCAAGCAAATAAGCCTTTACATCTCATATTATATCTCACATGTATCTATTTATGTTCAGCTTAAGCTCCAACGTAAATTTATCACTCTATCACATAATATATGCACCTCGACAATAAACTTTACAGCCTATAGACTTTATTCTGGACGCAATCACGCTAGGTGAACCATCATGGATGTTTTCATTGATGCGTGCATACAGTGAGCCTAATTTATGACGTATCAGAATGATATTTAACCCATTAACCGCCAAATACTCCAATTTGAATTATTCAGATTTGACAAAATGGAGGTCAGCTCTTTTTAAATCTTGCTGATTGATGTCACATTTTAAAATTAACATATTTAAAATGTGGTACTTAATGTGCTAATAAAAAAAGAAAACCCGAATATACAGTACTGATTTCACAAAATGGGACAGATTTTTCATCAGTGGCTGGCCTGCGTTAACGCTGGCCAGCCCGTCATTAGCCCGGGCGCAAGCCCGGCGAGACAGGCGCAGAATTGGTTGCGCCCAGCGCATGAAATGGGCTCGAGCCCCCACACGGTTCGGGCCAGGAAAATATACCCGCCCAAATCCTACTTGGGCTTGCACCCAGTATACTGTGTGGCGGCTAACATGGATGCTGTGAACCATGTGTCATCTCGCCGGGCTGGCCAGGCTCGCTCTGGGCAAGACAGGGCGCGCTCAGCTTGACCACATTCAGCATCATGTAAACGGCTCTGAGTTGATCTAAACGTGCAATAATTGAGTGTCCGTACGCGTATACATCTAGACCTGTTGCAGTCCTCATTTATTTCTGCTTAGCCATTTAGCATTTAGCCTTTAGCATTTAGACATTATCTTTAGTATCGGAAAAGCAGTTCAGTGTATAAATTCAGAAAATGGGTGGTTTTATGAAGCTACGGTCACTGGAATAGACCTAACTGAAGATGAAAAAGCAGGCACCTGGAAAGTCAGGCTCGCCCGGCGCACCGGTCGAGCTTGAAACTGGACCAGACGAGAAGCGCGCCTGACTAACACATACAGGCGTTGACTCAATTCGCCGAGGCTCTAGATTGGCTTGAGCCCCGGCGATATGAGCGCGGCTCCAGTTATATGAACTTATACCAAAACGCACATTGCGGCCCGGCTAAAGGATTTTATAACTTTGGGCGCATACATGCGAGCCCCAAATGGGGTGGGGAGAGAACATGGGGCTAGCCCAGGGCTAGCCTGCGTTAGCCGGGGCTAGCCCCACTGAAAAAGCTTGTCCCATTTTGCTAAATCAGTACTGTATGCGGCACCGGCGGTTAAAGGGTTAAAAAACATTGTGCTTATTGCAGATAGTTTAACTCTCTAGGTGTCAGATTACCCTGATGACATCGCAAGGCTCTGACACAGTGACCTCCATTTTTAAATGTATTAGTTCCAATACTATCACAAGTTTACGCCTGCTGAAAATGGCCTAGTCTTCGTAGGCACTGGAAATATTCGTCTCAATTTCTTGGCATCCGAGTTTTTTGGTGGGCAGCGCGAGTGTCGTTTTTACACAGCTGGCTGTGGAAACAAAATGGTGGTCAGTGCGACTGGGCCCAGTCATACCGGGTTGTGTCAGATGCAGTATGAGCAGGAAAAGCGTATTTTATAACTAAACAACAATATATATCTTTACACGTGAAGAACCGTAAATTTATTCCTCATTAGCTTGATGGGACTGGTTAAAACTGCATCGTCAATTTTCGGGTCATGAAGTGCTTTTAGAATCCTAGAACTTTTGTATAATTTGTGAATACGTATTCCTGTTTTAAAACGTTAGATCTGTATTTTTTTTTCATTTTTGCAGGGGTTATCATTACTGCGATAACGTCACAAACAAGTCATTAAACATATCAACACTGTTACTGTTAGTCTGCGGAAGTTTTAAAACACCCAGTCTCCGATCGGAAAGTGTTTCTAAATTACATCTGTCTTCGACGGCTTAAACCACTGGTGACTGTCCCGGATAATTGTACAATACCAATATACCGATTATGACACCAATGTATTTTGATGACACTTTATCGTGGGAATGTTTATATAATTAATACACATTATTGTGAATATCATATATTCCGCGTTCCCAGTCCTCATTTACATTTCTACTAATTACCAGTCATGTCCATAGTGCTTACCACTTGTCAAAGCATTAAACGGCTAGGTGTAGTGGTGTACACAATGCATATATTGCGTCTGAATAATAATGTCAAATCACTATTGTTCACACTTGACTACACCAATAAATGTTCAATTCAAACATTCCTTGCCACATTAACACATACTGATATATGTAGGCCTCTATATATTTCCATATCATACAAGCCTTGTGCCGCGCTCAGAGATCTATCCTGCGTCATCAAACTATGTCGAATTGAATGTGTTGACAACAAAACAACATTATGTGGTGACTTTGATCACAAAAGGTCATAAATTAGTGGTATTATTTGGCCAGGCAGAAACGAGCAAGTCTCACCGTATCACTATGTCATATGATTGTGGTCACAGAGCTGCTATTTTCATCGAGAAGAGTCGAACATTTCTTGATAGAATCAATTTAAATTAATTAGACAGAATAAGTTACGTCCCATTGTGCAAATGTTATATAAGTGTTTTGTTTGGTGGGGTTGGCATGTTCCTTCGAACATTTCATCTGATCATCGAAATTAGCCAATCGTAGACCCTATAGTAGGCTACACTATAGAATTGCATAATAACCTAATGCCATATTAGGCCTAATGTTGTGCATCTACCGGTGACAAAACAAAACTGCAAACCACTGGATTAATTAACACGCAAAGCGCCGAAATTGTTCATCTAACCCAAGGAAACCAAAGGATTTTTTGAACTTTGAAATTATCATAAATGTTTTGAACACCTATGTCATGGGTATATATGGCCATTAGACATTATTTCAATTATTTCAGCGCGAGTAGGCCCACCGTCTTTATACGTCATAATCTGACATCTAAAGACGTCAGATTATGACGTATAAAACTGTCCCCGCGCTCATTATTATTGATTATTGACCCGTCGAAAGATTAAGTCAGAATGTTTATAGACAGTGACCTATATAATATTATGCACAATAGGTTCAAATGCCGTTTTTCAAACAAGTGTACACAAAAATAGATCAAAATGACTTTAGTACTACTTTCTAGATTCTGCTGCATGCAGTATTTCAAATGATTCTCGCAGATGCACAGGCCTAATAATTGTGAAGAAGCCTGAATTTTTTTTGGATAATTATGTTGATAAAATGTAACACCAGGTTTGCGTTTTACAATTACAAGAAATAATAATAATAACGATATCCAAAATAAATAAGACACGATCTAGATCACGTGTTCAAGTTTGACGACTATAATGTACATCAGGGCTACTTGCCTCGTCGAAGCAAGTAGCAACTAGATAGTACAGATAGAAATATGATAAAACATACCGGGCAGCAAAATTGTAACTTATAATGAGAATGCGTTAGCTAGCTAGCCTTGAACAATACCAGATTTGAATATTCGGTGGAATAATTGTTTTAATATCTCTTTAGCCTGTTTACTGATGCCATCTTAATGCGATTATTCTAATAGGACATTGTTGTTTGTGCATTTATGCGAGTGTATTAGCTAAGGATTTCAAGCACGAGCAGTAAATATTTATAAGAGCAATGTTTTTGAAATTTAAAACCGCTGAATTTTAATAAATCGACGATATTATCCACCATTAACCTTTACAGCGCGGGGATCGACTTTATAAGGCAGAATTTGACGACGTAGACCGTAACCAGATAACATAGATATTCAAATGAATCGAAAGAGCTTACTTTAAGAGTCATTTATGATGATTTTAAATTGAAGAAAATCCTTTTTGTTCAAAGAAAATTCCACAAAACATATACTAAAATATGAACATGAACTCTTAACGACCGCCGCTCGTTATTCCCGGAGACAACTATTAAACACGTCATACCCATAATAATGATTGGCTGAAGGTCATTTATTCATGACTGAAAATTCATAATGGCATGTTTATCATCTAATACAACAATCTGGTAATCATGCAATACATATAAAACGAGATAATACATAATACATACTAGACTAGTTACAAATACTATGTAACATTGATATATATATATAAAGTGAAAATTACATGTAAACTCGCTACCATATATGTAATATTGTGAAATTAATATAATATAATATAGGAAAAAATCGGGGGGGGGGGGGTGTTACAAAACAGCCACAGAGTTATGGTACATGCCGCCGTGGCTCCCACGATTCTGAATGAATGTCCTGTATACAAACTTGGAGATAATACAACCCCTTTAACACATATTTTAGGTTTTTCATTGAAAAAAGAAGTAGTAATTGGTTCACCATCAGGAAAAATAAATAGAGGTCCCTCGATTTGCTTTCTAAGCAAAATGAAATCTTTAATTGCTTTCATAGGACATATTATATTTGATTGACTTGAAACTTTCAACGTTAGAGCATGTGTAGAGCGCTTGTGCTTAAAGTGCAGTAAAGTAACATATATAGCATCGGTTGCTTTATATTCTACGTGTGAGATTTGCATGACATGCTCATTGCTGGAAAGCTGTTTCTTAACAGTAAATTCACCGACCCTGAGCAGCGCAAAAAAGGCAAGTGTAAACATGCCTTAAAGAGCAGTTCTCAAAGACTGAGATTCCACCACCAAAGGAATGGTCCTCATCATCTTTGTTAGTATATTCTGAGTAATTGGCAACCTCGTATCAAATGAGTGACATGATTGTATTCTTAGCCCCCAACAACAATTTATTAACTAAAAAATGACATTGAAGGGTCTGGCCAACTTGCAAACTTATGAATATACGAAACTATTGATACATTCGAAGTAATGGTACTTGGAGAATAACCCAAGGTGGACAGATATGCTATGAATATGGAAACGATATTTGAGCTAACACAAGTGAGGGGCCATCCATGATTTGGGTAATATTTTTTCACGAAGTCGTCAAATCTTAATAAATAATTTCTATAAGTAACACGCGTAGCAGGAGCAAGGGACGTATGCAAAAGTTTATCCACCCTTACAGCCAAAACTTGGGATGTAGGTAATCTGGGACAGTTGTTGTTGAGACGTCTAGCCATGGTGCGATGTGTTTTGCTTTCTGAAATTCAAAACGAGATAATTTGTCAGCGATAACATTTAGTTTGACAGATATATGCTTACCTTTAAACCATTTGTTCAATTGCATACAAGAAAGTACAAGTTGTCTCAACAATTTCATAACCACAGCACATTTTGATGTTTGCTGATTAATTATTGTGACTAAAGCTTAATTGTCTGTGAAATGAAATGAATATGGCTTTAGGCCACCTTTATGCACATATAGGCTAAGCTGGGCCGGGAGAACCTCCTGAGGATGGTGAGATGATTGAGATGACACTGTCCTCCAGACACAGGATTCCAAATTCGAGCCCTGGCGGTCTGAGGCCGAGCACGCTACCTCTCGGTCACGGAGGCCCCCCACAATACTGACTGAATTGTCTGTGAAGAATAAAACACGATGGTTTCTTTATTTGTTTCCCCACAGTTCGATTGATATCATTATTGGAAACAACTCCAATGATGTTATATCAGCGGAAGTGTATTATAATTATGTTCCATCCCCCCGCAAACCAATGACTCCCGAAAATTCCAGCAAATCCCCGAGAGCTTGCTGCATCAGAATATAACCTAATGTGGTCTGAATCGACCCAGTTGTCATGCAACATAATCTGTTTTCCATTAAAAAATTCTAGAAAAACCCTCTAAGTATCTAGATCTGCCCTTGCTTCTTTATTCAAAGTTACATGATACTGAGGGGTTGTTATACCACACGTAACGTTAAAAAGCCTACACCTGTACGTAAAAAAACACGTCCCGGTACTATCACCCTACAAGCAAAGGATAACATTCCCAGCAATGATTGTAAATCTTTAAGCATAACAGTTCTCCTCCTATATATCTCATTTAGCTTGTCGTTCGTGATTTGAATTTTATCCTGAGGCAAGCGTAACTCAAAAGTAAAAGTATCTACTTCGATACCGTGAACAGAAGCACATGTCGTACAGTTTTGCTGTCCTTAACATCTTCAGCCAAATTCATAAATGCCTTTAACGCATAACTACACAATTCAAAATTTGGAGGACCAATACATATGAAATCGTCTAAAATGTGGGACATGCCACACATTTTAAAACGCTCTAACAATATCCACTGAATAGATTGACTAAATTTTTCGAAAGTTTGGCACGATGTGCTGCAGCCCATCGGTAAATCTTTATCATAGAAAATTTTACCATTGAACTTAAAACCCAAAAGGTGGTAATCAAAAGGACTGACTGGGATGATTCGAAACGCATCTTCCACATCCGCCTTAGCTATGAGGCATCCACATCCGAATTTACTCATCAGTGACACCACATCATCCAGCGTCTCATATTTCACAGTACAAAAGTCATGTGGTATGAGCGAATTCACCGAATTACCATCAGGCTATGATAAATCATGAATCAAGCGAAATGCTCCCAATTCTTTTTTAGGTATTAGACCTAAAGGTGATATTCTGAAGTTCCTAAAAGGGTTAACATCAAAAGGTCCCGCAAGTCGACCCATTGATATTTCTTTATTTATTTCATTTTGTGCAATTTGTCAAATTTGGATTCAATGATGTATGATTTCCAGCTGTCATTGATTGTTTTTGGACCAAAATAGTTTAAAGGAAAACCGTGAGAAAAACCTCGTACTAGCTGCTTGTACTTCAACTTATCATATCCTGAAATACGTAAATAACTAGCCAGTTTTTAGCTTTGCCAACGGCCAAAGCTTAATGTTATCAGTTCAATCTGTTGTCGCTGTGATTTCGACATCTTCATCTTCTTGGGTCAAACGAGTAAGCTCAGGCACTCTACATTAAGTGATTAATGTCCACCTACTTGGTCTGAACATTAATTGTTCATGAGAAGTGAGAGATTCGTATAGTTTGTAGAAAAATGACTTTTAAAACACTTCTTGTTCCCAGAGTGGTTTGCACAGTACTATAACATTTCACAGGTTGTGTGCATAGAAACGTACACAATAGAGACTGGCTGTTCCGTCGTTAGAACGCCCCCCCCCCCCCTACCCTGCCCCATTGCATGACTGAGTGCCACAGTGAGGAGGGGTGGCGAACAATAGATACCCAGCAAACACGATACATTCACCCTATGCTGGGTTAATGTTGGCCCGCCATCTGCGACGCCGACCCAACATTAACCCAGCATTGGTTCAATGTATCGTGTTTGCTGGGTAGGCCCTTTTGTCACACGATTCCGCTCTAGCAGATATTATATGACAGTATGTTCTTGCTTTACAAGTAAGCACATACTGCCTTTTGAGTTTTGTACACTTACAAAATAGTAGACTAGGGCGGCGTGTGTATATTGAACAGACACCTGTCCGGTTAATCCCAAAAGTTTGTGCTATGCTGGTGCAATGTTGGACCAATACATGGCTGTTGTTGGACCAACATCTTTAACGTCGGCCCAGCACTAATCCAACATGTGCTTACTGCAATGTATTGCGTTTGCTGGGCTCACAATCGTCTCTGCCTTAAACAAAGGCAAGAACCAATGTTGGACTAATATGGGGCCAGTGTCACAGAAGTTGTGAACATTAGAACAACATCGCGTCGGGACATAACTAATCTCTGGTCACTGTACCCTGCCTCCCAGAAACACGAGACATTGTCCCAATGCTGGTTCAATGTTGGTCTATTGTCTACGATGCTGGCCCATCATTGAATCAACAATGGGACGATGTATCGTGTTTGCTGGGCTTAATGAGCCTTCCACGCCTGTTTGTTTCACACACGAGGGAGGTGAACGTCCTATGAGTTTAAAATTACAAAACCAGTAAGCAAAGCACAGAACGGCAGGGTTCTTGTTTTTATTTTGATTGGTGTTGGGAGACTGTGAGAGGAGTTTCTCTTTGCATTTTTTGTACATTTACTGCTCACGTGTTTGTTTCCGCAGTGCACACAGGAGTGTTTGAATTTACAGTTTGATTGCTTACAGCTTCCGTGTTGTTCAAACACAAAGCATTGTCCAAACTTGAAAAAAATGTTGTTTGTCTTTTGACCACGAAAGGACTGATTTCGAATGGATTGTTTTGAATACTTTTGGTGTTGCACATTAACCAAAGAGAAATATAAATCTCAATGTGTTCGATCCCATGCTAAACCATGATGATTTTTTTGTTTGCGAAAACCTTTATCATACTTTTGCCATATCAACCCCCCACATTTTCTGGCAGTCTCCTTAATAAATTTACCATATCTTAGTAAACCAGGTCCCTGTTCGGGATACACTTCCATATAGAATGCCGCAAACACAAAGAAAGCATCAATCCACTGATCAATGCTTTGTATTTCCTTTGCATATCCAGCTGATTTCACCTTAAATCTGCTACCCCCATCGGGGTCAGTTCGTTATTCCGACAGGTCTATTTTCCGACAGGCCTATATTCAAACACGTCTATATTCCGACAGGTCTATATTCCGACAGGCCATTATTACGACAGGTCCTTGAGGTAATAAGGATTAACCTCTTTATATTGTATCTAGATCTACACTCAGACAACACTTCAAGGAAACACCCGATATGGGCTCATAGGTCCATCACTATAATTATTATCATTTTGTAATTTTCTTAACTAACATAAAAGAACACAAATAAACGCACTTATTATTTGTTGAAATTGATAAATAGCAGCCTACCAGCAAAATGTATTTTGGGCGGCGTTAGGACAGTATGGACCAGGAGCTCGCTCAATAAGATTTTCTTGAATGTACTAATTGATAAATGTATGATTTTTCGATCTGGAAATTTTTGAAGAGTCAGGAAAAAACGGAAATTTTGTGGGAACTTTGTATAATTTAACGTATTTATTTATCCATTAGAATATTTTACATAAATAATATATCATAATTGTACAAATATGCAATGGCAAATAAAAAGGATATCAACTGGCCAATACACCTTTACTACGTTCGATATTCAGAATACAATTTATGAACGTTATAATTACACTTAAAATTAACCCTTTCGGTGCGGGAAGATGCGTTCAGATCTCAAATAAAGCACCGTTTGTAAATTATTAGGCCTATAGCAGGGCCACTTTTTAAACATGGGGGTATTTCCATTCATTTTTAGCTGACATTTGCGTCATCAATGTCAGTTTCAAATGAGCAATAATTATCAAAGAGTGATACAGCACTTAAAATTAGTTAACATTATTTAAATAGATAGCCTGTTGATCATGGCCCTCTGGTCTTCAATGCTATTCATTACGAGTTGTTAGTCCTCTCTTTCGATATTATTTTTATGTCGGAATAGCGACCTGTCGGAATATAGGCCTGTCGGACTATCGACCTGTCGGAATATAGACCTGTCGGAATAGTGACCTGTTTGTCGGACTATCGACCTGTCGGACTAACAACCTGTCGGAATATCGACCTGTCGGAGTAACGACCTGTCGGAATAACGACCTGGACCCTCTCCCTGTCAGATGGTGATAGCAATTCACCAAAATTCACATATTCCGAGTTTAATTTTTTTTGTTTAATCTTGGACGGCAACTCAGATCCAAGAGGAGACGAAATACAGTTATATGTTTGCCCACCTGATTTATCGTCACACTTCGATATATTTGAGTTAGTTTCATCGTCGGTATTGGTTATGACAATATGAGCCATACCCGCTCGTGCTTGCGGAAGCAAGACGTCAGAGACATTGTCATTCGTGTGAGGTTGGATACCACCTGCCAGCTTTAGTTGCTCCATCACCATCTTGGCGACATTGTGCGTGATTCTTTGCTCTCTTATCTGTTCTCCCATCGGCTCTGCTGATAATTTTTGTTTTTTGTTGACTTGAGAGCTGATGCTGTCTTCTGTTTCTGAGTTGGTTGTTTCCTTTTTCTAGGTGGCATTCTACAATGATACGAAACCCATATACTGGGTCATGAGGATATGCATAAACGTATATGTTTTTACACCATAATCGAGTTGAAATAGAAACCTAATTGTATCGATTATAATAACATATATCACCATCACTAAATGTAGATGATGCTAATTATTAGATGTAATTTTAAGTATCAGGTGTAAAATTACACCGGCAATTAGGTTTTGAACAAAATGGGGGGGATTACATGTATATACTATACCAGAGGTATATAGCTCAGACTCCACCTAAATCTGACAAAGTCAAATAAGGTGCTTAAAAAATCCAGACTAGGACGGAAAATTCAGACTCTACATGAATCTGACAAAGTCAAATGCATGCTCACACACACCCGACTAAAAAAATAAAAAATAGACTCCACATGAATCCGACAAAGTCAACAGAATCTTTACATACTCCCGACTAAAAAATAAAGTTAGGACTCAACATGAATCGGACAAATTTGATAGAATGTTTACCCACTCCCGACTAAAACTAAACTTCAGACTCGACATGAATCTGACAAAGTCAAAGGCGTGTTTACACCACCCGACTCAAAATTAAAATTCAGACTCCTCATAAGTCAGACAAAGTCCAAGGAATGTTTACACACACCCGACTAAAAATAAATTCAGACTCCACATTAATCTGACAAAGTCAAAGTCATGTTTACACACACCCGACTAAAAATTAAAATTCTACTGGTCCTTCACTAATTCTCCTAAATTTATCTGAGGCACAGAGTCGTTCACATCTTGATCCTGTTGCTGTCAATAATACAGCAAGATAAGGAGTTGGGCGAACTCCATTTAGCGCTGAGATAGTTGCATACGTCTTATAATAAAAATCTGACCCTCAAATGCATGACTACTGCACAACAGCAACAACTGCTGATGCTTGAAAGCGCTGTACTTCGCTACTTTAACACGTGTTAATGACATAAGATGTTTGATTCATGCTCATTTTATTAATTGACTATGAGAACATAATTATGCGAAGACACTAATTTCATAGGTCTAAAAAAATATTGTTAGTTTTTTTTAGAAATTAGTAAAAGTTTGCTTTTAGGTGATGTGTTAATTCTTTGCATTTTTTTGTAAAATACCCGAAACATATCATGCGCATTAAAAAAAAAACATAATAAAAACAGATTATTTTTAAACTTTGGTCGTATTTAGTGTTTAAATGCAATAGCTAGTCCTGATGTTTGTGATTTTTTTGTGTATGCAAGCCAGGTTAGTGCACTTTTTATAATAATTTGACAAAAAAGGTATGTGTGAGTCCCCCCTCTCCACATACCCCACGAATCTGTTTTGAGCTGTTTTGATTAAAAGATCTGCGTATACCATTAATAATAATTATACGTTTTGTAGGAAGATTAGTAGAAACATAATTTTTGCTAAATAATTACTCACTTTGTTTGAAGAAATAAGGTGGGACTAAAAATAGCCTGAGGGAAACCCTTACACTACAGCCACAAATTGGTTCTCCTTCATTTTGTGCAGCTTTTATCACATTTTGGACCTTTTTACTTAATTTAGGGTACTCTTTATAATAATTTGTCGAAAAAACGCGCAATGGAATCACCACTGCTTTGATTAAATAAATTGCTAAAAGCGATAATAAACAGTATCTTTGGTGAAACATAAATATTTAAAAATACTTACTACTTTAAAAAAAAGAAGGGTGTGTGAAAAATGCCCTGGGCAAAGTCTTTACGCTACAATTAGTGAGTTATTCTCCTTCACGTATGGTCTAGTATACCACTGTGCAGCTTTAGTGCTTTTATCACATTTTCGACTATTTTACTGGATGTATGGTTCTTTTTTATAAAAAATTGTCGAAAAAGGGGGTGCGAGTCCCCCCCTCCGCATTATATATCCGCCCCTGTTTTGATTGAAAAAACTGTTAAAGGCATCAATAAACAGTTGTGTGGACATTTGTGGTGAATCATATATAATTTCTTAAATATTTGCTTAAATTAATTGAAAAAATACGGGGGTTTGAAAATGCCCTAAACGAAGCTCTTACAGTACATTTATAAGGTGGTTCCGCTTCCAATATGGATCAGTATATTCTAGTCCAGCTCTGTAACAAGAACGATTCTCCCAAAATATTAATCAAATTCGTTGAACTAATACACAGGTAATGATAGAAACACCATTTGGCTGCCCTTTTGTCGGCCATTTTGAATTTTGACAATTTATATGATTATATGAAGTAATGCCAGCAATGATTTGTGCTTCCATAGACTAGTAATATTAGAGGGTTTGAATGGAATTTTAGGTCGTTTGTTAAGATTATATTTTGTTATGGTAACCTCTTGGCGGCTATTTTAAAAATGGGTAATATGACTATGAGCGGACAATATTTCAGCTTGGAGACAGTGATTTCTGAAATCTAAGCTAAAGTTCCCATAAGAATGATACTGTCTCCCAATTCTACTCATAATGCCCGCCTGGGGTTCAGTTTACCAGAATGGAGTCTCGACTAATAGGGAGATTAAAGTAAAGTGTTTCAAGACATCGTGCTAACAACTTTTTTTTCACTAGTTGGCATATAAATCCAAGGGCTATATGAAAGTGTCGTTAGTTGGCTTAGAGGGCTATATATGCTAACATAGTTTTTGATTAGTTGCCCTAGAGATCAAAGAGTTATAATTATGGAGAATAAAGTGTCCTTATGCCATGTGATGAAAAAATACAGTTTAATAAGTGTTATCATTGAAACTTAACTGGTAAATCTGAGGGGATATTTTAAAACTAGAGGGGGTAACTACTTAATTCAATTTGAGAATAAAGAATACGCATTCAAGTCATACAAACTTGAAACTAGTTTCAGGTTACCCCCGGGGGTAACCTGAACAGCGGGGTAATCTGAAACTGTTACACCGGGAAACTAACCCCGAATTGTAGCGCGAAAGTCAGCTGTGCTAACCACAACGCTAGGGCCCCCGCTCACAAATCATGTAGCATGTAACTACGCTATGAGACGAGATGTGTGCATCCAAGCCAACTATATACATTTATTCTGCTCTGCAAAGCCAAAAGGTATATCTGCTCACTTGCGAAGTGAGCAAATACTGTCTTTTGGCAGTATACATAGGTATTGCTGTTTACAGGTGTCTTTCACAGCGCCTTCACAGTAGAAAAACTAGTTAATCTCGCAAGGACACAAGTGAAATAATTATCTCCAAGAACAGAAAAAAATGCTACATACTTTTACTTTCTATTGCGATGTATCAGGCTGCACAGCTTCTGCCTGAGGGATGTACCTCCATGGTTACTTATCAGACGTCGCTGAGAAGCCTGGTTGCCACCACCAGGTTTCCTGCTTGTAGTTCTGTAGATATGGAAAATGAGAGGTTGGTTTGTGAGGTGACCACATATGCTAACAAAATGAAGATCTTCTGTCTGCTCAGTGATGTATGTTACCCTGCTGATGAGACGCCAGGTGGACACTGGCCTAACAAAACATGTTACCCTCTGCGCAATAGCGCCGCAATTCAATATGATTGTGTGTGTCACCCACCACTGAGGAACACGGCCATTTTGTCTCCTCCTGAATGGACCGAATGGCAAGAAACGGTATCAAATGAACAGTTTAATAGGCAACGACGTCTATTAGGTTATCATGCATGTGCAGCACAAGAATACAAACACCACAGTACAAGTAAGTGATATAAAGCAATGGACACAGTTACATCCCAGCAAACACAAAACATTCGTATAACATTTATACAATGCTGGACCAACGTCCAAGACGTTTGGCCGACGTTGTATAAATGCTATACAATTTTTTTGTGTTTACTGGGATAGGGAATATTCAAAATATTTTAAAGTACATTATTTTAATTGATAACAATCTTTTTGCAAGGTAGTACGCCAATAGTAAACATCAATATCGACATATTATATCTTATGGTTTGATAAATTGCGCCTGGACGCTTCAACACAAACTACATTGTTCATATATGTTTTCTTTTTCAGATGTAAGTGGCTCTAAGTTCTATCGAGACTGCCTTGAAATCAGAAATGAGGTTGGAACCAATAGTGGTGTGTACACTATCGATACTGGGAGTGAGGATCAGTCCATCAGTGTGTACTGCGATATGGAATTTGACGAAGGTGGTTGGCTGGTGAGATATAATTATTTTCAGACTCGTGATTTTATTCTTATAACCCCTATTCTATTCCAAGCAACCACAAGATGCCTTCAGTACTCCAATTAGGTTTGATATTTAATTATAAAACTTTGCTTTTATTAATGAAATCTTATGAGAGCTGTTGTTATATTTTTAGGATCGAATGGTAGATTTTCCATCTTATCATGAAGTTGACTGCTTTATTTTACCAGCCAAACTTATAAATGCAATACTTTTGCCCTTACGTATACTTTCTATTTGAACTCTGTTACTACCACCTCCACCCACTAGCGCCTTATAAGGATAAGTGGCGGTAATAGCCTGTCTGTGTCTGTCTGCCGCTTGTTGATCCGTGCCACTACCCGTGATTGAGAATATTGCCTCTTTGAAAGGAGCCTTGTCCTATATTGTCTTCTATTGTATTGTTCAAATCGGAAAATAAATATGTTTAAACTAACCACAAGATCGGTCTAAGCACAAGCACCCATCCCACGAAAGATTTGTCTTAAATTCATCTCATTTTCACTAAAAAAGATAAGATCTTATGGAAATGAGAGAAAGGTAAAATAATCTCATTTTTTAATATTCTTACTAGCATGGCTCTCTGGTCGAATATACTGCCCACTATAGATATAATCTAGTCTCGCCTGTTCACCACAGCCTGACAGATAGTGTATGGCCTATGGGTAAGCTGGATGACATTTCTATGAATTTCAATAATTAATATTATTAGGGGTCTATGACCGTCTATCCATAGTCGATGTGCAGGCTCACAATGATGCTGTGCACGCAATAATGAAAGGTAACATGCATTCTTATCGTGAGTATCCATTGCCTGACATCCAGGGCGGAAGTCAAAAGTCACATAAATAATCCGAACCTTAAAATAAACTAATTAAATTTAATTTGAAAGCTGCTGATCACCCACGCCACCCGTCATTGCTCTGGGCTGACAGCACCATATCAATGTCGCTGTATATGCTAACCTACCGCAGCGACTTTCCAGTAAACAGTGGATATTGAACCATTGGTGGTGCAATGTTGGGTCAGCGTCGTAGACGGTGGACCAACATTTAACCAACAATGGCTCAATTTTACGCTTACAATCTACCGAAAGGCTTTATCAAAATACACAATCTATCTTGCTAAGTGTGACTCTGTTGTGATACTACGTTGTGATAGAACACAAAAAGTGCAGAGCCTCGCATATTATTAACCCTTAAAGTGCTTATCACGTATCTAGTTGTTTTGGCTCTCCTTCACACAACAAATGTTGAAGAAAAATACGAATATTTTTCTTATATTTTGGCATTGGCATAAGTGTTAAAACTGACTGTGACGATTATTACGGTTATTTTGGCTGACTTTTCACTCCAGTATATATTAATAACAATATTAAAAGCTGTATCAATTTGCTTTAAAATGTTTTGTTCAGGACGGTTAACCCATGGCCTTGACTGTGAAGGGTTAAAGGTCAAAACGCACTGCTCAAGTTTCCAGCTTAAGTGCATGTGCTAATAAACGGGAATTTTGTGATTCATTAATCTTACATCCCTGAAATATACAACTTGCGGACGTAAGGCATGTATACACGAAGCGCAACGCATATCTGATTTGTCCTGGAGCCATTTTTTACTCCTTGTTGGAATTTAAATTACTGACGTCATTCAGTGAGAAGAGTGGGGATATTTCCCGGGAAGTGAATATTACCACACATAGGCCTACATCAAATAAATCAAATGACATGGCTATATGACACAGAACTTCGCCCATACAGGTATGTTAAAAATAACAAACCACCATTTGGTCAGAAATAGTGGTGATCTTAGACACGAATGTCTTTATTTTAGTATTTAACATAAGTAGACTAAAGATGCATGCATGCCTACAGTAAATACTGTATTGTTGAAACCATGATAGCCTTGACCCGCTTGTGACGAGCCCCGGAGATCTCCGTGATTTAGGGAGACCATACAGATACGAGGCCCTGAGATCTCCTGGTCTGATTGCATGAGATAAATATGACGTCATAAAATAATCTCCTTTCAGAAACAGCGCAGTAGCATAATAACGTCGTTTTCAATGGGTTAACATTGCCAGTAAGTGTGTATCGGTACATTTACATGATCCAGACACGGTGTATGATCACAGTAGAGTAGGCTATATGCCTACATGTCCATTAATAGGCCTACACTCTACATAGAGAACATATGCATTTGAATAGAAATGAGCTTGATGATAGATTTAATGAGTAAAGTGATAGTGTTTGAATTCCATGCTAGTACAGTGCCAAATAATGTATTAAGCCATAATTTAGGCCTATATAATATTCTTTATGTTTACGTCGTCGACGTTTTGAGTTATTTTGCTATAGCCTTCGGTTGTGGGACCTTTTTACCGTTGTCAACGCAAGTCATCCAGGGTGAAGAGCCAGCATCAGAATTGAAATATGCGAGACAAATATTCACTTGTGTCACCAGTGTCTCTCTTCAGCCACTGGCCTCCATCATCCGAATAGCTTATAATCACCACCAAGGAACAGAGCTTTCACAGTCACCATCTGTACTGCCACGTCCAGATGTGTGGAAAAATCTCACAGCTGTGGCCTCACAGAGTGCAAAATAACCCGCTTCATGTCATTAACATTGACGCTTCTAAAAATGCGCTAAAAATATCCAAGCTGAATATACTGATATATAACGTATACAATAGAAATTGTGCTTAGTTCATACTTTTAAAAACTTCATTACATAATTATGACTAAATATAAAATTACAAATGTAACACTTTTGGGTACCCTCTGGCTTGTATGTCGAGCTCTGCGTGCACAGATTCCCACGTTCTGGCAAAAAGTGCATCTAAACATAACTGACCAATCAAGATCTACCTCACAGCTGGTGCGATTTATGAAATGCTGACTGCTGGTTGGCAGACAGTGACGTAACAGACGACGGAGACCCCTGTTGTTGAATATTTGCGAACGCCACACAAAATTTCAGTGTGTTAATGTGACACTCACTGATTAACCAAGTGTAGACAAATCAAGCACTGTTTGCTACGTTACGCATATGTGTGTTTTGATTTTTCGCGCCATTAGGTTCTAGCTATTGGCAGAAGAATGGCACTGTGAAAGCCGACCTAACAAAGAGCATTTAGTAAAAACCGGCAACAATGTTATAGGTTTAATATATATACAATAAACTACAGCGGTACAGGGTGACGGTAATTGTGAAAGGTGATTTTAATGATAGAGTCTATGGCGCTGGCATTGTTTTCAGATGATGGTGGACTGTAGGTTGTCTGCGTCTTGAGGTTGAGTGGTCAGTCCGACTCCGCCCGGATTATTAGAAGGGGGAATAGGAACGTCTTACCGGAGTTTTTTCAGGTCATCGGCATGATATCACGGATGGATTTTACTGGCCAGTAAAATGGTGAAGATTAAACCGTCGATATGACAGACAAATTCAGAAGCTCCGGGGCACACACTGGTGTTGTGTAAAGTCACCAGTCATAATTGACTGCATGGAATGTGACTAATCTAAATATGAAGACATCTTATGGTCTCGATGCTCGGCCGAAGAAATGGACTGAGAGAGTCAATGAGAATGTTCACAGAACTTATATAACTGAAGGCTGGGTCCGATGGGGCTGCATGAGGGTACAACCACGGTGCTGAAGGAACGTATGCAGAGTGAGCCACGGAATCGACAAAGTGTATGCAGCGTGAAGACAATCACATCAACATCTCAAACGTTGAGCCGATGCTGGCTTAAGTATGTATTCAAATGTATTGATCAGAGTCGGGCCAATGCCGGCTGAGGTATATTTTTAAATGTAGTCAACAAACGTTGGGCCTATGTCGGCTTACCGCTATGTATTCACTATCTAATTACATTATGTGATCTTAACACGATCCCCTTCCCTTTGTAAAACGTGTGCGCCAGTATGTGCCACCGCAGTGTGCTTTGGCCTTAAGTGGTTAGCAAACACTGATTGAGTTATCGGTTGGTGTGCACTTGTTGTACAGAATGGGGTATTGGTTAGCCGCGGTAGGGAGTTCATCATTGGTTCTCCGCAGCTGGCGGTGACCAGTTATGGGCTGGGTTTGGATCTGCTCTCCCTGGTGTTTTATATGTGTGTGAGTTGTCATGATTTGTACCAATGTATTGGTAATGTGCTGGTGTGGTGTTGAATTGATGCTGCGGGAGATGCCGGGCTTCGATAGTTGTATGATAGTCGTTTTGTGAGGATTGTATTATTTAGCGTGCACATGCCATAGATTCTTATATAGATTTTGTAAAATCACTTTTGTTACAGAATCTGTAGAGTCAACCAGCACAGTTTGGGTGATTTGGTGTGAATGCTGGAATGAAAGGATTAAATGGTCAACGTTCCTAATCACGTCTTGTGTCACTCTCTGCTCCAAACATTACTTTATCATGCACTGATAAAACATCTCCGGATGTTCAATATAAACCCTAGGATTTGGTAGGGCGAGTCTCCCAATCATCCTCCTGCGATTTTCATCAGGTGTTTAATAGGAAAAAAATTATAAATAATTTAATTGAAGGCTTAGTGACAAATAAAAAAACCCGTAACTTTAAACTCACCTGTTAAATTTCCAGTAAAAAACTTTTACAACTATGAAATACATTATATATCTGTTTCTGAACTGAACGCTTACTTTATGCATATAAACTTTTCGTAACAAGTTACCAACAACTCACTTGGACTGTTGCGTTTATTTAGAAAACTACCACTATGTTCACCATTCGAATCCTGAGTCTATTTTATACAACATAATGTTAAATTTCTTGCATATATAGTCTGAACAAACATATTTTCTTGTACCAATTTATAATCACATTAAAGAGTGGCACACATAATCCGGCATAGCCCTAATACCCATGCACCACTCAGGACTCACTGATACCTTTTTTGGATCTGTCGGATCCAAGCATAAGATTTAGACATGTTCCCCACAAAAAAAATATTCTAGACATGTAGTATGTTTTCAACACATCAACGCACTAACTTTAAAAATACTACTTTATTGCCAGATATTAACAATATGTTGCGATGCTTTTATTCATCTTTACTCCACTAAGTGTATCTTAAGAAATCATGTTCAAGAAAACATGGCTCGACGACATGACAACTATATATTGGCTAAATATTAATATATTAAATGACAAATTAGAAAAAATAAGTTACTGATTATCATGGTTATTAGCTAACAAGCTGTCCCTAAGTAAGCTAGAATCATAGTTCATGCTATTTTATCAACTACAGAGACGTGTTACAGTCCAAAATTAAAAATAAAGAATACATTAATCGAATGTGTGGATGGATTTAATTACCTGGGACTAATAATAAATAAACACTTTAAATGGAATTCACATGGTAATAAAATAGGAAATAAAATATTGCAGACAATAGGTGTAATTAATAAACTTGAACACAAAAAGCACTATTGACCATTTAAAATTATCTCATTATTCCACATATTATTTGATGCATATTAGCATGGGGTCATGATTCAAATTAGATTTTAAAACTTCCAAAAAAAAGCAATTCAAATTATTGCTGAAGGTAGTTTTTATGCACACTCCGATCCTATCATTAAAAAATTCAATATTTTGAAAGTAAATGATATATACATTTTCATCAACAACTAAAATTTTATTTTAAATTATTAAACAACATTCTTCCTAATCATTTTTATGAATTTAATCTTTCTCTAAACTCTGACATTCATGATTATAACACAAGGGGGGGGGGGCAAACTGAGAAATGCCCATTTTAAACATGAGTCTGCTCGTAATTGTATCAGAAACCAAATGCAACATTTATTAAATACCCCACATTTATTAATATTAGAAAAGGTACTCACTCATAGTTTAAAAGGTTTCGGACAATATACTAAACACTATCTTACAGAGAAATATTCTGACATTTGTCTAATTCACAATTGATATGCTCGTAATTTGACAACACCTACCTGATTCATTGATTATGTATATGTGTATGTATATATATGTATATTTATGTATACATGTGTATATATAGATATTTTTCTTTGGGCCACAAGGTTATTTAATTTGTAATTTTCGCCCATTTTGTGTCTGTGTCTCGTTGACACGACTCACAGGTTAGGCTGGGTGGCGATTATGGTTATTTGAAAAATTTATATTTGAGTTAAAATCCTATCCCATATTTATCCAAACCTTTTCATTTGCACATTCCTTTTTAAATTTTATTTGACAAGCTGCACTATATTTTGTATAATAATTTTGTATTGTGATTTATTATATTATAAAGTAATTTATATTTTATATTATTTAAACTAAGGGGCTTCCATGCTTGCGACTCTTCAAGTCTTAATTGTAGTCATCCTGACATGTTATTTAATTGTTCTTGTTCTTCTTCTATAAAATATTATACTACACATATATGCTTGTGTATATATAGATATTTTCCTTTTGGCCGCTTATACAACCGTATATACAGTACAGAGTGCTGAACAAATAGCAAATAATGGTAACAAATAAAAATGTCTAACGATTACACATATCAAGTCCACATTTAATAAATTTAGCTACATTAACAAGTGTAATTTTATTCTTCGTGTTAAACATAATTTTTATGTCCGAAATTGATAACATTTGGTATCTTAAAAAATATTTGCGGGTAAAAACGTTATTCTTAATTATTTTAAGGCAGGACATTACAAACAATTGTGGAACTCGTCCCCCAGCTGACCACTATGAAACATTTTAATACCATTTCATTTCTTGTATAACGACCTGCTTCTATGGGTAATTTATAGTTTGCAATGCGAAATTTACATACAATATATTGTATCATCAGGCAAATCTATTAAATAGTTTTCAAACATAAATTCGGTCTTAAACAATTTATATTTATAAAATTTGACACATATATCAACATCACTTCTCCATTTCTGTATATACAGGTCTAGTAGTCTTTGCTTAATATTTACACTGAGCCAGGTACGTTCACTCATCTCTTGTCTGATCCATATATTACAAAGCCAGTATAACTAAAAGGATCTAGCAATTTATGCTGGTACCTCAACATTCGAATTTTCTTTTTTAAAGTGTTCGGACCTCTGCCCAATTCTCCCAGTACCATACATGTTGGGGTTGAGGTTTTTAGATGTAGAACAATTACAATAACGTATATACAACTTTTCAATCATATCAATATTTTTACCCCCCCCCCCCCCCATGCTTCACATCCGTATAGCAATATTGGGGGTTACTATACTATCAAATACATTTAATTGTATGACTATTGGCAAGTTTGAAACTCTTCATCTTTTCAAAATAGAAAACTTTGCTCTCTGTGCACGAGTACTTGTATCTTTCATACATTCTAAATTATTGTAGCTAATTTACAGTATATAATTATGGGGCAGTTAATAATATCTTACCACATTTGTAATTAAAATTTTATCTTTTTGTAAAACTTGAATGATTTAGGTACAAGTAATTATATTTCCCATTATTATACCTGAACTGTACTCCTTTTTCTCATTGAAAAAATAAATACAATACATCTTGATTTGTAACTTAATTGAATTTGATAACATATGTATGATGTTACAGGCGATGATCTCCATTTCTCTTTTGGGGCCAAATTCAGTGCCCGAGATCGTGATTCAGATACTTGGACTGGTCACTGTCCTGGTGACTTTGCTGAGAAGAGTGGGTGGTGGTTTAAATCGTGTTCCTATTGTAATCTGAACGCTAACTACATCACTGTCAACTATGAGAATGCTAGAGACAACAGGAATTATCCTACGGGAATATTCTGGCTGGGCTGGCGAGGCATGTACTACTCCCTCATGCAAACTAGTATGATGATACGTCCCAAGTAAAGAAGTACATGAGAAAGCTGGATTGCAACTAGTATTGTGCATAGGTGACCTGTGGATATGCGTTGTATCTGTTGTATATGTTCATTTGATGTATTAATAGCTGGTATTTAAGTGTGGATTTACAGCTGTTGCCTGATAACAATCTCTATATTATCTAAATCAATTATATATTATAACTGATCTACATCACATCGTCCAACATCATTCTCATTTGCAGTGAGCCTTTTTTGTACATTTACCATGGATTGGATATAAAGGGGTGTAACTGGCACTATAAGTCACTTAAAGTGACGGATGCACTCTTCCAAGAGAACAATGATTTTTTTTCAGGCGCAGATATCAATTTGATAATATTAGTCCCATCATGGTAAACCTGACTCACTTCAGTTTCAGAAAACGTTCAGTGCAGATCGCAAACAAATGCTGTCGATTTTTTATTGTTATCCCTTATAAAAAAAAACCTCATTCGAATATTCATTATGTTCTCAGCCCAGTAAACTCAAAACATTTGTATAACATTTATACAATGTTGGACCAACGTCGAAGTTCTATTAATGGTATACAAATGTTTTTTTTCTGTTTACTGGGCAGGATTTAAAGTGTACCACATTAATGAGTATATATTGTTTTATTTGAAACTGCACTGTATATTTTTTATGTAAACTGTTATTACTGTTTAACCCTTACACGGCGGGATCGACTTTAGCCGTCAGAAATCTGACGTCTGTGGACGTCAGATTCTGACGGCTAAAGTCGAAATCCGCACCGTAAGAGTGGAAATATTTCTAATTTCCGCAGACCCATATCGTAGGGATTCAAATGAACCGGGAAGAGCTAACTAAGGCACTTTTGATTATTTCAAATTGAAAGCAAACCCTTTGCTGCCCAAGTTTTATACAAATATTGTCAGCGTTTTAAACAGGTCCGGGTCCAGCCGTTTTTAAAGGGCCGCCCATTTAAAAACCACCGTGCGTTTATAAGCACTCGCAACGCGCTTCCGGCGAGTGTTTATAAACACCTGGGCATTTGTAAACGGTCGGCCAATATGACTGGTAACTGTACATTTTATTCCATAATATCAGATATTTTCTCTTAATTATACCAGATTTGGTATAATGTATAAATTGAGACAACACTTAGTAATGAGCTTGAGAAGTAGAATCTGTCAAATTCGATGCTTGAATCGGTAAAAATCGCTAAAAGTAGATTTTCTGACCAGTGACCCTCACCTCCCTAAAGTGTCATTGCTAAAACATGTATACGTGGGTACACTGTGGGTACACTCTCCTAATACCATGAGGTGGTGGATATATATAGTGATGGTCAAATTGTATGAGTAATTTGTATTTTCTTTGTGGCATCTTTTTTGTACACACGATTTAGTGCACAAAACAACAGCTAAACTCGCAGATTTCGGACATTGATCTTACTCCCTAGGTGAGTTATACAATAATGAACCTTAAAAAAACAACAAAGCTGTAGAATATTATCTGGATATATATATATTGAATATTAGAAAGTTGTCACCCACCATGCCCTATCACCCCCACCCTCATATCATCATAATGTACATCATTCATCTCATCAATTGACTACAACGTTTTTGTCGTATTACAATGTCACTTAAAAGGCCATTTGTGCCAAAAAGTGACGTAAAACAATGATTTACTACCGGTACTACTACTACTACTACTACTTAAATGTTTTTTTTACCGCCCTCTTTCATTAGATTTTGGATTGTTTTTCTGATCTGAAACAGATAAATTAAACATAGTGGCCTTATGGCGATAGGGTGCTCAGTGAGACGGCTCGTACCACTGGAAAAAACAACTCGTACCATTCATCAGATTTTGATCTTATAATAGTAAATGCATTTTAAAAAAGTAGTCCACGAATATCGGTTATAGAGCAGAAAAAAATCAACTCCCACATAACATATCCCGCCTAAGTAATCTAAGCTACTCTCCGTAGAATACCTGAGCCGTTTTGACTCACTATTATTGAACAAACTTATATTACATTTTCAAATAGAGCACACATGAAAGAAATTGTATAATGTTTTATCTGGCCGTTCAAGTGATAGAAACTTATTTAAAATACAAACACAGCTCCCCTGTATAGTATACTTGCAAGAATACGCAAGGTAGAATAAAACTATTATTATGAGAGCTGCATTTCGTCTATCAAAAAGGAGGAAACATAATTATTTACACTCCTTCTATAAATCAGTGAATAGCATATAAATAGTTATTTGGACTGAATGCAATCTGTATCTTGTATAGCGATATCACTATGCACGCCCCATTGTGTTATAGATCTAATGACTGCTGCTAAATGTGGTACGAGCTGTCCCGTAGTGTGGTGCGAGTTGTCTGCTTATACCATCAGACATGGTACGAGTTGTCTGCTTACGAGATGTCCGTGATACGAGTTGTCCATGACCCCTTGACACCACCACCTCCCTACCCCTGTTCAACGTTGTGGCAAAAACATAATCAGAGCCCTTCCTAATTACCGGACTGGCCTAATTCTGAACAAATTGTCAAAGCTCATCTTCTAATCACCGGCACATTATGGTAGGAATTTCTCTTCACCATAAATAACATAACTGTAGAAAAGGACATAAAGAAACACAACATAAAGGTAAGTTACAGTTAAGTTTAAGCTCACTCTTGAAAGAGAGAGTGGTATGAACAATATTGAAAATCGGCTCTTGGGATACACAATTATAGAAAGCCAGGTAAAACAATGTTATGGGTGAAAGCGTTTTGGTCACATCGCTTTGTAAACATAAAAAATGGGAAGATGTGGTGGAGAAATCCACCAGAAACGAGATTGCACAGCCAGCGTTCCAAAATGTGGAAACTGTTTTGGCCCACACGCCTCTTCAGACAGATCATGTCCATTATTTCAAGAAATCATAAAGATGCTTGATCAAAGACGGGATTGACAATAAGTAGATCATATCGAGGTCTAAATAAAATCTACCAAGTTAGAGGTAAAAGTACATAAGCAACCACAGGGACAACAGGGAATAACAAAACAACAGACAAATTAGGTGAGATCCAACAAATGTCATGACATAACTGGTTTAACCATTGCTGTTGTAGCTACAATTCTCAGACTGAAATGTGCTGAGGCTGAGGTTGATAAAAGCGAAGTAGAGATCACAGGAGTTGACATATCATGTAACCACACACAACAAATCTTCTGCGAGAAAGTGTTTTGTTATGCTGGGAAGCTAAACTCAACGTATGAGTCCAATACTTAATATGCAGGCCTACGTGGCTTATAATCTATACTACCGCAACCTATGTTGTCTGAGTTGTTGGGGGAAGCTTTTCGCTATGCTTCTTAAAACTTAACAAACAGCAACCTTAAAACAACAGTTTTTACTTTAATCTCACTCTGAGAAACTTAAGAACACTTTTCATGATCACACGTTGGGCATCGGTGTATATTAAGCGGCATTTCACATGTGATTATTATTTTAAGTTTAGTAGACTAGTTTTAGTATTTTAAGTTCAGGGACCCTTCCCGTCGCCTGTGTTAATGGACCGGGTGGGACCCTAAGGAAATTGTCAGAGCTGCTTTGTCAACTGACTTTTTCTTTGAGGTCTGAAAGGTTTTCACTCCCACAGTTTACATGCTTAATATGTGGTAATATGGCAATGTCCATGCCGTGATTGATAAGTGCTAAAACCCACCTACCACCTACTCACTAACAGTCAACCGGACAGCTGGTGCCGCATGTGGGTGTAGAAATGCAATGTATCGTCTGTCCGGAACGATCTTGCCCTCAATATATGATATAATACATGTACCATTATCAGTCATACACTGAATACATCATTGAGTCCATGTACCATTATCAGTCATACACTGAAGGCATCATGAAGTTTTATCCGTAGAATTTCAGCAGACACGCTGCTAAAATGTCACGGTTTTACCCTATCGTGTTCGATCGGGGGCCAACCATTATATTAATGCTACAGTATTACTGTTAACTCTAGAGTTAAATGACGACGTAACAACAGAGATTGAAAGGTAACACCAAGAAATCCCACTATTTTCAGAAGATTGAGACATGTATGACAAATTCGACAACCTTAGTATTTATCATAGGCATAGTTCATAATAAAAGAAATACCCAATAAATGCTATAAACAGTTGCTCAACAAAAGAAAATTGCTGGATTAACTACAATTTACAAAAGGACGACACTGTGTTACAAAGACATGTAAGAAAAAGTTAAAAAGCTATGGAATTAAACCCAAAATTGTAATGATTGGCTATATCGGGAATAATATTTATAGTAGGCCCTGATTGTTTTAAATCTACTCTCAGCGCCTTCTGCGCTAGGGTTCCATCGTCATCACCGACACCACAATAATGGGGCGGGGGCCCTAGGGTAGTGGTTAGCACCGCTGCCTTTCACGAGCTCGGGGTTCGGTTCCCGGTCTCGGCGGTTTCAAAGAAACAAAAAATGTTTCTTCCCCATCCACGTGTGAAAGTCAGTATTGTGGGGAGCCTCCGTGACCGAGAGGTAGCGTGCTCGGCCTCAGACCGCCAGGGCTCGAATTTCGAATCCTGTGTCTGGAGGACAGTGTCATCTCAATCATCTCACCATCCTCAGGAGGTTCTCCTGGCCCGGTTTAGCCTATATGTGCACAACGGTGGCCTAAAGCCCGATTCATTTCATTTCATTACCACAATAATGGCTATCGGATTGAGCGGGTTTATACCAATTATACCTCCACTCAAACATGCATAATCTGATAATCAAGGCTGCGTGAGCAATTCACGTGCCACACACAGCCCGCAGGCTTTAACAGATTTAAGGCGATGTAATTTGTGCTAGTTCACTTTGATACTGTATTCTGTATTCTGTCATATGCACATATAAATAATAGTTATCTCCATTGTTTTGGTGATATGACAGATACATTAAAAGTTATTTTATTCACTTAATTCGCTTCAGTTTTAATTTTATTCTTAATGCTGCTGAACTTCTCCTATGACATTACCATTAACTCGATAATAGTTTAAATGACATTTATGTATTCTGGTTCCCTTTATCTTAAAAATTATTGCAAAACAGTATTTTAAACAAGAACTGCATACTATATATAAATAAGATATTTTTATAAAAAAAGTGAAATGATATCCAATAAAAATTGAAAATTGAACATATATACATGTATATCCATTGTTTGCGTTGAATGTTGACAATCACTAAAAGATTCAAATTGTGAGCATACCTTTCCCCACCCCACTCCTCGGCCATCATTATGTGTGCGTGCCATAGGCCAAATTCAAAATTCCTGCGTACCATAGGCCAAACAGGTAAATATAACGTAACTGCCGTGAGCAAACCGGTACAGGTAAATACAACGTAACTGCCATGAGTATACCAGTATAGGTAGCCTAAACGATCCAGCACAGGTAAACACAACAGAACTGCCATGAGGAAACCAGTACAGGTAATACACCGTAACTGCCGTGAGGAATCCAGTAGAGGTAAATATGAAAGCTCAAAAGGGACATTATCTCCTTCTTGTGTAATTAAGATGTTCGCCATAGCCAGGACGTCGTTCGCCCCAGCCAGGACGTCGTTCTCCCCAGCCAGGACGTCGTTCGCCCCAGACAGGACGTCGTTCTCCCCAACCAGGACGTCGTTCGCCCCAGCCAGGACGTCGCTCGCCCACGCCGGGACGTCGTTCTCCTCAACCAGGATGTCGTTCGCCCCAGCCAGGACGTCGTTCGCCCAGCCAGGACGTCGTTCACCCCAGCCAGGACGTCGCTCGCCCCAGCCAGGACGTCATTCTCCCCAGCCAGGACGTCGTTCGCCCCAGACAGGACGTCGTTCGCCCCAGCCAGGACGTCGCTCGCCCACGCCAGGACGTCGTTCTCCTCAACCAGGACGCCGTTCGCCCCAGGCAGGACGTCGTTCGCCCAGCCAGGACGTCGTTCACCCCAGCCAGGAAGTCGCTCGCCCCAGCCAGGACGTCATTCACCCCAGCCAGGACGTCGTCCTCCCCATCCAGGACGTCGTTTTCCCCAGCCAGGACGTCGTTCCCCCCAGCCAGGACGTCGTTCTCCCCAGCAATATGGGAGTGCTGTGCGAGAATCATGTTGGTATGAAAGTATTGAGAAATATTTTTATGAATTAGCTTATAATAAAATTTCAGTACATTCAGTTCATGTAGATCTTTTTTTTTTAAATCTGTAAAAAAAATTGGAAAAGGGGATCTGTGCGTGCATTAAATTTGCTCTTGGAAATGACTCTAACTGCCCGTTTTTGCAGTTTAAATAGCCTATCAGTATTATAACCCCAAACCAATATCCCATAGTTTAAACTGCTAAGAATAAAAGAATTGTACATCAAGAACAACGTTTTGGGCGATACATATTTTTTAGTTTATTTATAATGCCGATGTATTTGGATATTTTATTTGCAATACTATTTGGTCTTGCCAGCTCAAATGTTTATCTATGGTTATGCCAAGGTAGTTAAAGCTATTTACAAACTCTATAGAAGTTCCGTCAATCTCTAATTTTGGAGTTGTTACTTGTTTTTGAGGCATGTGAAAAATCATCGCTTTTGTCTTTTTAGTGTTAAGGGACAGCTTGTTGACCTTTAACCATTCACTTATTTTCGTTAGTTCATTGTTGGTGTTCACATTTGTATTACATCTAAAAGTGTTGAGAGTGCTCGAAAGTGAGGTGTCATTTGCATATATTATTGCTCTGAAAATTTTACTGGCTAGTGAGATATCATTTACATGAATAACAAATATAAAAGGATCAAGTATTGACCCTGAAGGTACGCCGGTTTTTATATTGCTTGAATCAGATTTTACATTTTCAAATTCAACATATTGTTTGCGATCAGACAAATAACTTCTTAACAGTTGCAGTGCGGGTCCTGTTACTCCATAATATTCTAATTTATATAACATAATTTCGTGATCGAGCGTATCAAAAGCCTTGGATAAATCTAGAAAAATTAAAAGTGGGATGTTACCTTTATCTAATTCTTGGGTGATCTTGTCTATCATTTCTACAGCTGCTAGTTCAGTGGGGTGTTTTTTTTCTAAATCCATATTGGCCTTCAAAATATAATTTGTTGGTGTGAAAATAATCATGTATTTGATCAAAAATAACCCTTTCAATAACCTTTGAGATAGCTGGTAAAATATAAATTGGTCTATAGTTTTCAAGTTGAGTTTTGTCATCATTTTGTGGATTGGAATTACCTTTGCAATTTTTAGTTTATCTGGGAAAACACCATCAATATACACTGATTGGTTATTAAGGTGGCTGGCTTAATTATCTCATGCTTGATTTCTTTAAGTACCTTTACAGATATTCCATCAGGCCCGCAACTGCTCTTAGAGTGCAATCTGTCTATAATTTTTAGAATGTTTTCTTCATTTGTACATGCCAAATTAAATTTATGGAAGGTTGGATTTCTTAAATAATTCTTGAACTATTTCGAGTTGGGTAGTTTTATATTAGCGGCTAGATTTGGTCCGATATTGACAAAATAATTGTTGAATGCATTTTAAATTGCCTTTTGATCAGTTATTTGTTTACCGTCGATGACAAAGTGGTCAGGAAATTTAGTTTTTTTAGTTTCTTCGTGTAATATTTCATTAATTGTGGACCATTGTCTTTTCATGTCATGCTTTGCATTTTCAAAACACCGATGGTAATATGATGATTTTCTTTATTTATGAAAGTGTTTAATACCATTTGGTTCAGATACATCTCAGTACAAGTCAGTATTAGGTCACCAATGCTTCGAGTAATTGTTCATTATGCTCAATTTCAAAATGGCCGCCGTATGATTTCTTCTGTAATGCATTAATGAACATGGTTTTCTTAAATTTCGCATCACAAACACGGTTTGAGTGTCTAATCTTACATTTTATTGTTCGTTCAAGTAATTACAAATTTTGGAATGTGATATTTATGACTCAATCCAAGATGGCTGCCAGGAATGATCAAGAAAATGTTCAAAATTTTAAATATTTTTGTAAATATTTCAGGAGCACATGTTTTATTCTATTAGAAAATCCGCACGATCGGTGTCATTTGGTTCAGAGACAACTCTTGAGTCAAAATCAGATGATTAGTGCTTGATTTGTAGATTAATAATCAATATGCCCATTTTAAAATGGCCACCGTGAAATTAATGCTTAATTTTCAAATTCATATGCAACATGGTTCGCTTAATATTTATCTCAGAAACACAATTTTCGTGAGTATTCTCACACTTTAATGCTAAATGAATCCACTGAATATATCTATGTATATATTAAGTGCTAGAATATGTTATTTAAGAACGAATCCATGATGGCCGCCGTAAAAATGGCAAATAATATTTTCGAAACTTTTGAAAATATTTCATGAGCACACGTTCTGTTATGTACGAAAACCTCAGTGAGCGGTATTATTTGGTTCAAAGGAGCCCACTGAGTCAAAATCAGGTGATTAATTTTTGATTTGTCAAGTAATTAATCATTATGGCCGCTTTCAAAATGGCCGCCGTGAAATCAATGAGGAAATGCATTATTGACCATGGTTTACCTAATAGTCATATCATAGACACGGTTTTTGTGTATTATTTTATATATTATTTTGTAATGAATCTATTAAAATATTTCAACTCTGGGGTGATAAACAATATGACCTAAGATGGCGGCCGCAAAATTTACAAGAACATATGTGCTTGTTTAACATTAGCACGGGTGGTCTTAAACCTCTAAACTATGTAATTTTTAAAGTAATATTATTTTTAATTGCTATAGAAAACCTATTTGCTATTATTTTCATTTGGATAAAACTACCATTATAGCCTCTCAAAAGATACTACGGTAACAAAGATGGACGCAATACAAAATATTTTCCTCCAATGATTTCAAATGATTCAACAATAACGATAAAAAACATACTAGCTTATGATAGAAATATACTAATAATAATTTCTGTGAGCAAAGTTAATATTTATTATATAATAGCAAGATAATACAAGTTACGCATGGACACTTGTTGCTCAAGCCTTATTTCAAATATTTTTTTTTTTCATTTGATTATGAGGTCTCTGCGTATTTAGAAGTTGTGTTATTATTATTATTATTAACATATCACATGAGTGTAATAAATTAAAAATTCCCCTCTTATGAGCATGGTAGCTGTGAAAGTAGCTCATTGTTATTCTCCAGAAATACATGGAAACATATTACTTAGATTACGTCGCTAATCTCATATTTCATTGCTTGGAAATAGTTTTAATAGATTCATTGAACATTTACACATAGGTATTAATAACGAAGCATGTTCATCATATTTGTGAGGTGATTAATAACTAAAACACGCATTCCATAAGAATTAGTTGATTTGCCGCCGTTTATTGTGAATTTGTACCCTTGTTGCCCAAATAATGACCATAAACAAACTTTATTTTAAGAGATAACATCCTTTCTACTTGAATAGGACTGATTTAAAACGTGTTTTATCCTAATTTATCCTAATCAGTAAACAATTATTAAAATTACTTTTCACAATGTTTATAAAGGGTGTTCAAATAAAAATATATTTATTTCATATTTACTCATACTCTTACACCCTTAAATATACAATACAAAATACATTAAATGTATAGTATAGGCCTATATGGGAATAATGTATAAAATAAAATACTGTCGACATTAAACATAACATTTATGTAACAATTATACAAAAAAAGACATAATTATAATAACTTCAAAACATAGCTTTATGTTGTAATCGTATTATAGGGAAATAAATTTAAAATATTTAAATTAATCAATATTTGTTTACCTCTATGTATTATTTTTCTTCGACACTTATCGACCAGTGAGTTATTTCTCGATATGCTTTGTATTATTAGCACAGGATCCAAGTGAATGATTTTGCTTGTCTTTATTATTGGTAAACATATGGTACACATATGTGTACAGCAGACACTAAAGGGTTGATAATAATAATATTGTGCTACACTCCTCATCTGAAAACGTAAACAAAAAACACACAAAGAAAAGACTTAACAAAGACCTGACAAAATAGGTATTTCAAGATCGTAGTTTCAAGTAATTATCCACACATTAAAGAATTCATATTTTGTTATTCTACTGGTTTATGTTTATATCTCAGATAATTTTAACACATAGCAAGTAACAGTTATTAAGTAGAAATGTAAGCTATGGATTGCTCTCCCTCCAGACACATGTGTTGGAATCACTGTCATTGATGTTCTAAATGACTCTTTCTTTTTAATGTAGCCACCACCTGCAAAGCAGAAACAAAATAATGTTGTTAACGCAGGGTCAGAGGGATATTCAATTTTACTGCGTATCTTCATTAAAGCATCCGTTGCATCATAAAAGAACAATTAATTTACCCCAGATGTGGGTCAAAATATAATTCATCTAATGGTCTGTCTTGATACATATGTATGCATATAATTCTGACAAACACTACATGCGATATGATCGCTATAAAACTATCAATCCTCTAGTTGAAATATTAAAACAGAGCAGACACAAAACATTTGTATAACATTTAAACAATGTTGGTCCAACGTCAATTTTCACATGTTTGTGTTTGCTAGGTAACATGCTATAATTAACCCTAAGTTTATACAATATACACTTGCTGTTATAAATAAAATATCGTCATCCAATAGTACATAAAATCATTCATGAAATTAAAATCACTTTTATAAGCAAGTATTCATATAAATTGCTAACCTTGATTTACCCCTGTCAAAGTTTTTTTGTCTAACAGTAGTTTTCTGGTCATAGTTTGATGGGTGTATCTAAGCTCTACAGACACGTTTAGAACAGGTGCTTCACCAGGTCCTACAATGTAGAATATAGACGAGCTGGTTTGACCAAAACCTTCACGTTTATCACTCACCATCACTTGTATATTGTTAAAGTACAAGATGAGTTTGACCGCCGGAAACGATTGAAAGTCGCTAACAAATCCGGTTATAATAACCTCTCCGTTCTCGCCATTCCTAGATATATGAATTTTCCCACGTATATCTTCGTCCAGCATATCTGATTCAAGTAAAGTATAAAATCCTGAGATGTTTCATATAATTGTAGCATGTCTATATAAATATTTATTATACATAATAGAGTATGCCTACCCTTAGGTTTAAATACTAATTTCTTAAAATTAGAAATGATTCTGATTTAATTTAATTAGAATCAGAAGCAATACAATTAGTGTGACATCTACAGGCTTAACACAACGAGGCTTGTACAATCATTATTAAGACTCACATGCCACACGCAGTATTGAACAAGAAGCTCTTGCTTGGTTGTAGCAAGTTAACTCAGTTCCATCCATGGAAATAGCAATTTTTCTGACAATCAAACTGTAGATAGTCTGTAGTATAAAATACGTAATACAAAAGACGCTTTGGCGTCCCAGCAAACACAAAACATTTCTATAATTTTTAAACGATGGTGGACCAACGTCGACGACTTTGGACCGTCGTTTTATAAATGTTATACAAATGTGCCGTGTTTACTGAGATAGTGGCGCAATGTATAACATATACTTATATAAACACGGGCATATGGTCGGACAAAAACGTAATGTTACTTTGTCAATGGATAATTTCTAGTCAGTGTGATGTCTCCAGTTATATATTAATAATATAACATCAATTCAAAATGCACAGTGAAGCCGGACGTTTCGTCAAACTGTGCGTAGAGCGTTTTAATATCATGGTCCAGGTGTTTGCGTAAACATAAGATTGTCGCATAATCAACAAGTGTAATTATGATTCTCAAAGTATATTTAAAGGTCAAATGCATAGAGTTTTGGTCAAAGTGATTAATTAGGGCTAAATTATAGATTAGCAAACACAATGAACAACGTTGCCCGAAATTCATAGAAAATTTAAAAAAAAAAAATATTTTGGCATAAAATATATTATATTTTATTATTCTGTATGATTCCAGCAAAAAGTGCCTAGCACTCGGGAACGCCTAAACTCCTAATTATGAGACGTGCAAACTGCACAGGTCCTCGTACTCACATAATTTTCTTATATGGCCTACACTTGAACATAGTCATCATCATTGGTCAAAATGTTCATATGATTGTGGTTTGAATATCCATGTCAATGTCATAATTACAGCTTGAACATTAATTTATATGACATGATGTATACATTGACATAAACAGTCGAGGAAATACTTCATCCAATGCAACAGCTCATACAAATTCTCATTGGTAAAACTTGAAAATATATTTAAATATGAAATAAAAAATTTCGCCTCCATTACGATGCCCGAAATATCTTCTGCAAAGCCTAAGAGAGTATATGTTCCTATTCACAGTCAGCAAATACTGCATTTTGTCTTTCAAACGTATAAGGCCACACTGTACCACAATAAGCTAACGGGCCGAGACCTATTGTACCAATAAAGCGGAATGAAGTAGAAACCGTTTTGTTCTTATGCTTACTCTATTGACTTGATTCGTAAAATTCACTTCAAAATGGCTGTTCTCTCTAAGCAGCACACCGTCCTGGGAGAGTAAGACAGTGGTATTGTCTTCGTGTAACTGTATGAAATAAAATACATACATCAGCATTAGAAATGCCTGAAGCTGTATGCCTATTTTTTTGGTTGGTTTGTGAACAGTATTATTGGAAAGGCATACAGTAGTAACTGTTTACTTGAAAAATAAAGAGCTACAACTGTTTGCTTTCAAACGGCAGTATACGGTAGTATTGTTTGATTATCATGCAGATTACATTTTCAGAAAATGAATAAATGTTACATTTACCCTATAGGTCCAATGCGAGATACCAAAGGTAACTGTACATGAAAACAAGCCATCACTGCCTGCAGAAACTAACTGACTGGTTGGTCCATCAAGTGCTCGAGATCTTCGACACGGTGGTCTATAAGGATTATCTTATAAATATAAAAAACTATTATTTTATTATATATCATTGTACGACCTAGTAAAATTTAGGGATTGTCATTAATTCCGGTAATTCTTGAATAATAAATCAAATGTAAATAAGTAATCCCTGTTGCTGTTTTGGAGGGTGATTGTGTTTGAAACTCTGTCACTTGTTATCTAAACTTGGTCAACGCTATACTGCTCTGCTTACTTGTAAAGTAACCAGATACTGCCTTTTTAGACAGGTGGCAAAATTTCACATTTATCATGCAGGTTGGACAAAATGTTAGGGATTGTCATCCACATTTTTTGACAAATTTAATACCTAGTGAACACACATCAGGCGGATGACAAATAAAATTTTGCTTTAATTTGATGTTGGAGTAAATACAAAATGGCCGCCATTGCGAGAAGTTAGGTATTTTTCGTATGGTTGTTAACCATTGATTTCATAATGACATTTTTTTTTAATTACATTAGTATTGACCTATTATCTGTACAAATGATTATAAAGTGCAGAATATAATATTTTGAAAACATGCGCATTCTACACTTCGCGAAAACTTACTAAATATGAAATTCGAGAATATTCAAACACGCGAAAATTAGCAGATCTACAGTATGTCGTTTCTGACTAACTTTGCGACGTAATACATTTCTGGCATCAATACTATAATCTTAGGCGTGTAATGGTAAGCAGCGGTGACCTTACAACCCTTATTATAAGACCTTCAAACACCATACCAAAGTAAAAAATATGACCAGTAGTTGTCATAGTGAAAATACAACTTTACAAAAGTGGTTCAATAGTTACATGTGATTTTTCGTTTCTGACCAGCTTTGGGTGCGGAATCAATTTCTGGTATCACTAATTTCATTCTAGGCATCAGTGACCTTACAAACCTTATTCTATGACATTCAACCTCGATATGAAAGTCAGAAATGATCAAAAGTGGTCATAGAGAAAACACAACTTTTTAATAAGTAGTCCAATGGTTGTGTGATAATGGTTTCTGACTAACTTTGTGACGCTGAACCAATTTCTGGTATCAATAATATCATTTTGGGCATCAGTTATCGATAAAAATGAGCTGTCATGTGTCATTTTTGATGAATTTGGAAACTGTGAATCTATTTGTGGACATAAAATATAATTGGAGTCCTCAGGATCTTGCAAACTCAAAATGGGCATACATAAAATTCACAATTATGAAAATATGAATGCAATTGTTTGTTATAGAGTTTCATATCTGGGGGATGCAATACTAATGACACTTTATTTACTAAAACTAGATAACATAACAATGTGTTCACTCATTTAGTGGCGTGTAGCCCATGTGTACCATATGCAGTACCATCGTCATGTTCCCTCGTTTCGTGTTCCCCGTTGAGCTGCGACGCTGGGACAGCATCAAACCAACATTGATTCAACTGCGTGTGTTTTTCAAAAGCGCTTCCAGTAAGTTAATTTAAATTTAAATGCTCTTTGGATAACTTTCTGGTCAAGACCTATGCTTGTGCAAACAAATATAAAGTTTATTCACCAATAACAAGGTGGTCTGCATAATCATGACATATGATGTTCCGTTATTGTAATATAATAGACGAGAAGTATAGTCAGTGTGGAAGCAACATACGCAATTGAAAACTAGTTGGGCAGAAACAAATCTTCCAAATTACATATAACAAAAAAGTTAGATGTATTTCCCATTGATGAATGGTTACATATGTATTGATATGAGAAACGATATTCTTCACGCCCACATAATTACTACATGTTATGGCAATATCTATTCACTTTTTTACCACCTTGGCAGCTCACTATGGAGACGTTGCATGCTGTATTGCATGGTACTAATCAACTAGTCCACAACAACCATCCAACAGAAGCTGAAGCCTCCACGAGTTTGGCCATATTCTTTGGGTGGATTGTAAGTACGTTGTTGTTCCTCTCAAAGCCACAGCTCTCGCATCAGAGAGCCTTCATTTAAATGATAGTATATATATTTGCTAAACACCGGTGCAGATTTCAAAGAGGTAAAAGCACCGGAGATCAAAATATTTTGGTTTGGTTGAAGACGTACATGTATATCCGTCAAGGTATTGTATATACCATGTATACATGTATAGTATTGCAGCTCAACCGCCAAGCCTGAAATATGTGTTCGTCAGTCTTCATTGTAAAACTTTCAACAGGAGAGGTTCTAAATACACTGTACCAATGAGCACAATCCCAAACCTTGGTTGGCGATCAGATCTAATACACTCATGTACAATTGTTACGCCAGGGTTCCTACGCGTCATAGAAAACCTGGAAAACCTGGGAAACTGCAATTTTATTTTCCAGGCCTGGAAAACTCATGGAATTTGAGAAAAAATGCCAAAACTCATGGAAAACTCATGGAAAAAATATTTGTCAATAAAAAAAATGTTGTGATGCACATTTGTATCGAGTCCGTGTAATGTGATCGAGCTAGATACATTCTTCAACAATTTTATATCCGGTATATGCCGGAGTTTTGTCATGGGAAAAATCAATATTGGCATGAAAAACTCATAGAAAAGTCATGGAAAAAAAATCACACAGTGGAGTAGGAACCCTGTTTTTCTCTCAATAATATATGTAATGTGCGGTATACAATTTAACTTACCGCCCAAAAAATACTGAGGAATTTGACATTTTATTCAACAGGGCGTAGTTGTATATATGGATTTAGACTTTGCAACTATGCTCAATGTGTAAGCTATTTTTTTTAGAAAAATGTACACCCAAAGTTTTTGAGAAGAACATACCGTCGCCTCGGAGCTAAATGATCCTATCTGCCACTCTAACGAGTGTCAGATAGGATCATTTAGCTCCGAGGCGACGTTACTCTCACAAGTAACTATTTGCAGGCCTGTTCATGTTGCTGTATTACAAATAAATAGCTGAGTCGTCTACATATGTGACTTGCCATATCCAAACCAGTCCTATGTCGCAATATATAGAAAATGAGTTAGTAAGTGACGTTTAAAGAGCCAGCGCTCAGGTTTCAAATGCACCAACAATTTTAAATATATCTCAATTATTTAGGTAATCATCGATAAAACAAGATTTAGAAACTTAAGCCCCAAATATCGCAAAATGTTGAGTAAATGACTTACAGGGCTTAAATGAAATTGACAAATAGTTTAAATGTGACCCGACACGCGAGAAGGTACCCCCCGCGGCTTTATGCAAATTATTTATGACGTCATTTAAAATTTAAATTTTATGATTACCTGACTAATTTTAAAATATTAAAAATCTCATAGAACAAAAAATTATGAATATTTAAAAAAAATTATTTCAGTTATCTAAACAGAAAGGACACGGCTGTCACATCAACTATTAAAATCAATTTAGAAAGTTTTGACTAAATGGCTTTTTTCGCGTGGCGGGTCACAAATAGTTCAAACAAAATCATTTTTATATATAAGAAATAAAACTAGTGTATCTTCAATATTTTGTACTTATATTGCTTTGAAGTTGTATTTCCAATCAGCGTTAAAAAGAAAATTAGCAAAAAAATAATATTTTAACAAAACATGGCCAGAACTCAAAATCTAAAGCTCCGACATAGGTTGGGTGCCGATGTGGCACGTCACATATAACGAATTTTCGATGCCTGCTGGAAAAGCCTCAATTGACTTTTATTGTAAATATATTTGGCGACACAATACTTCCTTGCGAATATAGTGCTATCTTTACATTTTCTCCCTATTTAAAAAAAAACTATTTGTGGCCTATTGTGGATCAAGAAATATTCCAACTGTGTGCTGATTTTATTACAAAACCTTCACGAATATACGTCTTCAACCTGTTGTGATTTTACCTTTTAGGAAGCCGCAGTAGTATTTATCAATTATTTATACTGAGACCATATCTAGTAAACAGGGGGTAAGATGTAACGTCGGATGATAGGTCTTCAGACTTGATATCAGACTGTAAACCTGCACCTTTTACCTTTATATCAAGGAAGATTTCTTGGAATCCGCTGAAGGAGTATGGACTCCTGGAGGCTGCATATACGCTTGGATGGTTTTTGTAGACTAATTTATTATGTACCATGGCATGCAGCATGTAGCAGCATGCATGTAACAACCCCCTAGTGAGCTGCCAAATTGACATCAAAATTCCTATTACCCCACTGGAAGCACTGCCGAAAAACACACTAAGTAGAACTAATGTTGGTTTAATGCTGTCCCAGCGTCGCAGCTGAATAGCTCCAGCAAGCACAATAAGGGAGAATGTGATGATGGTACGTGGGCTACATGCCTCTAAAGGAGCGAGCATTTTGTGAGCGACAGATTATCAAATCTTAATCAATAAAATACTATTGCCTGGTATTGTTTTCCGAACATATAAAACCATAAAAAAAACAGTGTTCCATCTAGGATTCAGAAGGGGCACCTATCACTGGGGGCACATATTCATGCCCGCCGGGCTCCTACTCACCCTCCGCCTCCCCCCGCAAGTTAAAATTATAATCACCACCTAGAAGATAATCAGTTACCTGTGAAAACATCGCTAGTGACGACCACTGTGAACACACCTCCACCCCATCAGGCATTAGTTACATCATATGTGTGAATGCCAAGTATAATCGTTATGGAGGTGTCACAATGACCAGGTTGGTTTTGAGTTGGACGTGACAATAGTTGAAAGGGGCATGGCGCCTTTTCAATAAATGATGGGTCACATGGCGCTCATGAAGGGCAACATGGCGCTCATGAAGGACAGCATGGCGCAGCGCCCTGCTAGAAATGGCTGGATGAAAAACTGAGAAACGATTGTATTCATATTTTCATTCTATCCACTAGCCAAGTTTGAATTTTATCTAGATCAAGTTTTGCATTGAAAGATCTTGAAGACTCCCATTGTAGCCCACTTATATGCCCTCAAATAGATTCACAGTCACAAAATTCACCTAAAATGACACATTATATCTAATGTTTATCGGATAATTGATGCCTAGAATGACATTATTGATACTAGAGCTAGAAAGATGGTCACATCACATGTGACTTTCGGACTAGGCCTACTAGTAAAAATTGTATTTCACTATAGCCGATTGTGATCATGTTTTGACCTTCATGTGGCTTATAAAAAAATATTGTAACTTGAAGTCCAGAAATGGGTTCCACGCCCCAAAATTATCACACTTGATTATCGGATTACTAGTTAACAATCGAGTAGTTTTTAATATCCACTGGCGGTCATCTTGAATTTTTGCCGTTTTTTGGCCAAACACGACATAGGAGGATTCATGGGAAATTTTAGGAGAGCGATATATAACTATTTGGGGATACTCAGGCAAATTTTCAGCTCTGACACCCACATTTTTACTCCACACTCTGAATCTATTGAAACTGTGAATCTATTTGTGGACATAAAATATAATTGGAATCCTCAGGATCTTGCAAACTCAAAATGGGCATACATAAAATTCACAATTATGAAAATATGAATGCAATTGTTTGTTATAGAGTTTCATATCTGGGGGATGCAATACCAATGACACTTTATTTACTAAAACTAGATAACATAACAATGTGTTCACTCATTTAGTGGCGTGTAGCCTATGTGTACCATATGCAGTACCATCGTCATGTTCCCTCGTTTCGTGTTCCCCGTTGAGCTGCGACGCTGGGACAGCATCAAACCAACATTGATTCAACTGCGTGTGTTATTCAAAAGCGCTTCCAGTAAGTTAATTTAAATTTAAATGCTCTTTGGATAACTTTCTGGTCAAGACCTATGTTTGTGCAAACAAATATAAAGTTTATTCACCAATAACAAGGTGGTCTGCATAATCATGACATATGATGTTCCGTTATTGTAATATAATAGACGAGAAGTATAGTCAGTGTGGAAGCAACATACGCAATTGAAAACTAGTTGGGCAGAAACAAATCTTCCAAATTACATATCACAAAAAAGTTAGATGTATTTCCCATTGATGAATGGTTACATATGTATTGATATGAGAAACGATATTCTTCACGCCCACATAATTACTACATGTTATGGCAATATCTATTCACTTTTTTACCACCTTGGCAGCTCACTATGGAGACGTTGCATGCTGTATTGCATGGTACTAATCAACTAGTCCACAACAACCATCCAACAGAAGCTGAAGCCTCCACGAGTCTGGCCATATTCCTTGGGTGGATTGTAAGTACGTTGTTGTTCCTCTCAAAGCCACAGCTCTCGCATCAGAGAGCCTTCATTTAAATGATAGTATATATATTTGCTAAACACCGGTGCAGATTTCAAAGAGGTAAAAGCACCGGAGATCAAAATATTTTGGTTTGGTTGAAGACGTACATGTATATCCGTCAAGGTATTGTATATACCATGTATACATGTATAGTATTGCAGCTCAACCGACAAGCCTGAAATATGTGTTCGTCAGTCTTCATTGTAAAACTTTCAACAGGAGAGGTTCTAAATACACTGTACCAATGAGCACAATCCCAAACCTTGGTTGGCGATCAGATCTAATACACTCATGTACAATTGTTACGCCAGGGTTCCTACGCGTCATAGAAAACCTGGAAAACCTGGGAAACTGCAATTTTATTTTCCAGGCCTGGAAAACTCATGGAATTTGAGAAAAAATGCCAAAACTCATGGAAAACTCATGGAAAAAATATTTGTCAATAAAAAAAATGTTGTGATGCACATTTGTATCGAGACCGTGTAATGTGATCGAGCTAGATACATTCTTCAACAATTTTATATCCGGTATATGCCGGAATTTTGTCATGGAAAAAATCAATATTGGCATGAAAAACTCATGGAAAAGTCATGGAAAAAAATCACACAGTGGAGTAGGAACCCTGTATTTCTCTCAATAATATATGTAATGTGCGGTATACAATTTAACTTACCGCCCAAAAAATACTGAGGAATTTGACATTTTATTCAACAGGGCGTAGTTGTATATATGGATTTAGACTTTGCAACTATGCTCAATGTGTAAGCTATTTTTTTTAGAAAAATGTACACCCAAAGTTTTTGAGAAGAACATACCGTCGCCTCGGAGCTAAATGATCCTATCTGCCACTCTAACGAGTGTCAGATAGGATCATTTAGCTCCGAGGCGACGTTACTCTCACAAGTAACTATTTGCAGGCCTGTTCATGTTGCTGTATTACAAATAAATAGCTGAGTCGTCTACATATGTGACTTGCCATATCCAAACCAGTCCTATGTCGCAATATATAGAAAATGAGTTAGTAAGTGACGTTTAAAGAGCCAGCGCTCAGGTTTCAAATGCACCAACAATTTTAAATATATCTCAATCATTTAGGAAATCATCGATATAACAAGATTGAGAAACTTAAGCCCCAAATATCGCAAAATGTTGAGTAAATGACTTACAGGGCTTAAATGAAATTGACAAATAGTTTAAATGTGACCCGACACGCGAGAAGGTACCCCCCGCGGCTTTATGCAAATTATTTATGACGTCATTTAAAATTTAAATTTAATGATTACCTGACTAATTTTTAAATATTAAAAATCTCATAGAACAAAAATTTATGAATATTTAAAAAAAAATATTTCAGTTATCTAAACAGAAAGGACACGGCTGTCACATCAACTATTAAAATCAATTTAGAAAATTTTGACTAAATGGCTTTTTTCGCGTGGCGGGTCACAAATAGTTCAAACAAAATCATTTTTATATATAAGAGATAAAACTAGTGTATCTTCAATATTTTGTACTTATATTGCTTTGAAGTTGTATTTCCAATCAGCGTTGAAAAGAAAATTAGCAAAAAAATAATATTTTAACAAAACATGGCCAGAACTCAAAATCTAAAGCTCCGACATAGGTTGGGTGCCGATGTGGCACGTCACATATAACGAATTTTCGATGCCTGCTGGAAAAGCCTTAATTGACTTTTATTGTAAATATATTTGGCGACACAATACTTCCTTGCGAATATAGTGCTATCTTTACATTTTCTCCCTATTTAAAAAAAAACTATTTGTGGCCTATTGTGGATCAAGAAATATTCCAACTGTGTGCTGATTTTATTACAAAACCTTCACGAATATACGTCTTCAACCTGTTGTGATTTTACCTTTTAGGAAGCCGCAGTAGTATTTATCAATTATTTATACTGAGACCATATCTAGTAAACAGGGGGTAAGATGTAACGTCGGATGATAGGTCTTCAGACTTGATATCAGACTGTAAACCTGCACCTTTTACCTTTATATCAAGGAAGATTTCTTGGAATCCGCTGAAGGAGTATGGACTCCTGGAGGCTGCATATACGCTTGGATGGTTTTTGTAGACTAATTTATTATGTACCATGGCATGCAGCATGTAGCAGCATGCATGTAACAACCCCCTAGTGAGCTGCCAAAGTGACATCAAAATTCCTATTACCCCACTGGAAGCACTGCCGAAAAACACACTAAGTAGAACTAATGTTGGTTTAATGCTGTCCCAGCGTCGCAGCTGAATCGCTCCAGCAAGCACAATAAGGGAGAATGTGATGATGGTACGTGGGCTACATGCCTCTGAAGGAGCGAGCATTTTGTGAGCGACAGATTATCAAATCTTAATCAATAAAATACTATTGCCCGGTATTGTTTTCCGAACATATAAAACCATAAAAAAAACAGTGTTCCATCTAGGATTCAGAAGGGGCACCTATCACTGGGGGCACATATTCATGCCCGCCGGGCTCCTACTCACACTCCGCCTCCCCCCGCAAGTTAAAATTATAATCACCACCTAGAAGATAATCAGTTACCTGTGAAAACATCGCTAGTGACGACCACTGTGATTACACCTCCACCCCATCAGGCATTAGTTACATCATATGTGTGAATGCCAAGTATAATCGTTATGGAGGTGTCACAATGACCAGGTTGGTTTTGAGTTGGACGTGACAATAGTTGAAAGGGGCATGGCGCCTTTTCAATAAATGATGGGTCACATGGCGCTCATGAAGGGCAACATGGCGCTCATGAAGGACAGCATGGCGCAGCGCCCTGCTAGAAATGGCTGGATGAAAAACTGAGAAACGATTGTATTCATATTTTCATTCTATCCACTAGCCAAGTTTGAATTTTATCTAGATCAAGTTTTGCATTGAAAGATCTTGAAGACTCCCATTGTAGCCTACTTATATGCCCTCAAATAGATTCACAGTCACAAAATTCACCTAAAATGACACATTATATCTAATGTTTATCGGATAATTGATGCCTAGAATGACATTATTGATACTAGAGCTAGAAAGATGGTCACATCACATGTGACTTTCGGACTAGGCCTACTAGTAAAAATTGTATTTCACTATAGCCGATTGTGATCATGTTTTGACCTTCATGTGGCTTATAAAAAAATATTGTAACTTGAAGTCCAGAAATGGGTTCCACGCCCCAAAATTATCACACTTGATTATCGGATTACTAGTTAACAATCGAGTTGTTTTTAATATCCACTGGCGGTCATCTTGAATTTTTGCCGTTTTTTGGCCAAACACGACATAGGAGGATTCATGGGAAATTTTAGGAGAGCGATATATGACTATTTGGGGATACTCAGGCCAATTTTCAGCTCTGACACCCACATTTTTACTCCACACTCCATAATACGTCGATTTTTCATGAGTTGATATTCAGTGATAATTTTCAATGATAATTAAAAATGCTAAAAGGTGCCAATCTGGCATGCTTGCTCATATCAATCGAGACATATAATTCATGAATAATCCGCAAAAAAGTTGTATATACCCATTTGCAAGGTTCCACCCCGGCGACCTGACTATAGATAAGTTGTTAGAGCTGAAAATGGCCGCCATTTTCTTTTTGCACGGCAGTATACATGACAACATAAATGTATGGAGTCAGCTGTTCCAGAAAATATGAAATCTTAACAAATAGCACATCATTATTGTCAACGTTTTCTGCACACACTTTGACAAAACGCTTCAACATTCTCCCATTTACCTTCCATTGTATGGCATGTATAAATACAAATACCACTCAGCAGTGCCATTTCGACACAGAAACGTGTTTTTGTCCAAAAATGTAGGAGTCATTTCGACACAGGTTTGGACGTTTCGACACACTTTTTAAAATGTCATTGTTTTTCCATCCAGGCTGACATTCCGTGGACTTTGTATAATATACAAATACCACTCAGCATATTATACCAGGGTGTAAAGAACATGGTCCAAATATGTATGTGGTCAATAATTAGGTTTTAATATAAGGTTTCCTTGGCTAGTTGGTTTTGTTGTTCAATCTGATTATTTTGTAATAAGAATTATGTTGGTACGTCTGTGGAGAGATACATACTTTTAGCATTAACTCACTTATGTAATAAGGTATAGGACTAATACATGTGTAGATTGGTGGAGTAGAACAGCAACGACCGACGTTTACGTTTACCTACCCCTTAATTCTAAACGGGTTTGAATACATACATGTGACACATTAAGCAGCAATAAATAGCAGACACAAGACGTTAAATCCATGTTGGGTTAACGTCGGTTCACCATCTACGACGTTGGGCCAACGCTAAGCCAACATTGATTTACCGCCTTGTGTCTGCTGGAAGGCTACATACCCATGAACAAGAGGCGTTGAGCCAATGTTGTTTTAATGCTGGCTCACCGTCTTCGACGTCGGCCCAGCATTAAAACAACATTGGCTTGGTATACCTGTGACTCGCAGAGTGGCGCACATCATTGCCGCTCCACCCAGACAACAATAATGTGATCCATCCATATTTTTTTGCACGCCCTTCACTTCGAGATGATAGATTCTCTGTGTGTCATCATCCAGTGATGTACGTAGCGTAGTATTAAACACGTCAGGACGATAGTAGACTTCTGTGTCGTGAGATATAGTTACAGGTCGTGTATAATTGTCCTTATTATAACACAACCATAATGCTGTTACAAAGCCAACGGTGCAAGAAAACGTCACATGCTGGCCTGCCGTCACAAACTGTGTGGGCATGAATGTGGCATTGGCCATAGCGTTATCTGTCAAAAATACAGAATACAAAAAAATTGGTATGCCGGTTATCACATGTTTAATGCAAACAGTTATAGGTAAGCCGAAAATAGGAAATAAAATAATCTTTTAAAAATAAACGATGTACCACCTTATTATAAGTCATAGAAACAACGCTTCACAAAGGTAACCAACATTCAGGAGACCAACATCCTGTATTTGTTGTTTTTATGTTAACTAATCTTCTGCTATAATGCACTAAGCAAAGATAAAGCATATCCAACCTTTTTATTTGCATGTAAGAATAGTAAAATATGTCCCAAATAATTCAACCTACTGTGTATAAAACTATTAATGAGATACGTTAGTTTATCATGTTTATGAAGCACAGAAATATTCAAATATACGGTTACGATATGTTAGGATAGTAAACTTATTGCGCATAAAATATGTAAAAGTCGTTGCTTTTAGAAAGAAATGAAATATTCAAACTTACTGAGGGGTACGCCTATCATGTTCAAGTTTGGATCTATTCCGCTAAAGTTTAAATACATCTACATGAGCCAATAGTAATAGAATGGAGAATGCTATAATAACTTGGTCGCTAGCATCATGATCATGGTTATTTATCTTATCGTGGAATGTCTTTGTCAACATTGTCATTAACCATTTTGATAAATAGGGCAATCACAGCTCATATGTGAATATGTATAGATTATGTGGGTTAATGGTTTACTAAACACTTGTATTGATGTATCCATCTGGTATCAGAGTACGACGTAGTGTATCCACACTGTTTTGGTGTGACCGTGGACTGTGACTGTGGGAGAGCCCACACTCGGATTGCTATGTTCGTTTTAAACGAGAGAAAAAACCTTTTTCAACATGATGGTAACTTGAACAGCGATCTCTACCCCAAAGTCCCAAAAATGCCCATAATTTCTAATGACGTTGCGACTAATAGTTATAGTTATAGTTATAGCGTCAATTCACAAATGACTCATAGCGCTCTTATCCAATCACAATGAATTTCAAATTTTATAACAATTGTTGATAGGCTTTGCGGACAAGTGCGTTTTTAGTTTTTTCTTGATTTCAGTGTAGTCGGATATCATTCTGAGTCCTTCGGGGGAGACAGTTCCACAATTTTGGGACAGCGCTTGCAAAAGCCCGATTCCCAAATGTCGACTTGAATCGTGGTTGTTGCAGCAGGATGGCTCCTCTGCCCAAGCGGAGTTCCTTTTTTGATCTGTATCACCCACCAGGGTACACAAGTAGCTAGTTGCTGATATGCAAGTGTTAGTGTCTTCTACTCGATGCGCTGCGATATCAGCCTCCTTCTCAAGGCCACACTAGCACAGGTAAGTGGCCCTGCTACAGTGCTTCTGTAATTGCTGCGTTCTGATACGGCTCAAAATCTGGTGTACCGTGACCCACACCTGACCCTGAAGCTATGTCAAGTTCGAGGTTTCATTGCACCTATGAGAGACAAGTTTATGAAATTGTGTCTCCCCTATACTGGGCTATATGGTTTATATGCCTAATATTAGAATGACCAGTACATGCAATCAACCTGTGTTGTTCTATGGTTGCTCCCTCACATACAATGTCGGCCCAGCATAAAAGCAACATTAGATCTGCTTCTTTTATACATGTATTATTGTAGACTTGCTTTTGTGTAAGACCAAGATCACAGCAGTATTCGCTCAGTGATTGGAACAACCACTCTTTGTATGATGTTGGGACATCATCTCAGATTGTGGATTAACATAAACCCAGCGCTGGGTCATCGTCAGCACGACACACTGACCCAATATTGGTTTAACATTGGTACTTTGTTTGCGACATAGGCCCAACATTAGGGAAACATTGGGCCAAAATATGCCTATCGTGTTTACGCTGTGGGATTGACAATAATGGATTGATGTATGTCAATCGTCTACGACGCTGGCCCAACATAAAATCAACATTGACCATCTATTTAGAATGTATTTTCTGGCTTATATAATACAACACTATTAGGATAGTCAATACACACGATACAGGCCTATATCTTACCAGACAATACTGACAGGAGCACATAATGTGAGGCTTGAAAATCAACAGGATGTCAGGCCAAGTTGGACACGAAATATGACATTTTAAAGATGTAGTCAAACCCCTCCCTGGTTCATCCCACCCTCTCTTAATAGTCACCTGCCTCGCTATGTGTATTCCTTGGCCTGACCATGTGGCTTAGAATGTCAAGGACACCATTTTTTTAAAGTATTGCCTTATTGGCCAGATAAAAAATCAGTTCAAATTCATAAATATTTCTACAGAACACATTTCACAGTGCAATCAATCAGAGCCACTTGCTGGTACTAACAGGTCTACATGATCTTTCAGGAGCTGAGTGGGAAGTGGGTCTAGTTTGCATGACTTAGTCGGAGACTCCATAATAATTTTCTTAATCTCAGGGGAGGGGGCCCTAGGGTAGTGGTTAGCACCGCTGCCTTTCACGCCAGAGTTCGGGGTTCGGTTCCCGGTCTCGGCGGTTTGAAAGAAACAAAAATGTTTCTTACCCATCCACGTGTGAAAGCTAGTATCGTGGGGAGCCTCCGTGACCGAGAGGTAGCGTGCTCGGCCTCAGACCGCCAGGGCTTGAATTTCGAATCCTGTGTCTGGAGGACAGTGTCATCTCAATCATCTCACCATCCTCAGGAGGTTCTCCTGGCCCAGTTTAGCCTGTATGTGCACAAAGGTGGCCCAAAGCCTGATTTATTTAATTTCATTTAATTTCTTAATCTCAGTCTTCGATGCTTCGTCAAACACACTAAACCGACTTTGATGCGTATGGTGTGACGGAAGATCAGTGCCCCGAGTAGAGGTAGTCATCTGAGAGGCAGCCTGATCTAGTTTCGTTCTTATCAGCTGAATTTTGTTTTCGAAGTAAGTGCAAATGAGCTGAGCATGCCATGTAGTATAGGGGAGATGTTGCTGATTTACATATCGACCTGACTAATCAAGGAAACCCAGCAGGCACAATACGCTGACCCTATGTTGATCCAATGTTGGGCAAGCGTCGTGGACCAACATTGGAACAACATAGGGACAACGTGTTGTGCCTGTTGGGAACCCACTGGGCACACGGCGTTTTGGCGACGTTGAATCAACGGTCCCAACAACGTCGTGTGCCCAGTCTTATAAACTAGTCTTATATATAACCTTCCAAAGGGAAGTTTCACGTTTTTTGAGAGAGGGCGCAATCTCTGGCTTAAACTTTCATTTTCAAGTTCTGTTTCAGCCATGTTGGGATTAGGCTGGCGATACGGCATAGGGGCCTACACGAGGCCTTCAAGAACTGATCCATCAACTCCTCGATGGTATGGGTAGAACCGAAAATTGGTGTAATCTTACATAAAATTAGTATCCCTAGGACTTAAAAGGCCCGTATTTTTAATTAAATATGAAAATATATAAAAAAAAATTCGACTTCACGTTGAGGAATTATTACCTGATAATACTTAGATTATTTGTAAAAAATATATACATGATATATAGTTTTATAAGAGCTCTATGCCACGGAAACGTGGAAAATGGCATGTCCCAAGAGAAAATTCCACTATTTGAAACGTTACTGTAAGGACACCGATGCAGTTGTCCTCCACCTCGGTACAAACGATATTAGTGGACCAATAAACAAGATGAAGGAGGACATTAACAAATTAGCTGAAAAAATGGAGGGATTCAAAAATACACATTTCTACGTGGCTGAAATCCCCCCTAGGAGCCAGAAGAAATATAATGCCCACATTCACGACATAAATTGCCACATACGTGAAATATGTGTAAAATTGTTCAACGCCGACTATTTGCCCACTCCCATAAACAAAATCCATCTTTATCGTGGTGGGATCCACTTAAATGAGGAAGGACAGCAAAAACTGACTTCTGCCATGGCTGAAGTGCTCAACAATCACTCTGCTAATGGTCAGTGTTTTCCCATCAGAACAATCATCACACGGACATAGCCGATGTAAATAGAGTAATTAATAATGATCAGGACAGAAATATACGTGTACTGTCATGGAACATTAATGGTTTAGGAAACAAAATGACAGACCCTGATCTTGTGGCATTTATCCGAAACTACGATATAATATTTTTTATAGAAACAATGAAAGGGAACGATTTTACATTGGCAATACCTGGTTATAAATTCCATCATGTGAATAGAAAACATAAACATAAAAATGCCTGTAGAGCTTCTGGTGGTATTGGCATACTTATTTCAAATAAATATGCAAATTTAACTAGGATAGATCATACCTACGACTATTTGGTATGGTTGACATTAGCCACAGACTGTTGTCAGAAAAACATTAAAATTGGCTGTGCCTATATACCACCAGAAAACTCATCATATGTCGCTGTAAGAAATGATTATTTTACTATGCTAGAAGAGGAAGTGGCAAGATATATTGAAATGCATCACATCCTATTATGTGGTGACTTTAATAGTCGTACTGGTCAGGCTCCAGACTATGAATCGGGGGTAACAGATATCAATGCAAATGTTCCAAGTGAACGTTCTAATGAAGATATAGTCAGTAACAAATATGGTCAACTTTTACTAAATTTTTGTATAAACACAGGTTTCAAAATAGCCAATGGGCGCATGTTTAATGATAATGGTATAGGCCGCTATACATACTACTCTCCAAATGGTTCAAGCACAATAGACTATCTGATCTTTAATGAAAATAACATAATCAGCAAATTTGACGTTCTACCGAAATTGGTAGAATCAGATCATTGTCCCATACAATTCAATATTTCCAACACTAAACTCGATTGCAACCCCTTAAAAATAGACACCTGTGTAAATGACACATCATCTCGGTCTAATGTTTTTATATGGCAAGACGAGAAGAGGGAAGAATATCAAATAGCTCTACGGAATGAGCAGGCATGTCATGCATTTGAGGAAATGCTGTGTGCCGCCACCGAGGGGTGTAATACTGACACTCTATGTGACATGTTCAATGGTATGCTAGAAATTGTAATTTCGCCATTATTCTCAGCAAGGAAACATATTTCGAAGGAAAGGAAGTGCACGCAAAATAATTTCCCCTCTAACCCTTGGTATGATAAAGAATGTAAATCCCTGAAGTATGTTGTTAATAATATCGCTAAGCATAGAGACTTTAACGCACAGCAAGACGAATATAATATACTGTTACGACAATATAAGCAATTAATCCAAAGAAAGAAAAGACAATACCAGCAAGCCAAACTTAGTGAGCTGGAAAATATGAGAACAGAAGATCCTAATTCTTACTGGAAATTCTGGAAATCCTTAAATCCTAGAAATGTCACTACAGGGCCTACCTTGGAAGATTTTGTGAACTATTTTGAACAACAAGTCTACCCACCCCATGTGGATTATTTTGACTATGAACACATGAATAATATTATAAAGCAAGTTACGTCATTCCAACATAATGTAGAGCACGATAAATCGAATATGACACAGTTCCTAAACAGTCCCATTACTGCGGAAGAAATTAAAAAGGCGATTCAAAAGTTAAAATGCAAGAAAGCAGCGGGTGTAGATGGTATTTCTGCCGAATTTTACAAATATGGATGTAATGAGCTCTTGCCAGCATTAGAATTGTTGTTCAATACCATTCTTACCAATGGAGAATATCCATCTAGATGGGCTACCGGTATAATCCACCCGGTCCACAAAAAGGGGGACCATGGCGTTCCAGATAATTACAGAAAAATCACAGTCATGCCGTGTATTGGGAAACTATTTGAATCTATACTTAATAACAGACTCTCATTTAAAAACGAAGTATGTAATGATAATGATCCCTATCAAGCTGGTTTTAAAACCAATTCGCGAACTACGGACAATATATTCATACTATGTGCCATCATAGATAAACAAAGGTGTCTTTCTAAACCCCTGTATACATGCTTTGTCGATTTCACAAAAGCATTTGACTATATTGATAGAACAGCATTATACTACAAATTATTGAACAGGGGAATAGACGGCAATTTGCTAAACATAATAAAAAGCATGTTTTCTAAAGCAGAGTGCCGTGTAAAATGGGACTCGCGTATCAGTGACATATTAAAAAGCGAATTTGGGGTTCTACAAGGCGGTATGCTCAGTCCCAAACTATTCACGGAATTTTTACAAGACATATCCGCATCATTTGACCAAGATCAAGGTATCGCTGTGGACACCTTACTAATGGTATATCTGTTATTTGCAGATGACCTTGTCCTTTTTTCAGAATCTGCCGAGGGATTACAAAAACAGCTAACTGCCCTGTATTCATATGCTTCCCTATGGCATATCATAGTTAGCATTCCTAAAACAAAAGTTCTTATCTTTAATGAACGTTACACAACAGTATGCGGAAGCTTCCACTATGGTGATAACATTATAGAAAAGGCTGAACAATATAAATACCTTGGTGTAGTGTATAGCACCAAGTCCGCTAATAACGTGTTAAAAGAAACTTTTTCTCATCTTGCTTCCCAAGCTGGGAAAGCAATCTTTGCTCTACGTAAACAGTCCCGTTCTGTGGTCGGTAAATTGTCACCCACTATTGCGTTCAAGGTATTTGATTGCCAAATATTGCCCATACTAGAATATGGAAGTGATATATGGTATACAGGCGATGCTGTTAACGATCTGGAAAAAATCCATCTAAAATTTATTAAATCCACACTTGGCGTTAGAAAGCAAACACCTACTCCTGCAATATATGGGGACACGGGTCGATTTCCACTGATCATCCGGCAACACATAAAAGCTGTAAAATATTGGTGTAGAATTCTAAAATTATCTCTGAGCCATCCAGTCAGAAATGCCTACAATATGCTACTTGAGCTAGATGCCATTGGCTTCACGAACTGGTGTTCCCGTATTCGCTCTGTCCTCGAACGAACCGGGCTTGATCAAACTTGGGAATCACAGAATATTGGGGATACAAATAAATTCATGCTTTCATTTAAAGAATCAATAGTTAGAATATTTACACAGCAGTGGAGAAAATATATTGAGAGCTCGAGTAAGCTGCGCACATATGCATTAGTAAAAAAATATTTCTGTGTTGAACCATATATCTTGCACATAAGGGGGAACCACCTCATAACGGCAATGGCGAGATATCGAATGAGCTCACATGATCTAAATATAGAAAGAGGACGATTCAATAATCCAATCACTCCAAAAAATCAGCGAATATGCACAAGGTGTCAATTAAACGAAATTGACGATGAAATACATCTTCTTCTCAACTGTTGCGCTATGAAGAATGAACGCGAAATCTTGTATGATTCTGTAGCCGCAATTATCAATATACAACCGACAAATGAAATGTTTTTAGGAATTATGACATCTAGAGACATAACAGTGGTGAAGTCACTAGCGCAATTTATTTATGGTTGCTTTAAACAAATTAAGGGCTAAAACTACTGAGTATAATAAATCTGTCACCTGTCGCTATATTATTTATATTATCATGCCCTCATGATCTGACTTGGGTATTACCACATATCAAGACGGTTGTTGCTCTCGGATCTTATTATTTGGCTTTTTGGGGCCGGTTAGGGACGTTTCCGTCGCCTTTGTTAGCAGACGAGGTGGGGCCTTATGGAGGATTTCAGAGTTGCTAAGTCAACTGATTTTCTCCATGAGGTCGGGAATGTTTTTCTTCGATTGTAACACCGAGTATGTGGTTCTAACTAGGTCGTGATTGAAACAGTTTGAATTAAACAATATAGTGAATTATAAAAAGGCTTAATGTTTTTGTGCGAGGGCCATGTCCTGTGTGAATTGCACAAATAATTTTTAATCGCCATTACTACTGTTATTACGACGTTAAGTTTGCACCACTAGTCAATCTCAGGGAATCTCCGCGCTCATAGCGACTGTGCTTGCATGGTCACGTGACACGGAGCTACCTGTTTATGCCATATCTATTGTACTTGCATGATATTATATTTAATTTTAAAAAATACCATATAATTTTTACCATTGGCTTACTGCATACTCCAGTTACTGTAGCATAATCATGCACTTGTATATATTTTAGGTTTCTACGCTTTCCAGAGTGTCTTTTTTGCTACTATATATAATTAGTATGTCATACGTAGTAGCTATTTTATCTCTGGTCTTGGTGCGGGAAACAAAATGATAGACCTCTATGTTATCTTGGCAATGCCTTTTATTTCATTTTTAGTAGTAGTCATTTATATTATCGAAATACCCAGTTTTTATTTTGGCAATGCCACTTACCATGATTTTAGCTGTGTATGTCATACCATGTATATTATCATATGATTTTAACAAACTAACAATCTTGTATATACATGTACATATATCTCTTTCATTTCTATGACAAATAAGTCTGTAATGACTTTTCTTTTCTGTCAATAAAATATCTGTCTGTCTGTAAGATACAAATAAACAAAATAATTATAATAATTACATTTTATGGCTTGACATTTTTCACCTAAACTAATCAATGATCAAAACTCGACTTAAAATTGATATCGATATAATTTTGATGAATATCATGTCCCCACATGTGCACTCAACTCCGTTACCATCATTGTAGCATGCCCCATCAAGTGAATAATCATGAATTAGATCAAGTGTAGTTTGACACACCGAAGGGCCTTATACAAGTTTTTCACATTGGAATAATTAATATTGATCAGGGACAAGCTATTCGAAACAGGCATTACCAAAACGTTAGAAAATATGCGTTTGTTTTTACTACTCCGTTCCTAGCATTGTGGATCAAAAAACTTGTTGGTTTTATGCTTGCATGCCTAGAACAGTTGCTATTGGGACTATTTCCATCCGTATAATATATCTTTGAATTATTGCCCATATATTTTCATTAATCCCAAAAATACTTTTAATTTTACTACTCCGCACCACTCTACTCTGTTACTAAGAAAAGTGAAGGCAGTAGTGAATTGCCAAATTTTATGGGTTTTACAGTCAGGGTTATTGCTGATATAATATTTTAAAACATAGCTCGTTGTCGTCATGTAAATAGAGCATCCATTTATGATCAATGTTATGATAAGAGAATATACAGTTTATATTTATGTCGAGCCAAACATCTGGTAACGGAGTTGAGTATTTTTTGTTATGGTAACGGAGTTGAAATAAGAATTTTTGTTTATCCCGTCAATTTTTTAAAAAATTTAGCAGTTTCAATATGCGATTGTTTTGTATTATGCTTCAATAGGGATATCACGTTAAGAAGTGTGATGTCAAGCTAAACAAAGAAACATCAATTTTGAAATGATTTGGATTTGGTAACAGAGTAGTAAGTGGAATGTTGCAACTTTTTTAAAATGCCGCTTTTGAAGCAAGAAAACATTTTTTAGCGCAGCCATTGACTTTTCTATGTTCTATTGGGATCAGTGCACCAAGCCCATCAAGTGGTTTTCCTCCTCTTTGATGGTCACCTCACTGCCATTGTTGATGCTACAAAATTAGCTCATTTTTGGTTTCACCCGTATACAGAAAATGTTTATTCCCCCCTAAATTCAGTTTGGGGGTACCCCAATATGAGCCGTCAGAATATATAGTTCGTCCTATTTTTTTACTGTCACATCTCATTTCATGTTTTGGATATTTTCAGAGCTTAAATAAATAGTGTGGGTGAGTAATGGGGGGGGGGGGGATGCACTGTGCCAATTCTGGCCCATGGACTATTATTGTGTACAATTATGCAAAGCAACGACGCATTACCTTTTAACCGCATAATTAAATAATTGGAATTTTCACTCACTTAAAGTTGTGTCTCGCTGACGCGACCCACAACTTCAAGTGAGTGAAAATTATACAAATTTGACAAAATGAAGGTCAATGGTTTTGAAATCTTGCTGATTGATGTCACGTTTTATCTTTAACATGTTCAAAAGCTGGTATGTGGTGTGTCAATAAAAATAAAAGAAACGATTAAATCGGTACCGGCGGTTAAAGGGTTAACGATTACATAAATCACGGATCCGCGATAAGGCACAATGTGTACATCATCAAATTAAACTAGCAGCGAGTGTTATCAGGTTGAGTCTTGATTTTATCACTTATCAACATGATCAATGTCTATCTCACCCGATATTTAGCTGCAGACCAATCCTATCGTTATGTGAATGATTGCACATAGTTATGTACTGTGAGTTATTCAGTATAATTATGTACATGGGCATATCACACCTCACAATCTGTACCCACTTGAGTAAAAATATACGTAGCACTGTAACAAGCGCCTATCTTATTCAAGTGGTTAAAAAAAAGATTTACGAGCTAAAAAGTTATTGCGCCGAATCATTGAGCTAATAAAATGATCATGTATTTTGAAAATAAAAATAGCACGGATCTCTCTGTTAAAATGTTGTTTTCAAACAAAAACATAACTTGAATAACACAATCATGTTAAATAATGTCACAAGATATATGCTGTTTTGATACATTCATTTTATCTATTTTCATTCTCACGTTGTTCATTAAAGGGGCCCTTTCAAAGAAAAAACTTAAATGCTAATGTGACGATATATGGGGTGCTTATCAAACTGCGCGATAACATAAACATTTTGATTTTTTATAGTGGTTTCGTGAACGAGTAGAAGAAAGGTATCATAACTATAAAGGTCATATTTAAGCCTTAAACCGCTAAGCACGTATGTGATCGTTTCTAAACCAATATATTTTTCAATGGGTGGGAATTTAAATGATTCAGTTTAGCGACTGAAGGGTTGATATGAAAAATTGTAATAACTCTTATTTATTATTATATTATTATTATTGTTTAACTTGTGACCAAAACATTGACACATATTGATGTTTAACCAGTCATTTCATGCCCAATAATGGAGATTTAATCGGCTAACAAAACGGATTAAAAACTACTATTGTCGTGAGTGGAAGGCAAAGGGTTAAAAAACGACATATCTGCCTCTTAACTAACCCTTTTCCTGCTGATCACGATTTTTGTCGTTTTTAATCTGTTTCACCAGCAGATTAAATCACAGTTATTGGGAATGAAATGAGTGTTTAAAAATCACGATTTGCAAATCTTTGGTGTCAAATTAAACAAATATCAGTAATTTTCAGCCACTTGAGGTTGTGGATCGCGATAGCGATTCACAACCTCTAGTGGTTGAAAATTAAAATAAATTAAGGATAAGGGTTAGCCCTTTTTCTGTCAAGTTGTCTCATCTAAATTTTCAACCACTTGAAGTTGTGTTTCACTACCGCGACTCACGACTTAAAATGTGTGAAAATTACCCATCGCTGTATTATTTCCGGCCAAGCATTTGCATAGCTTAACCACACTATTTCATTTTCAATAAATGTAATTAACCTGCAAGTAAAACGGATTTAAATAACCCTTATCTTCGTACTCTTGGTACATAAACATAGTATACATAGGTGCAATATGCAATTAAAAAATTAAGTCCAGATGACACAGTTACAGTGCATGATATAGTTAATTATCTAACCAGAAAAAGGATATTAACTGATGGCATTCCTTAACTGATTTAGTTCATTCTACCTAACGTTGGTGTTCCTATTATCCCTCATGGATATTGAATAGCCCCGGCTGACATCATATCGGCTGATCTGGGATTATGTGCATCTATTATGCAATTTAAAACAGATATATCCGCAATATTGAACTTATCAAGGTTGTACAAATTTGTAATGAACTTGAGGCTATTACTGGCCTCGGAACGACTTCTACGTAAACATAGCCAAGCACACATTTAAACACATGTATTGTCACTTTGAAGGTTGTTCACAAAAAGGTTTTAAAAACGTAGATGTAATTGCTCGTCGACAGGAATATCATTACATAAGAGGTGAAGCAGATTGTTATGAGTTCTATATGGAAGACCCAGTAGGCGTCGGATACATTTACTCCAAGTGGTATAAGGTATTTCAGCATGTTTGGAAGAACAATACCACAACACACTTCCAAATAAAGATATACAAAAAGCTTTAAATAACGAGTATTTAGATTCACTAAAAGTGGATTTAAATACTGCGGACAAGATTGGAAAGAGAAGGGCCCTAACTTCAGATTTTTTACTAGTATAGAGGGTGACAGTTAACCTAAAATAACTGGGCAATGATCTCTGGACAAAGGTTGTCTGAATAGTTTTTTTTAAATGAACTTTGTCAACATAAGTGTAAGTTATACTGATAAATATACATTAAATTTAAAGGTGCCATTCGTAAAGTGATTAGAACTACAACCATTATTTGCATACGTTTTGCCGAATTGAATTTGTGTAACTGCCGTTTCTATCAAGTTTACACTCTTACCACGTTTGCAAATACAGTCATGTACTGGATGCTACATTTAAACTTATATTAACTTAGCTTTGTTTTATTAACATGGCGTTGTCAGCAGAGCTTAATTTCAATTTTAAATGCTTTTTTTGTCAATTTAAATTTTTCTTACAGTTATGGAGAGACTAATTTTCCGTTATGGAGAGACCAATTTATGTTACGGAGTAATCTTCATATTTAATTTTCTCAGTATCCCTTTTACAGAAGTAAAATATAATTAACATGTAGTTAAACATCGCTAGTATGATGTTGATCACTCAATTTAGAAAGAGTCACTTTATGACAACAACCCTTAAATAATGAAGTAAGAATTACTCTCCGTTACGATTATTGTCGTTATGGAGAGTAATAATAACGAACATTGTCTCTCTATAACAACAATTATTTCTGTTATGGAGAGACAAAAAAGAAATACTAAATATCGATGCTAACACAACTTAAAAGACAAAAAGAAAAGTTATTATTTCAACAAGTGTCACTTGTTTGATAAAATATTAAATTCATAAAGGTTTATAGTTATTTTTAAAGGAGTACAATGGTAATTTGTGACCACTTTTTCTCTGGATAACGTTTTTAATTTTGTTATGGAGTGACAGAAAATACGCGTTATGGAGAGACGTTTTTTTTACTAAATCGTAGATGAGGGATTCTATAATTTTAGGCACCAGTGATGATATTTTCCTTGAAATATGAGATTGTCTGAATATTGTCAAAAATTTAAACACATGTCAACTTAGCTGTGTTTATTGACATGGCGTTGTCAGCAGAGCTTAATTTCAATTTTAAATGCTTATTTTTATTAATTTAAATATTTCTTACCGTTATGGAGAGACTAATTTACCGTTATGGAGAGACCAAGGTACGTTACGGAGTAATCTTCAAACTTAAATTTCTCAGTGACCCTTCTACAAAAGTATACCATATTTAACAAGTAGTTGAACATGGCTATTATAATGTTGATCACTTAATTTAGAAAGAATCACTTTATGACAATAAACCTTAAATAATGAAATAAGAATTACTCTCCGTTACGATTATTGTCGTTATGGAGAGTAATAATAACGAACATTGTCTCTCCATAACGACAATTATTTCTGTTATGGAGTGACAATAAACAAATACTAAATATCGATGCTAACACAATTTAAAAGCCAAAAAGAAAAGTTACTATTTCAACAATTGCCACTTGTTGGTTGAAATACCAAATTCATAAAGGTTTATAACTATTTTTAAATGAGTAAAAGGGTAATTTGTGACTACTTTTTCTCTCCATAACGTTTTTATTTTTGTTATGGAGAGACAGAAAATACGCGTTATGGAGAGACGTTTTTTTCACTAAATCGTGCATAGCATCTATGTATTATGCTATACTATGTTTATTTTTGTTTTTTTCAAATGAGGTTGTAGTAGGCTTGGAGGTTGTAGGGAGCTTAAAAGTTTAATTGCAGTATTTATGTGAGAAAAATCGCGTTATGGAGAGACGTTGAATTAAAATACTCACCCAAAGACTTGTACAAACCTTACATTTTTTCTAAACAAAAACACATTTATTATACTTTTTTTTCACGATTCACTGCATGAAGGTCTCCCGCAACTGTTTTGCACTAGACAAGTGATATTTTGGTCAGAAAAAGTATAGAAATTACCTGAAAACTATAAGCGTTACGGAGAGTCGCTGCAACGTGGGACAGACATAAATTGCATAAAAAGTGGTAAAATACAAAAAATATTTCTAAAAACTTGTATATAATCTTTTAGCTAGTGTTTTGCACTAACATTATATCAGAAACAAATATAATATATAATACAGGAAGTATAGAATAAATCGCCTGTTAATGTGGGATTTAGAATGTGGGACAAGGGTTTTTGGCTAAAATTGGCCAAATTTACATAATATTTCTTTCAAAAAATACATTTATGTTAGAATTTTTTGAGTTTTAATATTGCTATATTGTAAAATAAAGGTCATTCATTGCATTTATGTAATCAAATTAAATCAAAATATTCAATAATAAATATTACAAGGTGCGGACAGTGCTGGAGCTTAAAATTATAGAATCCCTCAGATAGCATCCATGTATTATGCTATAGTACGATAAGTTTTTTTCAAATGAGGTTGTAGTAGGCTTGAATGTTGTAGGGTGCTTGACAAGTTTAATTTCAGTATCTATGTGGAAAAAAACGCGTTACGGAGAGAAGTTGAAGAAAAATACTCACCCACATACACACAAACCATACATTATTTCTAAACTAAAACACATTTATTATACTTTTTTTCACGATTCACTCCATGAAGATCTCGCGTAACTGTTTTGCACTAGACAAGTGATATTTTGGTCATAAAAAGTACAGAAATTACCTGAAAACTATTAGCGTTACGGAGAGTCGCTGCAATGTGGGGCAGACATAAATTGCTTAAAAAGTGGTAAAATAATAAAATTATTTTAAAAAACTTATGTATAATCTTATAGATAGTGTTTTACACTAACATTATATCAGAAACAAATATAATATAGAATACAGTAAGTCTAGAATAAATCACCTGTTTATGTGGGATTTAGAATGTGGGACAAGGCTTTTGGCTAAAATTGGCCAAATTTACATAATATTTATTTCAAAAAACACAATCATGTTGGAATTTTTTAGTTTTAATACTGCTATATTGTAAAATAAAGGTCATTCATTACATTTATCTAAAGAAATTTAATAAAAATATTCAATAATAAATATTACAAGGTGCGGACAGTGCTGGTGCTTGAAAATATAGAATCCCTCATATTCACTTTCTGACCAAAATATCATTTGTCTCGTGCAAACCAGTTGCGCGTCAACTTCATGAAGTGCATCGTAAAGAAAAGTATAATAAAATTGTGTTATAGTTTGGAAATATCTGTGGGTGAGTATTTTTAAATCAAGGTTACTCCATAACGCAAATTTTTCCATATAAATACCTCCATTAAATTTTCAAGTACTATATTTACTTCAAGCCTACTACAACCTCTTTTAAAAAAAAATAAGAATAATTAGACTATAGCATAAAACATAGATGCTATGCATGATTTAGTAAAAGACACTCCATAACAAAAACAAAAACGTTATGAAGTGAAAAAGTAGTCACAAATTACCCTTTTACCCATTTAAAAATAGCTAGAAACCTTTTTATGAACTTGATATTTAAAGAAAAATGTGACACTTGTTGGAAAAGTAACTTTCCTTTTTGTCGTTTAAAATGTAAGCATAGATATTTAGTATTTCTTTATTGTCACTCCATAAAAGAAATAATTGTCATGATAGAGAGACAAAGTTCGTTATTAATATTGTCCATAACGACAATAATCGTTACGGAGAGTATATATTATTTCAAGATTTTTGGGTTATTGTCATAACGTGATTCTTTCTAAATAAAGTGATCAACATTATAAAGATAACCTTGTTTAACTACCTGTTAAATATATAACTTTTGAACAAGAGTCACTAAGAAATTTAAATATGAAGATTAGGCCCACTTCGTAACATAAATTGGTCACTCCATAACGGTAAACTTTAAATTGATAAAAAGAGACATTTAAACGATAAAAGTAGAGATTAGTGGTGATTACAGGAAAACGTATCTGCTGTTTATAATGATTATCGTAATTATAAAAGGTGTGTACAAGCGCACGCCATGGATACAATCAAGTAAGGCGGGGATCTCACCCAACGGGCAATCAATTGGAGAAAATCAGCGAAGATTTGGCGACAATGGCGAAAATGTGTCACTAATTGTTCGCTGATTGAAACAAATTACATGGTGTGCGAGATGCGATCAGTTGCTGACTGATAATGGGGGTCTCATCGGACTGGTGCCTATTTGGAAACATTGTCGAATCCCAAAATCTTCACCAAACGCCATTTTCTTTCGCCAAACTTTTACCATGTTCATCAAACGTTTACTGAATATTCACTTTAAGTTTTGAAAACACTCAAAATGTCGACTGTTTGGAGAACCTGAGATTTTCCTGATGGTACAAACACTTAAACTGGCGAATAGTTAGACATATTTGGCGAACACTTTCCCATAATTTGGGACAATTAATGAGGAAAAGTTGGTGACTTTTCCGCTGAATATTCACGTAATAATAGTCACTTGCGGCATTTTATCTTCAACCATTTTCTAAACAGTACGTAAAACGAAAAGAAATGGAAGGAATCGGCGATAAATGGCGAATTTTGCGATCATTAGCATGATTAAAGACGATAAAGTGATTGCTTTAAGATGGTTTGGCAAACATTTGGCGACTAATTGGCGAGCATGGCATTTGGCAAACTCGAGGAATAGTTTGTCAGAAGGGCGGGGGCCCTAGGATAGAGGTTAGCACCGCTGCCTTTCACGCCAGAGTTCGGGGTTCGGTTCCCGGTCTCGGCGGTTTGAAAGAAACAAAAATGTTTCTTCCCCATCCACGTGTGAAAGATAGTATTGTGGGGAGCCTCCGTGACCGAGAGGTAGCGTGCTCGGCCTCAGACCGCCAGGGCTCGAATTTCTAATCCTGTGTCTGGAGGACAGTGTCATCTCAATCATCTCACCATCCTCAGGAGGTTCTCCTGGCCCAGTTTAGCCTATATGTGCACAAAGGTGGCCTAAAGCCCGATTCATTTCATTTTATTTAGTTTGTCAGAAAACAGCAACTTTTGGGGATTTTGGGTAAAAATGTGAGATCCCCATCGTGTGAATTTTGATCACAAAACCCGATGAGAATATTGGGTGAACACAGATAACGTTTGGCGAAACAGAAGAACTTTTAGTGAAAACATTTGAAATATTTGGGGACGATTTTAGAAATTTTAGAAATTAGCTAAGCGTCAAATAGCCGCCTTCCAAATAGTCGAGATAGTCGCCTTTCAAATAGGGTCTAGTCGAGATCCTCGCTTTAATCTACACGTGTGTTCATCTTGTTTTCGTTGTGTTCGTTTGTGGTCTCGCGCTCAAATAAATGTAGTTAGTGTAGTGATCTGTCAATCCTGTGTTCATACCGTCACGTCATCATTTTACTTCCCGTATTTTGTAATGGCGATTGATTGATCGTCTCTTGGGTCTTTAAAGAGGGGGGGGGGGGAGGTCATTTGCTCTCAGTGTCAGTAAATAAAGCTGAATAATGTATAAAAATAGTGTCAACGGAGGTGGGTCGTCACGATGCGCTGAGCACACGCTGTGGGCCCACCCGCATGTGCTGCAAACATATCTACATAACCTTAGGTGAAATGGGCTTGGCTGATTATACAACATAGTAGGCCTACATTATCGGATTAAATTGTGATTAGCAGTGGTGCTGCTCAGTAATATATTACACAGATATATTTGCCAAATAAGTCTTACATTTCTCATTAAGTTTAACTTTTTCATCCATTTGAATGATTGTTTCTGGGAGCCAATTTTCGAAAAGCTGCTAGTTTTTTAGTTCACTTGACCCAAAAAGTGATGGGAATGAAAATCGCCCTATAGTTAAAAAAACATGAGCTGTAAGTTTTGATAATGAGTGTTTTCAATTAGATCTCCATATGTGGATTTTATATTTCTGTCATGGTTTAGGTTAGGAAAACCAGTCCGAGTACGCTTATAAGCGTGTGCCAGGGTCACTGATAAGAAGTGGGTGTCACGGGTCAATGTACGACTTATTTAAGATTATGTCAAAACGCGCAATGCTATATGAAAATCATTTCCTATAAGATCATAGCGTTAACTGGTATGATTAACTTGCTCGCATTGGGCTCCGAGTACATTTGTAGCTTCAGTTGATCTAACATATCTCACTTTATTTATTGTGGAATTGATCTATATCCAGCAACTAATGATGGGTCAGATAAGAAAGTTAATTATCTGCTTGCACTTGATCATGGTTGTAAGTGAAAATCCCCTGAACATTGGGCACCGTGGAAGTAGCGGAATTCTACCTGAAAACACCGCTGAGGCACATTCCAGAGCTTACCAAGATGGAGCTGACATCGTGGAGTGTGATGTGGTTCTCACTAAAGATCTACGTGTGCTGTGTTCACACGAGAGCTGGCTGAGTGCCACAACAAACATCGCTGACATATTCACAGAAGATCGAATGACAACTCATTTCGTGGACGACCAAAACATAGAAGTCACGGACTACTTTTCTGTGGATTTTACTTTTGATGAGTTACAACTTGTGAGAGTCAACCAGCGACGAGATTATAGAGACAAATCATATAATGGTTTATACAAACTTCCTTCTTTAGAAGAAGTCTTTCAGGTGATGAATAATGCAGGTTCCGGTAAAGGTCTTTATGTTGAGATTAAAGACCCTCTATGGGTGAATTCCCTGAGCATTGTTCAAGATATGAACACTACGTTTGAAGATATTATCATAAACATTATGAATGGACATGGTTGCGAAGATGCCAGTGACCCTTGTGTTGTTCAGTCATTTAGCGATACCAGTCTTAACTTTTTGAAAGACATTACATCTCTACGACTAGCCATACTCCTATCACTACCAGCCGATGTTAGTGAATCGGAGCTCATTCGGTACGCCGAGTATTGTTATGCTGTCAATCCTTCCAAAAACATGATTGTGAGACAGAATTTACAAGGCCACATCACGGAGAGAACTGATCTTGTTGAGAGAGCTCACGCACACGGATTGAAAGTGAACACGTGGACATTGCGCAATGAGGATCGTTACTTAGCCTGGGATTATCTACAAGATCCTTACCTCGAGTACCAGGATTTACTCGATATGAACATTGACGGTTTTATCACAGATTTTCCAGCAACATTGACTCGATTTTTCGCCGCCATCGGTGAGAGTGACGACACATCCGGCAGGACTACAGATCAATCAGCTTCTAGCGCTGGTGCCGTAGCTTCTCATGTATTTGTTTTCATATCTGCTCTCTCAATACTCTTTCTGTGAACAATAAACAGTAAAGGCGCGTGTGTTCTAAAAAAAATAAGTAGATACCCAGCAAACACAAAACATGTGTTTAATATTTGTATATACGTTGGGCCGACAGTGTACAAATGTTTTAGAAATGCTGTGTGTTTGCTGGGTATGTACTATTTACTTTCTTAGCTGCTTTTGGATGGTGGAATAAACATTGTGGCTACAAAAATCCAATACTACTCATTCCAAACTTTAATTGTATTCCAATGCTTGTTAGATTATATCGACTTTTTGTTATTTTAATTTTAATGGGGTTTTCATCATAATGAATTTTAACAAAACTATATAACTCATGTACTAACATAATCATAATACTTTGGGATAAACTAAATTATCTCCGTGACAGCAAAAATGTCTGGCTTGATTATCTACCAATAATTATATTGATATAATTTTTATTTTATTAAATGAATCAATCTCTGAGGATGGAAACAATTATTTTCGTTACATTCGCTTATATTCTTGCTATGCTTCAGTTCAACAGTTAGGCCTACCCAGCAAACACGATTCACTGACCCAATGTTGTTTTTAATGCTGGGCCATCGTCTATGACTCTGACCCAACATTAAAACAACACGGTGGGCCAATGTTTCATGTTTGCTGGGTAGTTGGCCCGTTTGTAGCATGAACATGTTTGCCCCACCTTAACGTGTGACATACTGGAGAAACATAATTCAAAGAGAATAACATATTATTTTGTGCTACCTATTTCTGGTTCACAACCCGGTTTTGCATTGTGCAAGACTTGAATGTCAGTCGACCAGTACGAGAATTCCAAACTGCGTCGAACTCAAGGACAGATACGAAGTGGATGTTTGACTGTCTCCTGTGTCATAACTCTAACTCTACTGAATTATTAGCTACTATTGTTCTCTCGTTTGAAGCTGGAGTTGGTGAATATATTAGGCTGGATGATAAATATCTTAACATCTTAAAAATAAATATCCGAAATAAAGATTAATTTAGCAACTCTTGCAACCTATTTTATAGATATTTCATTTACATTAGCTTAAAACTCGTTTGAAAACCTCTTTACTGGTATACCATGTACATTAGTATACATGCACAGTAGTATACCAAGTGTACTATTATATCATGGAAGCTAGTATGTCATGTACACTAGCATACCATAATACTAGTATTAAGCATCTTCCACAACAAGTTATCTTACCCACGAGCACGCAGTGCGATACCTTGCTTTATGGAGCATACAGTCCAACTATTTTAAATAGCCAGATACCTTGAATGTCGCGCGTCGCAAGACCGGCAAATCGGAGGGCCCCTGACCAGGCCTTGACACTGGCTGAGAGCATAGCCTGCTTGTTTCCGTTGGTATAATAGATCAGATAGATAGATAAGCTCGGAATCTCACGCTGATGTCATTGTGTTCCCAGCTCCCTGAATGGCGGTACACGTCACTGTCCAAATGAGAGATTCCCAACTTGTCTATATAGTACATCTAGCAACGGAAATATGTGACTGTGTATGTGAGATGAACAAGAGGTCAATTCTTCGCGACCTTTTATGACATATTTAAAAATCTACAACGTCCAATGAGGTTTGAATCTCAGACACACCCTAAGATGACCAGGTAGACAGAATAACTGATTGTAGTACTCGATACGGCCAGGCTCCTGCGGTATGCACTCGCGTGAGCCTGGCCAAGGGAAGATTAAGATGTAAGATGTATAAGGATGTAAACTTGTATACCATGTATGCTAGGATATCATAATACACTGCTATACCATGTACACTACTATACCATGTACACTAGTATACCATGTACACTAGTGTGCTACGGTTTGGCCCTTGGATTGCTGAAGTCGCTTCATCTTTACGGTTTGGGCCGTGGATTGCTAAAACTGTTTTACCTTTACGGTTTCAGCCGTGAATTGCTGAAGTCGTTTTACCTCTACAGTTTGGGCCGTTGATTGCTATAGTCGCTTCATCTTTACGGTTTGGGCTTTGGATTGCTATTGGAGTTTCACTTTTACGGATTAAAGTCGTTTTAGCCGACCTGTGCGGGTTGGGCGGTGGATTGCAAAGTTGTTTTACCTTTACGGTTTGTGCCGTGAATTGCTAAAGAAGTTTTTGGGGCGTGGATTCCTAAAGTCGCTATACCTGTGCGGTTGAGCCGTACGTGGACTCGATGGTCTAAAACAATAGTGGGTCAAGTCGACTTGACAGCGAAATTGTGTTTATCTTTCTGCTTAGAACTACAGTCTGCTAAATCCACTTATCAGCATGTAGACTTGAACTTATAATGATATAACACACAGCGATTGGAATTTGACAGTAGATCAAGTGAAGTTATCACAGTCTATTTTTCCCTGCAAAAGTGATTTACAGAAGCAAAATTGGGATGAACAAGACACCAAGTTGACTTAGCGCATTGTTACACCAGGAACACAGATTATACAAAGATTGTTCCTAGATCAACAATAAACTAAATCCAGGCATTTCCCCTGTGTTGTCTCCACAAGAATGCGCTAAGTTACCCTGATGACATCGCAAGGCTCTGACACAGTGACCTCCATTTTTAAATGTAATAGTTCTAATACGATCGAAAGCTTACGCCTGATGAAAATGGTCTAGTTTTCGTAGGCACTTGAAATATTCGTCTCAATTTCATTCCATCCAAATTTTTTGGTAGGCAGCGCAAGTGTCGTTTTTACACAGCTGGTTGTGGAAACAAAATGGCGGTCAGTGTGACTGGGCCTCGCGCAGTAAATGAGTTAGGCGGCCCAGTCATACCGGGTAGCGCTAAGTGCACTTGCACCGTTTTTGTCCCAGAAACAGAGCCCATAATCATATAACACCAAAATAAGAATGTGTCAAGTCGAATTAGTCCTGTGTTGAACAGATATTATGCTGATATGTGCTCCTTTTTCCAAAAATAACAATGTGCTAAGTCGACTTGATCTGTTGTTTTAACCTGAATTTGGAATAAATTCAAACTTTATACATACTATAGATGACTCAGCTGGTTTTTATTCTAAAGGCCAAAAATGTCACTTAGCACACTATTGTTTTAACCCATCGGACTGCTAAAGTCGTCTTTGTGCTGTTGATTCCTAAAGTCGCTATACCTGTGCGGTTTGGGCTGTGGATTGCTAACGTCGCTATATATATATGTACGGTTTGGGCCGTGGATTGCTAACGTCGCTTTATATTTACGGCTGTGAATTGCTAACGTCGCTTTATCTATATGGTTTGGGCGGTGGATTGCTAAAGTTGTTTAACCTTTACGCTTTGGGCCGTGGATAAAATCGTTCATGAATTCACTTTACCTACATGTATGCGGTTTGAGCCGTGGATTGTAAAATCGTTTCACCTTTATGTTTTGGGTCGTGGATTGCTAATGACTTTTTATCTTTATAGTTTGTGCCGTGGATTGCTTAAGTCGCTGTAACCCATTGACCCACCGGGAATCCGACTGGTGGCTAAACAGGTTCACGTTTTATTGATCCAGCCCCGGGGTTTGGTAAAGTCGGTCTACCTTACAGTACTCTGACCTTAGCATCATATCTGCTAGTTAAACGCAGATATGATGCTAAGGTCAGAGTACAGTCCTTAAAGGTCAGAGTACAGTCTTTAAACAACAAGATTTGCAAATATTTGCTCTCAAATTAAACAAATATGGGTAATTTTCACTCAGTTAAAGTTGTGTGTCGCGGTAGCGAGACACAACTTCAAGTTGGTGAAAATTGAAAAAAATAACGCTTTTAGGGTTAACCACATCCATTCATCAGTATGTCGTCGCTGTCACCGAGTGAATTACTGTACATCTAGTGATATTTGCAAGGTTTTGATTTTCGCGAATATCGCGAGGAGAACAAATTCGCGAATTCAATAATTATTATTGTGATAGCACTACTAAAGATAAAAGAGAATTCGCGAATTCTAAACATTGTGAAAAGTCCCAAAATCAGAAATTTGCAAAAAATTAAACACGCGAAAATTAACAGATCTACAGTAGTTAGAAACAATTTGATTTATATGTAACTGCGGTTTAATTATTGTAAACTATCCATGTAATGTAACCCAATAGTCATTCGTGCTAATTTTTTTATTATTCTGAAACAGCCCATGCTTTAGTACAATGTAAGAATATTTGATGTAGAAATAATTAATACATATTTGAAAATACGGCATTGTCATTGTAGCTTGGTTATTTTGTTGATTTGAACTGAAGAATAGGACAATTTTTTTTTTAATTTTTTAGATCTTAAATTTCTGAAGCGCCACCAAGATGTGTAACTACTCTAGGCCTAATATTGTATTTTCTGACATATTTGCTTGTCAAAGTGAAGTGTCCGATAGCAATCTATGATGGACAGTATTTCACATCACGTGTTGTTAAATAACAAATCGCCAACTGTCACTTTGTTGTTCTGGATCCGTATTCTCGTACAAGTTACGATATATGGTGGGTTTCGGATTGGTCGAGATAGCCATCTGGACCGATCTGAAGCCTACGATAAACAGATAAAGACGAGTCAATTAATTTGTCTAGATACATACAGGCATACACATGTATCATCAGTTTATGCTACAACACAAACACCCCCCCCCCCCCCACCCTAATCTCTGGGCTACACACAGTTATAACTTGGTTTAAAACACACCACTTCATTGCCTTATTTTCTTTGTCCGACCACGACAATCTAATAAGCCGGAAATGGAGAGATATTGTTGCTCAAGTACAGCCCAATTATCATGGCTGGGCCTAGGAATATATATATAGTGCGAGTAGATGGACACAACTTGTACTATGATCATGATAATCAGTCAGATGCGACCGAGCTGTTGATTATGAGGCACACAGTTATGGCCAGATGTGTTTTAACTCGGTTAAAAACCCTTAGGGTTCTCCACACTCCACACTGCCCTAACATACCTACTCGCCCACAAAAACAGTACCGTCAAAATCACAAAAATCGCACTTTCTCGCTATTTGCGTAACTCGTTATATGATCATTTTTTGTTATATTAACCCTTTCAGCGCGGGGATCAACTTTAGATGTCAGAACCTGACGTCTGTAGATATAAGATTTTGCAATCTAAAGTCGATCCCCGCACTCTAAGAATAAAATATTTATAATGGATAAATAAAATAATAGCCAAATAACACCAGTATTCAAATGAATCAGAAAAGCTGACTATTAAGCCATTTATGGTGATTTCAAATTGCTTAAAACATTTGGTCTCCATGGTTTATACAATAATATTTCTGCGCTTTAATAGTTGTGTACGTAGACTATATAGAGTAGAGGAGAGTTTCGAAACACTTGCACTATAGAACTCGAATGTGTTTTCTAATAATTTCATACCAGTGTAGAATTTATTACAAACAGTGCCTTTTTTGCCTCCGTTCACATCAGAGTGTTTATACCTAAAATCTATTCAAGAAGTATAGGCGTGTACCACCGATTTAAGACATATCAGCCAAATATATTTAAGTACTTAAACGCTTTGTTGAAATATCGATAATATAATTCAGGGAGTTGTGTAATTTGGTCAATTTTATATTTAATTGTTTTGATAATACATCAGCTCAACCAGTTTGGTGGTCAGTACATCCATCCAGATCACTCCTATACTAGCAGACAATGTTTAGAAATAATTAAATAGTCTATTGGTTTATTTTCTCTACAAAATTACCCTCTGACATGTCAATTGGTATCAAGTTATAAAAAAAATGTATTGTTTGCTGATGGATTGAAATCAGAACAACAACTATGGTAATGTCACGCTTACTGGTTAATTTGTCTTCTTAGTTATTCAAGATGGCGGCCAAAATGGTTGCGATGTATAGTCAGACTTGGAAAGAATTGTATAACTGGTATATATTATATTGGTCCATTTTTTTTTTGTAATAGACCACTTTAAAGGTCTCAATACAGAGGTCAGTGAAATTATAGTCAGCTCCTAGACAATTTTGATAAATACATTTAACAATTTTATTTCAATACCAGGGTAACCTCTGTAATGTCAACCGGCACACAATTATTATGTATTCACTACTAACGTTAATGAACTTTAAAACAATTTTGGGCCCCGCCGTGTGCCAGCGCCTGGCCCATACCACCGTCTTTGAAACGTAGGGGCCTATATGCACCCTATACATAGCATAGGGTATGCCCAAAACCACTTATTTGTCATTAAAGTAAATTCGCTTAGTAACCAACCATGCCCAATCACCCTAATCAGCTGCAGGGGCTTACTTCGTTCATTCATTGTTTTTCTATGGATTGAATTGTTATTAACGTATTACACTTTGTCATTAAATTATCTCTCTGGTCGACGAGTGCTGTTAAGCAATCATTTTGCTTATTTAGTTACCAAGGTATGATATTGATATACATATGCATTTAAATATAATCAGTTTTCATCAGGTTTTCATTATTTATGTTACATGTGTCCCAATGATTCCCATGCGCTGTCCCAACAAACCCCATACATCGGGACAGATTACCAGAGGTCGTACCATGGTCATTTAGCTGATGATTGTGCAGCGATATCATATTGGCTCATGTGTAATAGTTGAATAAAATACTCACTCACTCACTCACTCACTCACTCACTCACTCACTCACTCACTCACTCACTCACTCACTCACTCACTCACTCACTCACTCACTCACTCACTCACTCACTCACTCACTCACTCACTCACTCACTCACTCACTCACTCACTCACTCACTCACTCACTCACTCACTCACTCACTCACTCACTCACTCACTCACTCACTCACTCACTCACTCACTCACTCACTCACTCACTCACTCACTCACTCACTCACTCTCTCACTCACTCACTCACTCACTCACTCACTCACTCACTCACTCACTCACTCACTCACTCACTCACTCACTTAATCAATCAATCAATCAATCAATCAATCAATCAATCAACCAATCAATCAATCAATCAATCAATCAATCAATCAATCAATCAATCAATCAATCAATCAATCAATCAATCAATCAATCACCCCTAGCATTTGTACAAGCGTATGAGTGATATTTTCCTTTCACTGGAATACGCTATAGCGCGATACGTTTTAGTGCGACATCGTCTTAAGCATGTTGAAATCTCCCTACATGCCGTAATCAACTCTTGTAAGATTTCGAGCCAAAAATCATACACTACGAAATGTAATTTAGGGCGGAGGGGAAAATCGCAGACCATACAACGAAAGGCTATGTCTAACATGTAATGTCCCAGGAGATAAATTAAATTGATATTTGAATGTGAGAACATCACATGAGAACGTGTTACCTCGCTAGTACACTTTTATGCCAAATAGATTCAAATTAACCTCTCTCTTATTTTCTGAAGAACCTTCTGTGTTAATTAATCTAGCTTTTTTATTATAATCCACGGCATTCTTAGCTGTATATTAGAATACATTTTCACACATACAAAAAATGTATCATTTTATTACGTCACTGTTCACGCTTTACATCTGTTACCACGCTATCTTACGCGTCATAAATGCACGTGTTCATATGTATATACAAAGATTGTAAATCGATAAACTTACTTACTTACTTAAGTACAAACATGAATAACGAGTGACAATGAAGTCGGTATGCACATCCATGATTTAAGACAGACACTGTACCGTGTTGTCACACTGTGATAGCTCGATACCTTTCACTGACTACTGGTAACGGTTGCTAACGCTATGCGCACCAGCGGATAAAACCGTATACTGGTATGCTGTTCTACAAAGCCAAAGGCAGTATCTGCTTGCTTGTGAAGTAAGCAGATACTGCCTTAGCGCTTTAAAAGGCAGATATGCCAAACATGTGTCTTTATTTAGACATGTGGGTTTTTTTTCAGTCATGGCCAAACAGTGCGTAACATACGGCTTTACATCATGACCGAGCCGCTGACCTGGATCGACGGCACCCGATTGGTCGAGATGGCCATCTCGACCAATCAGGTGGCGACGAACTAAATCAACCGCTTGGTGTGTGTCTGATCTATGTCATCAAGGTCGTATATATAATTATTATCTTTCTCATCACCAGGTAGTTTACATCGGGTGTGACTGAAGCTTCAATCTGAGACTGGAACGAGGGAGCGCCAACGTGAGGATCGTCCCAAGTCTAGTTTCATCGTTGTGGACCTGATCAGTATTGCTGTACTGTAACCGTCGGTGAGGACTTCTGACTAGGACGCCGACATTCCAAGATGCATCGTGGGATGGACTTTATTGCCTCCAGTGGGACCCTGGCAGTTTTTCTGTTCACCTCTGTGTTTTGGATCGACGCAGGCAAGTGTTGTCGATTCAAAAAGCATCAGATTCAATGCTGATTATATCTTGGACGAGGGTCTACTGAGCAATCCCACTTGTCACACGACGTTGTTGCGATTTTGAATCAACGTCATTGACGTTGATTTAACGTCGCAACATGTCGTGTGCCCAGCCGGCTGGCTTAACTGTGAATCAGCATTTAGCCTGGAAATATGCACTAAAATAGGTACTAAAGCTTAATGCAGGGACGGATCCATAATTTAATCAATGAATGTTTAGTCTTATCTGGGCCTGACAGTCTAAATTTACTCTGTGCTTAATATAAATACCTCACACGCAAAATTTGATAGAAAGGAGTGTTCAAAATTGAAGCCACCCCCTAGTAAATTTTAAATGGGAAATACCGATATTTTGGCAAATGTTGATGTCGAGGCAATTTAGTTTTGGAAAAGTGGGATCAGGACCCCCTGAACCCCACCTAGCTCTGTCAGGAAAAGTTCGCACCATTCAGCTATTATCTGAGCTGACTATTATCTATTTCACACAAAATGTAATATGAGATTGTCATCTTGTAATATGAGATTGTCATCGCCCTTGAGCGGTTTTTGTCTTACCTGTCAGATCGTAAACAGTAGGTGAAACTAATAGACTGTTTATCCAGTCCGGCCCGAGTCGCGTGTGGGGTTCCCCAAGGATCAATCCTTGGCCCATTGTTATTTGCTTTTTAAACCACCCTCTCAGCTATGTATTTCGGAGACACAATGTCAAACATCATCTTTACGCCGACGATACCCAGAAATATTTATCTCTTTTGATAAAAAAGCCCGATATTTCTTTGGAAATTTTGACAAAATGTCTTCAGGACGTGTCATTTTGGATGTCATTTAGAAAATTAAAACTTAACACTGATATGTCTGAATTTTTATTAATTGGATGTAAAGTGCAGCGTGAGAAATTTTCGAATTTCGAAATGTTTTTCAACAAGATTGTTGGTACAGAAATTAACTCCTTCTCCATCTGCTAGAAATCTTGGCATAGTCTTAGACAGTGATTTAAATTTTAAGAGTCATATATCTGGTATATATCGCACTTGCTACTATCATACACGTGACATCAAAAAATGAGGCGCGTTTTAACACCATCTGTTGCTAAAACAATTGAAAATTCGTTCATAGGTACATGTAGCAAGCTGGACTATTGTAACTTTGTCCTGTTCGTAGTCACTGAACAGGATTATATCTAAGTTGCAGGGTGTACAGAACTGTTCGGCGCGGATTGTAACAAGTTTTTCCGATTTTCTCACATAACTCCTCTGCTAAAATATTTGCACTGGTTACCTGTTCGTTACAGTTTGCAAATTTCAATTGTGGTCCCTGATCTACCAGGCTCTGACCAGTGGACAATTGGTATATATTCGAAACATGTTTCAGCCATCGCGAAAGGTACGGACACTTTGTTCTAGTGATCTAAATCAGCTGAATGTTCCACGGGTCAGAGCCGGACAGCAAGGCCTGTTTTGTTGCTGTACCTAGACTTGAGAATGAACTTTAGAAATTCCCTCCTGAATTACGCATCCTGAATTACGTATCCTGAATCACGTATCTTGAATCACTTATCTTTAAATACGAATCATAAATCACGTATCCTGAATTTCGTATTCTGAATTACGTATCCTGAATCACGTATCCTGCATCAATTATCCTTAATTACGTATCCTAAATTACGTATTTTGAATAACGTATCCTGAATTATTTAATCTAAATCACGTATCCTGAATCACGTATCCTGAATTACGTCTCTTGAATTACGTGTCCTGAATTACGCATCGTGAATTATGTATCCTAAATTAGGCTACGAATCCTGAATTACGTATCCTGAATTACCCATCCTGAATTAGGTATCCTCAATTACGTAACCTCAATTATGAATCCTTAATTACGTATCCTCTATTTCGCTGTTCTGAAAATACTCCAACTTTGATGAACATGATATATGTTTTCCCAAGGGTGTCTACCATGTATCATCTACATCGCTGATGTCAACTTTTTTTCTGAATAATGGCCTTATATAACCTGCTAACAATATTTTAACAAATAAATATGTCTTATCTGCGATAATCATAATATACATTTCGACTTAGAAGCTAATTGTTAATCACTTGAAGCAAGCTTATGTTTTGTACTTTAATAACATTCAGACTTTTAGAACAAATTATTCCGCCCTGGAAAAATTTGCATCCACTCCGACAATAAAATTGCTGCAGGCCTACCGTGCTTCTACTACTTTCGGATAATGTTTTCATAAATGATCAGTCATTATGAAAGTTTTATAAAGTGCCCTGTATTGCTGATCTATAAAGTTGTAGAAAGTATATATTTTGATATTCTGTGCAAAGTTATCGGGACTTGAATCCATTCTTTTTTAGACCATAGCAAAAAAAGTGATTATACACATGTATTAAGAGAATTGAAAATACTTCTCGATTTTCAACGCTGCTTGGATAAAAATAATATACATCACACCAGTGCACATTGTATCATGTGTTAATCCCGTTTTGTCACATTTAGCAATGCTTAGTGTGTGCACAATACCACCAACTCTCAGATACAAGCAGCTCGGAGGCCATGTGGACGTAGCTCAAATTGTCCAGTGAGAACCTTAGCTAATAACAGTTACACTTGAAAACATACCAGAGTCCTCGGCTGCGGCAGGTGTGCTGTACAAAAATGGTTAAATGATATAGCAAAAAACCAGAATATTTTAAAGATAAGCCTGATTGACGGCACCCCCGTGTCACAATTGCCCACAGAGAAACAGCTACAACAACATGGTTTGATAACAAGGAACTCCAGGTTATTTAGTGGCTTCCATGTAGTCCAGATATGAATCTGAAAGTCTATTTGGGCTCATGTGATGAGAGAACTTAGTCACAGCTCAATAACAACTTTAATATTAGGCTACTATTAGTGAGGGTTCACCAGATCTGGACTGAAAAAAAGTAACTATTTATAAAGTGGATGATAATAAAGTGTCAAGAATGTTTTGTTTCCATTTGTGCTAGTCAATTTTACTCAAGGATAGTTCGAGACTTTCGTATATTATTTCCACATTTCTACTAGGATGCCATCCCCAAAAAATTTAAAAAAAAATTAAACTATCCTGTTTCACTATCATTATTCTGACATATTTTTAGGAACAAAAAATTTTTTGTCCGACATTTTCCTGCACACTATGGTAACTGGTACCAGTTTCACACTGTTGCCAAATTTCAGGCGAATTGATTCATAATTCTAAGAGTAAATTAAAATTGTTATTTGCAACTTTGGTGCACATAATGCGTCTGGTGTATCCATATTTTTCGGGGCGGTGTGTAATAAGAAACTTATATAATTTTCCATATGGACTACCTTGTACTAGACATAGAAGTATTCAACTTTGATACATATTGATCCTGTAAAAGTTGGTTGCATAATAACAAACAAATATAAGTACATGTATTGTTAACATTCCGATTTATCCACGCATATTTAAAACCTGTTGAATTGAACAATCCCTCAGGACTGGTTTATATATACATATTTCAGCGCTTAACCCTTCAACCTCCAAATTATTCAATCTGAATTTTCACCCACTTGAAGTTGTGTCTCGCTGACGCGATCCATAACTTCAAGTGAGTGAAAATTATTCAGATTTGACAATATGGAGGTCAACTGTTTTCAAATATTGCTGATTGATGTCACATTTTATCTGTAGCATGTGGAAAAGGTGGTACTTAATGAGCTAATAGAAAATGAAAACCCGAATATATGCAGCACCGGCGGTTCAAGGGTTGCCAATTACCCATATGGTCGTTCTTTAAACGCTTTAACCCTTTAAGCCCTCACGATGCATTAAAGCATCATTTTAGATCCTGAAAACAGACTACATTTTCCAACAACTAGGGGTTTTAGAATGGAAATTTCCATGAAACTGGTTTACCAATACATGGCAATTTTCTTCCCTTTTCCACCCACAATTCTCGACTTGTAGTGGATAAAGATGACAGTAGTAAATTCAGGATTGAAAGGGTTAATTGTTAAGACAAGCCCATAAATATGATAAATGACGAGTGAAGTTGACGAAGACAACTATTATCAGTATCCTAAGCTCTATATAACTTACAAGGATAATCACTCTTTTCTGTTTGCATGATAATAATCACAGTTTTAATGTAACGAGCAACACATTTTCACCAACTATTTTTACAATAATATATACCCTCAATGAGTGAGGCTTCCGTGTCTTTTGTATATTAATGTGCTAAGCAAATACCTGTTGCTTATTAAACGGATGAGAATCGTACACATAATACATTATTTCACAACCATATTTCATCTATTTATTCATTTTAAACAGTAGGGTGAAGATGCTTTATAGTGTAAATATTCAATTTACATAATGTGTAAAAAAGTTTGAGTTTAAACAAAGTAATGCATATTATATTCGGCTTTTTTTCTACATTTTTATTTGCTATTTTATTCACTTGGGCATGTAAATAAACGGAATTTCCGCGTATACGTTTTTTTACCGAAACGTGTAAATAAACAGGTAATATAAATAAACAATAATACAGCAACAGGTCAGGAATTGTTTGAAAGAAATGGGGGCATTCCGAAGAAGTACAGCAATAATGTCTGGTAGGAGAACATCGTGCTAGATCCGAAATTACTCTTTATATCCGGAGAAATATGGTGAACCGAAAAAAACACGTTTTTAAAGTTGGCTTTTTTGACTAATTTGGCTGTTTTCTTATATTTTCTTACATTGTGATGGTATACATTTAAGTGGACTTAATATTAAGATTTGCCATACGTGTAGAGCCGTATAATGTAAGCAGACGTAATATGTACCCGGTTACATTTTACGGCGCCGTATAGTGTAACCGGTTACATTTTACGGCGACTGTTTACACTATACGGTCACAGCGTCAAGGTATAATGTAACCAGGGAAAAAAAGGTACCATACGACCGTATAATGTAACCAGTGAGTGTCGTATAATGTAACCGGGATCGTTTTCCGAAACGTATATGTTTTGGAGATCATAGTCCGGGGAGTTTTATTATAACTAGTAGCTAGGCCTAAGTTTAAATTAAACTGAGTGAGTGGTTATTCAAGCAGCGTCCGTTCGTTCCTTTTCGCAATTATATACGTTAGTGCTTACACTCGCAGTTGGTTATAGATTGACTGGACTATTTACAAATACACCGATCACGCTGGAAATATGCATGATAATTATGAGTCGAGAGACGCATAACTAATTACAGCTCTTTTTTTCAGAGGGTTCAAAAATGTCATGGTACCAATCAATACATTATTTTATACATTATTTTAAATGGTAGACTTTTTATTAAATTAATGAGCGTTTTTATTGATCAGCTATAGCCGTTCAACGTTGCCATACATAAGGTGATCTTGTGACGAATGACAATCGACATATATACACCAACCTATAGTGCCATTAAATAGGGTTTTTTTATCTACGAGAAAAAAATGTGAGCTATCATACGTGTTCACAAACCTGATATGGTGGTTTTGTGAAAACAATCATTTCAAATTAAAACAAAAAAATAACATCTAAATTGATGTGGATATAAAACATTGTTGACATTCCACTCAAATCAGTGACCAATCAATCAATCAGCTAAATGAATAATAATAATACCCTTCAAATCTTTCCAAATGTTCAAGTGCGTTTAAAGCACCGATTATGACGTATTAGGCCTAACATTTTTAAAGTATTTGTCATCCATCTGAAGCTGAAATTTGCATCATCGATACTAGTTCCAAATGAATGAAAAATGTTAGATGACAATGCAACACTTACATGTAAATAGTTAAGCAACTCTAGTTATTTAGATAGATAGAGATTGGACTCCCACGTCTCTGTCGCTATTCATCACGACAGTAGGCCTAACAATAATTTTTATTGATCCTCTTTTTCGAGATTAAAAATATGTCGTAGTATCGGCCTGTATCTGTGCCAGCCTTCTTGCCCTAAATGAACATTTAACAGCAGGCACTTTTATTTATTTTTAAAAAAATTTTCACTGGCATTCTATATACTGGCATTTTGAAACGGGCGATTGGATCAAGAATTTTTGGGCCCAGCGTCTCCTCCCATGCTTTTAGGATTATTTGTCATATGTGTGCAAATAGCCTAATATATTATTTATCTTCCATTCATTTGCAAATAATATATAATTTACGCTTTTATTTTACACACAGAAGGTGATAAAAGTGTTACGTGTAAATATAATGAGATACAAAATACATTGATTCACGACACCTGCGCCTCTGAAAGTGTTGTATGCAGCAAAATGTTTTCTTAATTTTAAAATGTCTTAGGTTGATTATATATATATATATATATATATATATATATATGAACTTTGCCATTATGTAGCCGTTAACCACAAGTTACATAATTATTTTACGTGGTTGGCACAATCCTAAACAACTGTCACTTAAGTGTATTGCAGTGTGATATAATATTGTTATTACAACAAAAATTACGAGCCGTACTTCTGGTCGTGTTTTCAAATTGTTTGCAATCAATAATAGTATCTTAAGAAAATTAGGATAACCTTAATATTTTTCAGCCACTCAGTGGGCTATAACAGTGAGCCTTACTGTTGGAACTGTATACTTAATGCTTCCTATGAGGACATAGCCAGAAAACACAAAACATTTCTGTAACACGTGTACAATGTTGGACCAACATCAAAGATGTTGGGTCGACTTTGACTGCAATTTATGGTTTATTTGCATATTTACAAGACATTATAATGTCATCCCTTTGGATATGAACGGGTTTCAGAGTGGCAGATACACCCTTTTCATATCATTGTTCATATCCAATTAGGGGAGCAATTTATTGTCAAGCCAAACATTCCATCTCTGTATGTAACTTCTCCATTTTATCGATTTGGCATAGTATTTTTTACTGTAGATAGGTCTGTAAAATAATCTACACAAATTTACCTTATTGGCCTTAAAAATATGTTTTTCATGGCGAAAAGCGAAACTTACCAAATAATAAATATTCTCTTCGATATGCTGATACTTATATATAATATATAAAACGAGATACAGGTAAGTAGAATGAACCTATGTTTAACACATAAAATGTATTAAATATCCATTCTTAGCTATTGCTTCCCCAGGATTTATTTTGTATTTGACCATGGTGATGTTCCTTGCAGGGTACTGTTTAACAACAACTATACGTTGTGAAGATGCATATGCCAATATCACGGTGTATGCAGACGGTGTGGAAATGAAAACAACAGGATCGGAGCTGATTGGGGGGACACTTCCAGATGACACAAGTTTGGTGGCCATCAGTTGTGCTGGAGCATCTTCTTCTGGAATTAGGGGCTTTTTCTCCAATGGTTACATGACTGACTCAAGTTGGAGGTGTAATTCTGAAAACGAAGACAATTGGTTTGCCGCAGAATTTGATGACAAGTCATGGGAAAGAGCAAAGCTTCAACAAAGTACACAGGACATTATATTTCCTAATACTGCCAAAACTATACGATCAAATTCCAGTAATGCCTCCCACTGCCGTCGAAATATAGGTTTGTGAATTATTGGCAAATTCAACTACTAGTAATACAATTTGAAATATGCTAATCGTGATGTTTAAACACTCATGTTGTTTCCAATACGATTTAACATGCTATTATATAATATATGAAACAGACTAAAAATGACTAAAGTCGTGCTTATCGCCTAAAGGGTTCAAATATTTTTGCTGCAGATCATTTCAATCTCAAGATTTCCTGTAGAGGCCAGTTACCAACGGTATACATCGATGACAAGCTGGTAGGGGACACACAAAACGACGACATGGTGGGGGATATGCTGGAGATTGATGTTCCTGCCGAGCCAAAGATGATAGCCATATCTTGTGAAAACACTGAAGGTCTTCTGGTATCTGCCTCAAATGGTCTCGTCAGCGACAACTCTTGGACCTGTCATTCGCAGATGGTTGACGACTGGTATAAATTGGGGACTGATAACATCACAGACAAAGGAGACCTGATCCACGCCTACCACAATGACATAGGGGAAGATTACTATGATTCCAATTTTAGCCCCTACGCCGAGTGGATTTGGCTGGATACAGAGCTAGAGGAGAGGGTCACCACGGTCTACTGCAGAAGATTTATAGGTAGGCCTAATTATCGTTTTTATAATCAATACAATAATATTTTACTGTAGATCGCGTGCTATCTTGCTAGTAATAATTATGTCTCGACATGTGATCATTATACATGTTATGTTTATTCATGTATGTGCAGCAAAAAACATATATACAATTTTTTGAAATATTATGTTTTTCAACAAAATATCTGAGAATAGACTAGGTCCTAACTGATTATTTTTTTGCACAATTTCAGAATGGCTAGATTGTGTTTCGCAAAAATAAAATAAAAATGTACCACTGGCGGCTGTTTTTAATCAGCTTTGCTCATTGTCTCGAAAAGTTACGTCAGAGGTAAACAATAACTATAAAATAAAATAAATGTCAGCCGATATACTTACAATAGTGGAGCAGATAAACAAACCAATTGTGCATTTTGTGATAAAAGCACCAAACTTGGTACACATCAATGTGTGTATGAGAAAAAAATGTTATGTCTTTGGATAGAACGACATTAAAAATCGGTCAAGAAAAACAAAAATACAGGTTCCTTAATTATCAGTTACATATGCTGAATGCTTGAGCTAATTCAACAAATGCCAATCAAGGTGCTAGTTCCACTGCTACATGTACTTTATCTAGCATATAAACTCATTTACCTGCAAAACAGCTTTTCATTTATACAGGTTGATATGGCAACTGCACAAGTATCGCAATAATTGGGCATGTGTATGGTTATGCACACGACAATTTTTGTATCACCTCCATGCCATGATCTTTATATTGACATGATGAAAAGTACAATACACTTAAATTAAAGTCATTTAGCCAACATATAATTAGAATGAGCAAAAGGAAGGTCTAAAAAATTATTAGAATTATCAAGTATGTTTAGAAGCATACATAAGCTATAAACACCACAATCACAAGCTTTATACCACGCATTCCATGGACAAAATGTTGTCTTCTAAATAACAACAAAGTAGTGTAAATATTTCACCCATAGCATCATGTATCAGACAAATTGGTACCAATACATTCATTCATTCCGAAATGATCATATTATCATAATCATAACAGCAATACGTCATTTCTCTGAAATGCAAGTATACGAAGTATGTTTAAAAACATGTTTTGTATTTCCAAAATGAAATATGTTACCAAACCAACACCATTCCTTAAAACCACCACACATTTCATGGACAAAATATTTTGTTATTTAAATAACAACAATAGTAAATATAATTATGTTTCAAATATAGATTTTAAAAATGTTAACTTGTACATTGTAAATTCAGTTTTTAGAACACCCCCCCCCCCCACAAAAACAAGAGACCTGTACATTTCAGAGCAGTTTTTTCGCCTGCAGTTGCAATGCAACCACAGCAGATAAGCTCATAACATGCTTTGGATGCTTCTTTCCAATGCGTCTATCAAATTTGACTCAAATAAGCCGGCGTCAGATTTTATCCATCCCCAGGTTTCGAGTAAAGGGATTGATAGAGATGCAATATGAGTCTGTCCCCAAATATACCTACGTTGATACACAGCGCGTTTTATATGCTGCTCAAGAGCAGCATGCATTGGTGGAATTGTATCAGGTGTTCTTTTCTTATGAAAACAATAGCCCGTGCCTCATTCACAGCAGTACATTCACTAGTACGGTCATAAAGGAGGAAACAAACCGTTCTTATCTATTATACTGGAACACTCTTCAGACACCATCACAGAAGATGATAATGAGCTGAGAAGGGCACCAGTCACACCTGGCATACCATTCCACAGCTAATTTCTTTCTATACCACACAAAAGCTGACATTGTGTCGCAGCCAGTTAACATGGTTAAAGCGTGAAATACTGGGAGTGCAAGTGATTTGTCCGTACCAAGAGTGTTTGAAATGCTGTGTGTAGATAGGTTTTACTCGACCTAAAATCAATCAATATCACTGAATTGATCAGTACAAGTTGCAAAACCCTTGAATGACAAGCGCCATGACATCGGTGTCTACCGTACATATCAGTACCTTGGTGTGGCTATTTCTACTGTGTCTGTTTCTTTAAGGATGCATGGTTCTTGAAGTGACATTGATTCTGGTTGAAGTGATTGAAGATGTAGCTATAACATCCTGCTCCTGTGACCTAAATAAACTGTTCATTAATTTCGATAGAAATCGGAACTGTTCCTCCTTATTTTCGTCAACCCATAAAAGTTTTGACAGTTGCCTGGTAGATGTGCAGAGCCTACGGCACGTCTGCGAATGCCTCTGCCACGTTTTGTCCTGGCAGCAGCCTTTGGACTGTCAGAGATGTACCTATCCTAGTAGGGTCAAAATCCTTGATTCCGTGACCAACCTTCCGCAAGTAAGGTTTGACGGCTGTTTTAGGTAGCTTACGATATGTGTAAAAATATAAGCTCCTAGGTACGCCTCTTTTGAAAAGGCGGGCGGAATTTTTCGGAGCGTAAAATCCAAAAAGGCTGTATGGTGGAAAGCAATAATTCACTTATTTTATCCGAGTGGATCTCATTTTTGAATGCATTTATGTCATATTAGTAGTATTTACCACATAAACCACATAAACATGCATGTTTCTTTACAATTAGTTAAGCATATTGTGCAGTTTGCACAGATGATGTACTGGCCTCAATGGTTACTACAAGAGACTGCACATCCTCACCAAATGCATGTTGTACCATGATGCCGTTGATTATCATGTGCATTCTTTTGTGACAAGGTGAATTCAAATTCGGTGATTAATTTAGAAATCTCTGAGAGCACTTGGGTTGTCTGTGATACATACAGCTTCACCGTCACCCTTGATCACCACATTGTTCCTTTCATGAGCATGATCTATCGCAATACATGCAAAAACATGTTTTGTTTTCTGAACTGTAAACATCCCTTTAGCAAAAGCTCTTGCCATATCAGGATGTTTATTTGTCAGATTCAACATAGCCCTCAAGCGTACAGGAATCCATCGGGCATAATCGGTATGATCCAGTGCAAAGAAGAAAGAAGACAACTTTGTCGGAGCATCAATGTACATATTGAAATTAGTTTCAAGAGTCTTAAGAGAGCGTACAAGGTCAAGCATACACAGCTCAAGCTCCAAGACAGTTGGCCAATACTTAAACTGTGAACAAGAACTATCCTATCTTTCTGCTCACACCATAGTTTAAAGCTCACATCAATCCCTGTTGTGTCCGTTGTGCACATACTGGCTAAACTGGGGCAAAAAGAGGTTTCTCATGAAAAAGTGAGAGAAGTGATGTTGGTGTGACTATAATGTCTTTTGGTAGCTAGCGTGGAAGGCAGCCCAGGGAATGTTATTAGATTTTGGTCTTGCCGTGCTTCATTGAAGTGTCTTTCTAGTATAGTTCAACCACTTGTATTCAGCATTTATTGAAGACACAGAAGAAACATCTGTGTAGCTACTGGGCAAATCACGTATGGTTTTCAGACCAGTTGCTTCTCCTAAGACAACAGAACCACCTTTAGTTGCCCTCAGTAGGATGATTGGGATGTTGAAAGAAAGATATTGCAGTTCAATGAAATGAGTTGTGGTGGAAGAATGGTTATGATCTATGTTATTTACAACAGCTGATGTAAATATGCCACTGCGAAATCTTAAGGGGCACACAACCTTTTCCTGTTCAAAATGTTCACATACTTTATTGTCAAGCTGAGCAGACAATGACAAAACGCGATAATATGATTTAATAATATCTAGGGGGGGGGGGTGAAAAAAGTTATATAAATAGTTTCATGTAAAATTATAGACATTATAATTATCACGTGACAATATCGGGAGGCAATATGTTGTTTTCATGTTTGTGAAAAAATATGGCACTTGTTTCTTAAAACAGCACGACTGGAACTAACCCCCGCTAAGATGTTAAATGCTACATCACTCACCAACTTACAGTCATGTTATTTTATGGTATGATCACCTCACAAACTTTCAGAATAATAATTAACTCACAGCATTCAGATCCCATTATGTTTGTGTGAAATGAAATGAATCGGGCTTTAGGCCACCTTTGTGCACATATAGGCTAAACTGGGCCAGGAGAACCTCCTGAGGATGGTGAGATGATTGAGTTGACACTGTCCTCCAGACACAGGATTCCAAATTCCAGTCCTGGCGGTCTGAGGCCGAGCACGCTACCTCTAAGTCATGTTTGTGTAAACTATCAAAATAGAATGTGTGTAAAACTGCATCCAAATGTTGGTGCTTTAATTATTAAATGCACAATTCATCTGAAATATGCTACTTAACCGATATACTACTACAAGGATGACAATTAACGGATAGCGATTCCACTAGATGTAAACTTTAAAGTGACTGACCGGTAGGAAAATAGCCGCGTAAAGCGACGGATCTGAAAGAAATTGGATTGGTTTTAAACAATGATTTGTTTTTCATCTTGTTCTTTGTCTGTTAAAATTTTGGCGATTTATAGCTTAGGTAATTACAATTTATTTTAAAAACGATGTAACATTTGTATTAGTGTCTGACACAATACCCGGCTAGACGATCATGAACTGTTAATGAACATTCATGAATTCGCTATAAATGTTCGTGAACAAAAAACTATGGACGTTCATGAATATTCTTGAACAGCACATGAAATTTTTTTGAAAGTTCATAAACTTATTCTGTTCAAGAACTCTCACTGTGTTCATGATCATGGTTTGCTCATGAACGGTCACGAACTCATATAATTTTTGAACCAGGCCTAGTTCAAGAACGACCATCAACTGAAAAAATCATGAACCAGATAGTGAATGAAAAAAATTCTTGAACAAACCATGAACTAAATTGAGATTTCAAGCTCATAAAAATTCATCACAGTTCATGAAACTGTCTCTCATGAACTTTCATGAACTAGCCATGAACCGAATTAGAACTTAACACTTTTATGATAATTCATCAAAGTGATGAGCTTTAGCGAATAACCATGAACTAAATATTAAAACTAATGAAGTTCATAGCAATTCATCACAGTTCATGAAACAGTCCCTCACAAACTTTCATGAACTAGCCATGAACCAAATTAAGATTTAGGGTAATTCATCAAAGTTCATAGGAACTCTCACATGAACTTTCATAAGCAAGTTATGAACTGAATAGAACCAACCAAGTTTAGAAAAAATCATGACTGTTCATGAGATTTTCCATATGAACTTCATAAACTAAATCATGGACACCATTAATTCATCAAATGTGTATTAAAATTCAAAATTTGTCATGAATTGCTCCTGATGTCATGAACTGTTCCTGATTAACAGTTCATGAACACAGTTCATGAACTGGCTTGGTGAAATATTGATAAATGCTCATGAATGTTCTTAAACATTCAGCAACGTTTATCACCTGATGAACATTATTTCACCGGGGGGGGGGGGGGAGGGAGTAGTGTCCGCAATGTGTGAGGAGCTAAGTATAATCTGGTTCACCGTTCTGACTGGAAGATAATCAAGGCTTGAACCATTATGCGTCGTGATGCAGACTTCTTTGTCAGAAAATGAAATATATATTGTGAATAAATTTATTACTGAATTTATGTCATAAAAGATTGGACAAAAATTTCACAGATGAACAAGACGCTGAGAAATTTTCTGTAAATCACACTAAGATCAGCGATTCTAACTTTAAAAAATGAAGTATATATTTTGTGTCACAAAATCAGACCTAGTATCCCAGTGCACAATGCTGTTGCATCATTGTGTTGTGATATAGATCAGCTGCATGTTCCATGGGTCAGAAATTCAGTAGGCACGCAGCAGGGCCTTTTTTTTGCGTACGTAGTATTTTCCGACTGATCTCCTTGGTGGTCCGTTTGGGGGTAGTGAATCTGATTACGATTATGTTTTTTGCGCCTACGATCTCGGATTACCGAGGACTTAGGCACTATATAAGTTTATTATTCAGGCTGGGATTGCGGACACAATTTCAAGCTTCAAACGATTTTAAACTCTTTTTAATATTTTCATCGCCAAGCACGCCTATAGTCATTTTTAATCAGTTTTATTAGCCGACCAAGTTACTGTTATTGGGAACGAAATGAGTGTTTAAACACCGAGATTTGTGAATGATTCGTATTAGTATTTTTCATCCCCTTGAAGTTGTTGGTCGCGGTAGCGAGACACAACTTGAAGTGGGTTAAATGTAAATTATTTAATTTTGCGCTAAAGAGTAAATAAAGCATTTATGGTATTCAAATGATTTCGAAGCCAGATAAGCCCAATACAGCATTTTATACGGGTTCTACAATCGCAGTATTTGTCAATTGAATCAGTGAAGCTCGAAGAAACTAGTGTTAAATGAGAGTTATTGCTTGTAAGTATATGTAAACTAGTGATTTGTTAAGTTCAAATCCCGGGCGATGCATCATGCTCATTCTTGACCTGATGAACCGTGCCGACCTCACAAAAAACGCAGATTACAATAAAATATATTCGTTTACATATGTACATGCTGATATTTCAATACACAATCTGAATAAAACCTAGGCCAGATATGCCAAACGCGGCTCGCGACCACGGCGTTTATAGTCATACACTAGCCGTCACAGCGGCATCACAACCACGATGTTCAACGTCCCTGTGTCTGGAGGCGGGTTGTCGCCAGGAGAGTAAAACGTCCAGCGCGCCCTCTTGATCCAGGACACGTTAATCTAAAATGTGTCTGCTGCAAATGTTCATTCACAACTCAATTATTATATAATGACTAAATAGAAATGACTTTAACATTAATTACAAGATGAGTGCTAATTAATAGAATTTAAATTTGTTATTTTGTTTAACTTGAGACCAAACAGTTGTAAATCTTGATTATGATGTTATAATACACTCTTTCATTCCCACCTACTTAAATTTAGCATGTTAATTAGTCAGATTAAACACGATTGTAGTCGTGCTTATCGGACAAAGGGTTATATATAGTGGCTAATTCAATTGATGTACCATGTAAAGCAGAATAATACGTAATTACAATATATATTACAGGCCAAACCTACCACCACTCCTACAACTTCTGGGGTATTGTTTTGCCAGGTAGATTGAAATATACAGCCCGAACTGTATTTCATTTTTTCATTTCCTTCTAAATATGTATTAATATGCTCACAACACGAATGCATTGCCACAGTGTGTGTTCCTAATTTACCTTGTCGAAAACGGCATCCCGCATGAGATTCAGTTTTATCAAAAGTAATTTAGGTCCCACCATCACTCTGATGTTTTATGACTTTGGGTCAGACCATCACTCTGATTTTTATGATTTTAGCTCCCACCATCACTCTGATGTTTTATGATGTTAGGTCCGACCATCATCACTCTGATATTTTATGACTTTAACTTCCACCATCACTCTGATGTTTTATGACATTAGCTCCCACCATCACTCTGATGTTTTATGATGTTAGGTCCGACCATCATCACTCTGATATTTTATGACTTTAACTTCCACCATCACTCTGATGTTTTATGACATTAGCTCCCACCATCACTCTGATGTTTTATCGAATTAGCTCTCACTACCACTCTGATGTTTATGAAATTAGCTCTCAACATCACTTTAATGTTTTATGACATTAGGTCTCAACACCACTCTGATGTTTTATGACTTTAGCTCCCAACATCACTCTGATATGTTTTTACTTTAGCTCCCACCATCACTCTAATGTTTTATGGAATTAACTCCCGCCACCACTCTGATGTTTTATGACTTTAGGTTTCCCCATCCCTCTGATGCTTTATGATTTCAGCTCCCACCATCACTCTAATGCTTTATGACATTAGCTACCACCCTCACTTTAATGTTTTTTTTTATTTTAGGTCCCACCATCACTCTGATGTTTTATGACATTAGCTCCCACCATTACTTTGATGTTTATGATTTCAGCTCCCATCGTAACTCCGGTCTTTTATGACTTTAGTTCCCACCATCACTCTAAAGTTTTATGATTTCAGCTTCCACCATCACTCTGATGTTTATAAATGACTTCGGCTCTCACCATTACTCTGATGTTTTATGACTTCAGCTCTCACCATCACTCTGCTGTTTTATGACCTCAGGTCCCACCATCACTCTGATGTTTTAAGACTTTAGATTCCACTATCACTCTGATGTTTTATGACATCAGCTCCCACCATCACTTTGATGTTTTATGACTTCAGCTCTCGCCATCACTCTGATGTTTTATGACCTCAGGTCCCACCATCACTCTGATGTTTTAAGACTTTAGATTCCACTATCACTCTGGTGTTTTATGACATCAGCTCCCACCATCACTTTGATGTTTTATGACTTCAGCTCCCACCATCACTCTCATGTTTTATAACTTTAGGTCCCGCCATCAGTCTGATGTTTTATGATTTTAGGTCTGCCCATCACTCTGGTGTGTTATGCTTTCAGGTCCGACCATCACCCTGATGTTTGAAGATTCCGGCAGTATGTACACTAAAGACAAGTTCATAGGAAAAACGGAAGGACCTTCTGACGTGTTAAAATACAACTTGTTGCCCGGCACCTTGAATGTTCATCTGATTATCAGAACGGCTAAAGATCAACAATTTGGTGGGGTTAAGGCTACTTTTTCCAACGGCTTTTTCACCGATGCCACGTAAGCTGGCCACAACTCTGCTTTACAAAGCCAATAGGCAGTATCTGATTATAAAGTGAGAAGATATTGCATTTTAGCTTTGCAAAGCAGAATGGCTTACCTGGTTAGTGATAGTGTGCATATTTTAGACAACACGAGGGCCTGAATTGGTATTTTAATTTCAAATGTGTATCTAGTATACCTAGTGTGATTAACCCTTAAAGCGATGAATATATTTCTATATAAACCGTAGAGACCAAGTTTTTTATGTTAAATCATCATAAATGTCTTAGCTAGCTCTTTCTGCTTCATTTGAATACTTCCATTGTGGGTCAACAGCCATTGTAAATATGGGGCTTACCAATCAATAAATAAACCTATTCCAGTTCGATTGATTAGGAACCAACAGCAATACTACGTAGCTAGAGAGGAATTGTGATTTTTTGAGGAAACAATAATGTTTGGACTAGATTTTATGAGTTTTTTGACGGCCATTTTGAATTTTGTTCGGTTATTTTTATTATAACAGACTGATTAGAATTTTGTTAATTGGTTTCTTGACAGCCATTTTGAATTGGAATTTTAGACTTTAGATTTCAGACTTCAAATCTCACAGATGAGATGTCCCCACTGAGATTTTGTACTTTTAAATACACATATATTTGTTTGTAAAATGGAAACACATTCAGAGGGCTCCAGTAAACACATTAGCTTGTTTCTCTTTTGGCTGAACGTTGTATCACTGTCTGTGATGCTGGCCCAACATTAAAACAACATTGGATCGACGTTTTGCGTTTGCTGGACTTACAACTGTTATGTTAAGTGTCAAGTCTAGCACTTAAAAGTGACTACTGACCATTGTAAACACGCAAGGTTGGTTCAACGGTGGGCATTCGTCCGCAAGACTGACCCTACATTGAAACAGCATTCGACAAATTATATTTAATTATCCAGTCCACCATTGAACGGGTTATTAGATCGACCCAGCCTGGACACACTTCCCCTATTTTAGCCTGATTCTATTGATGTAATGAATGGATATCAGCCGACATGTAATGCTTTCACCCACCATTCAAATGGCAATAAAACTCGCCTTTAAGTGTAATTAGTACTAGAGTCTATAATAGGTAAACATATCATTCAAACATGTGGCTAGCGTACTTGTGTGTGTGATTATGGTACACTAAACAGATTTTAAGTATATTGAACACTCGACTTGAACACTCTGTAAACGTTGGAAAAAGCTATAATGACATTCCCTCATTAAATAGAGATACCTCATTTTGGATTTATACCTTTTTTTGGAAACCCCAAAATCCGGATTTGATCCTGTCAAGACTATCCCTATCTGTTAAAACAAATCATAACATGAAACATTAATACATAATACATTAGTTTGTATAAGTAATACATATTGAGTTTGCTTCAGTTCTCGCTAGTTTTTATTCCTTTGTGGCCACACTTTGTAGTGTCATTTCCCCCCGAGTTTTCATCCAATCAACTCAAAATGGGAAAATGATCCTTAAATATTGAAGTTTCTATGTTATGACTTTGGAGAATCCACATTTGTTCTTCAGGATTCATTCAGGATTGTCTGGATAACTATGTTGATCAATGTCGGTTCAATGATATACATGTCGAGTGAAGCCTCATGAATGGAATAGGGGCCCTTTGTCAGAGGCGGCACGACCGACTTGCACCCTTTGAGCACCCTCTACATTTAATAATTAAAATACATATATCCAATAATGTTTCAATGCGGGGCCAGCGTCGCAGAGAGTGGCCCAACATTAAACATTGGGTGCTTGATATGGACAGTATAATTTTTCATAGGTTACATTTCAAGATTAGTATAAACATATTTATTTAACGAGGATTGTACAATAGCAGAAGCTAATACAATATACGCTCCTCAAAAGCGTTGCTCAATTATGTAGTAATACAATAATACAAAGTGGAGTAAAAAGTAAAATGAAGTATGCATAATATATTACAAATGAATAGGTTAATTAAATTGTGAGTAGTCGTCAAAAGAGGTGTGCAATAATACGTGCAAGTTGTAACAGCGAAGTTGTGCATAATCAACTGATTAGCGGCATGCAAGTTATGGTGTTTGACAGTGTAATGAAGTCTACATAAATATGGATGAACAGGCTATGTTAACCATAAAAAAGTGGTCAAATAGGTGATGAAAAAATTGCTAGTCAAATATTCCTACATTATATATAAAGTACGATACAGATGTTACTACAGTAGAAATAATCTATAGTACTATGTAGTAGTACAAAGTGTGTAATAAAAGTGTGCAATGATATGTGCAAATTATAATAATGAAGTAGTTCATAATCAACTGGATAACAACATATCGGCATGCAAATTATATGATACCGATGCTTAACAGTAGAATAAGTAAAATGAAATCTGCATAGATATGTTACCGTGTTTATAGATGAAAAGGTTATATAAATTATGAGAAGTTGTCAAATAGTTGATAGAATTAATAGATAAATCGCCCAGTATTATTTATAAAGTCTGATACAGCTGTTATTATTTCTACATTTTCAAATTCGTTTCCATTCCCTTCTAGAATTATATGCATCAGTGTGGAGTCTGAAACATGATTTACATATTTACTTAAGGTTTGCATCATTATCGGTCTATGCATATCGTAAAGTTTACATTTAAGAAAATAATGGAGAGGGGTTTCAACTGCTTCTGTACATTCACATTGGGAACTATTTAAACATCCTTTCGTGGACAAATGCTTATTGAGGTTACTAAATTCTAAGCGAATTTGAGCTTGTGTTATTTGTATATGTCTATGGTTGAGTGAGAAGTAGCCGTTGCGTGTGATTTTTATTTCGTGTTTGTAGTGTGCTATCTGTTTTGTGAGTGTGGCAGCTCTAAAGTTAGTATCGTGTGTGTTGTATGTTTTGGCACAGCTGGGGAAGAAACTCTGTATAAAAGCAGATGTTTTGCATCTGGGTATTCTAAATGTGACTGATGATGCGGCTCGTGTGTTTCTGGATTGGAGTTGAGTGGGCATACATTCTGTCGTTATAAGTGATGGCAGTTTCCCGTGAATACATTTGGAAAAAACAATCATCTTGTGAGATTTCCTGCGTTTAGCGAGAGTTTTAAAGCCTGTTTCTTTTAATAATGCTGTATTTGATGATAAACGCTTAGCTCCTGCTATTATTCGCATAGCTTCATTTTGTATGTTTTCTAATTTATTGCTGTCCTGAATAGATAAATTTGCATGCACAACATTAGCATATTCTATTAATGGCCGGATAAAATTTGTGTAACATATTAAAAGACTATTACGTGACCATTTATATTTAACAATTTTCATAAGATGAATCCTGGTGGTTGCTGAGGATACTATATTGTCTATATGGGTTGTCCACTGCATATTTTGTGTAAAAGTAATGCCTAGATGTTTATGCTGCTTTACATTTTTCAGCCTATTATTATTTAAAATTAAAGGTAGTTCTTGGGGTGGTTGTTTCTTACGTGAGAATATCATTGCTATTGTTTTGGGTATGCTAATTATTATTTTCCATTGATTTGCCCAGAGAGAAATACGATTCAAATCTTCATTTAATAATCGGGTGTCCTCGTGAAGAGACACTTCATCAACTGTTCTGAATAAAGAGGCATCGTCTGCAAAAAGGAATATATGACTGTTTATATTTTCAACAATATCATTTATATAGACTAGGAAACAAAGGGGACCGAGAACCGAACCTTGAGGAACCCCTGCAGTAATTTTTTTCCAGGAGGATGATTTACCATTTAATATCACTTTTTGCATTCTGTCTGATAGATAATCTTTCATCCATCTTAACATATTTCCTTTTATACCGCAGCGATTTAGTTTATATAGCAAACCTTTATGACTGACCTTATCGAAGGCCTTCGTAAAGTCAAGAAAAACTGCCCTCACAGAGTTATTTTTGTCTAGTTCCTGATAAATTTTATGAGAAATGTGTAGAAGTTGGTTCACGCAAGAGTCGCCTTCAATGAAACCGGACTGTTTTGCTGTAATAACAGAGTGTAATCTTAGGTAATTCAAGATATGGTTGAATACTAATTTTTCAAATATTTTAGATACACAAGGTAGCAAAGAAACTGGTCTGTAGTTATTTATATCTGAGTGAGATCCCTTTTCAAAAATAGGTATAACGCATGCGTTTTTCCATACTTGTGGATATTTTCCGTTTTGTATTGAGGTGTTGAAGATTTTACTCAGGATCTTAGATATTGACGGAGCAGCCTCTTTTAGTAACATTTCAAGATTGAACTAACAGTTGTAATTCCATCAAGCACGTAACGTCGACGCTATTTTTTTTATGTTTAGCCAGCATCGCAGACAATGATACAGCATTAAACCAACAAAGAAGTCAGAATCTAGAGTTGAAAAAAAATAACTCAACAAAATTTAAAATGGCTGCCAGAAAACTTCACAAAACCAAATCCAAAAATTATTGTTAAATAAAACAAAACACAATTCTTCTCTAGTGTGTATTTTACTATTATAGTTGAACTGCAACAAGTCTAATAATTGATTGAATAACACAATTTAAAATTGCTGACAAAACAATACTTGAACATAAAAAATAACGACTGAGACGATTCATGTATGGATAAAGCATTGTCTACTTCAATCGTTGTATGCTTCATTGTTTGCTTTAAGTTGGCGATGTGCAGATAATGCAGGAAGCTCAGCATGGCAGGAAGATTTTGACGATACAAACTGGAAACAAGCTGTTGAATACCCTACTGGTAAATCCTGCTTTTGCATTCATGTCTGGTGTGCGGATACGACTAATGGGATATCTTTATGAACTTTACAACAATAATTTTGTAAAGATATACTGTTAAAATATACCAATATACCAATATATACTAAAGATATGATAAATTTTTAATACCTATGCTAGATGTTGATGATCACTGCTGTATGTGAGGCAAAACAATCAGTTACGATATGTCTAGAGATACTACCGTACTTGTATAACTATTATTAAAACCTTTAAAGTTTTAATCTCGTCTATTTTTTTAACTTCTCCTTTTGTCTTTCAAAGCAAATATATAAGATAAATGAGTAGGGAATTTGCAAGATTGACATGATGAAAAAAATTGTATGTAAATATTTTTTTACCTACGTGAGGTTGTGTGTCGCGGTAGCGAGACACGACTTCATGTGGGTAAAAAATGTATACCTCAGCCCTTCAAAGAGCGAACAGATTTAAGGACCTTTTTGGAGAAGCCAAATGGATTTCCCACAGCTCCAAGATGGATTGGACACGTAGTTATTGCCGCGGTCATTGGAGTAAGTGAAATCCATTATTACTCACTAATCTGACTTCTCACACATAATTATAATAAATGGAACTTTTTATCAAATAAAATTGATGTCGGAAGCTAATTTGGGTAATTCACGACATAGGTGTTTTAACCTGATTGAGTGAGGAGCTGAATCTGCATATGTTGTATGCCAGACTGTATTTTGTCGTTTGCTGAAAAACATATGTCTAATGGCCACGTTATAGATATTATTTGCCAACGCATTCTGATTTTTATCTAGCATATTCTTAATTGTTGACATTGTTATAAATGAATCCAAGATGGCTTCCATGAATATTGTTATGAAAAAGTAGTAATATATCTTGGTACACTGTGCAGGTATCGCTCCTTATCTACATGTGTGCGCAACGGAGTCAGCATATTAGTGGTAGACTGCGAAAATTATTTAATCAATACTACAATACAATTATTATATATTTGGCTAATATTAAAATAGTAGTCTACATGTCTATTAGACCATACTTTTTTCCATTCAATTAATAGACACTAGATTAAAAAAAGCGAAATGTCGGCCAATTAAAAAAAATGTATCTATTAGAAGTGATCGGGGGTGACTATTGCCTTTTGTCGGGTGCGACGTATTGTCGTAGATGCAAAGCTTTGACAGGTTGCATCTACCAAATTTATGAAATCGTATTCAGTATATGGGGCTTGTGAGTATATTTTAGTCTGTACTATATATACATATGGTATGAATAAGTGGTCACGATTTTGTAATTGATGGTTATATGCAATAATATTTAATGTGTAATTATTCATTGCCATAACGAATGATGATTTCCCCTAGACTATTCAATGAAGTAGTAAGGCTAATGCGCAAACTCCCATGTGTGGTGCCTTTTCTATGAGAAGGGAGGCATTTTTATTTTAAAGCATGAAATCTTGAAAATCCAGCCTGACATAAAATTGATTCTGATTCAGCGTCCCCAAAGTGCCGGACATTATCCAAACTTGCTTCAAAAGTAAGTGTTCGGGATATACGAACATAAAATGTTCTAAAGAAGTATACTGACCATCATCTTGAAATTTCAGGTGCTCATATTTTATCGTGTAAGCATACGTCGAATATACATTAGATTAGTCGTCCAATAGGCAAAGAGCATGTATGTGTCACGGAGATTTAGAAAGCTGCTTCACAAATTATAATATTTTTATCAGAAGATATATATTTTGTTTTTCATTTTAAAGCATGCAACTGGTAAAACACAGCCTGATATACAATATATTCTGATTTAGTACAATAGGCCTACATACAAATTATTTTAACAAGGCTTCTGTGTCGGTCATTGCCCAAATTTGCTTCCATCTAGAATCGGTTTAATAATTAAGCTCGTAAGTCTAATGTATTTATATATTGTAGTATAATTAACATGTTATTTAAATATTGCTAAAAAAATAACATTTGATGATTTAAAAAGAAACGTATTCATCAAGCTTCTGTGTATAAATAATTTTATACAGGTAATATTACTTACAAGTGACATTATCTATATGATTATAATAAAAGTTGTAATAATGTTATGACACATATTGTCACCACCAGCACCCTGATATTCATAAGATATTCATAAAAATACAGCATGTTAAAAATCTATAGATGTACATATATACATATGCATACGTTTGTATACATCATACATGCAAACTATAATAATAAGTATCAATATCTATTTAAGTTAGTGCAGGCACATATTTTGGTATCTGCATATATGCATGTAGTCCAAGTACATAGGTTGCTACAGGAGAAATCGCCACCAAATAAATCATTGTAAAACTGTATTAGCTGTGTATTAAAAATACAAAATGACTGCGTTGATCTAATATCAGAGGGCAAAGTGTTCCACAAACAATTATATTGGTGTAAAACACACCACCACATTATTTTCTTTGTCCACATTATTTTCTACATTCTAAGCCGGGAATGGAGAGTTATTGTTGATCAGGTGCAGACCAATTATCATGGTAGACATATGGTGCTATATTAATTCAGGTGTGACCGAACTGTTGATTATGACTTGATTATGAGGGAGCCTCATTATGGTCGGATGTGTTTTAAGCCAGTTAAAACCCTCGGAGCTCTACATTCTTAGCTGTAGAAAAGGCCTCTGCCTTCGGCCTCGGCCTTTTTCACAGCTAATAATGTATAGTTCTTTGGGCTTTATCCTATACAAAATAATGTTTGTATGTTTCAATCTTAATGATGAACCTGTATACGTATGTATAACGAATAATATTAGCTATACCCATCACAAAAAGTAGGTACATACACAGATTTGAAAAGCAGTTTCAAAGCACAAATTTTCCTGCAATAACTAAGTGGTGAAATATCAAATAACAACGAACTGTGTTCTTTGTAAGAAAAATCGGGATGATTCAAAGTGAAGTTAGTGAATTTCGCTGAATTTGCTCAACAGCTTGTAGTTGCATTCTTCCGTGTGGAGACCACACTGGGGGTGGGAAACATACTGCTATGCTCCTTAGAAGCGCTTTAGAAAGATTCAGTGAAACAGAAGTAAGGGCATTATAACCCCATGAACGCCTAATGATTTCGCTGATTTATTGCACTTATAATATTGTCTATTTGATTTTTTTGTGATAAATCATTATATATTATAACAACTGGCAAGTTTTCACAGTCACTTATATCTCTAAACCTATTATAACATTTTTCATCATCAACAAGCATTGAAACAGTAGATGATTCAGCACAGGTTGGCATATCATTAATAAATGACAAAAAAGTAGTGGACCTGATATCTATGCTTGAGGCTCACCAGACGTGACCTTGATAAAACCAGAGCTACAATTATTATAGAGTACAAAGGGTTGTCTTCTATCGTTTATATAATCGTTAAACCAATCTAACAAATGGCCTGACAAACCTAACAATTCCAGTTTATGTTAAAGTAGAGTATGACTGACAGAATCAAATGCTTTAGAGAAATCCAATTGTTTACTGACCATATAAAAAACCTCCACAAGCTGAGTTGCACATGATTTGCCACCTTTAAAGCTGTGCCGCAATGGAGGGATAATATTCTTTATGCTCGTATAAAAAAATCAAACACAAAGTTGCATGTAATTCGGCCAAGACATGACTTTTTTTAATAAATTTAAAATGGTATAATTTTGAAAAATAAGTAATATAAAAAAAATCATATGAAGTTATGACATTTCGTGTAAATGGTAAAGTAGCAAATTGATTTATGAGATAATAACAGTAGTTAAAAATTCCACAATTAAAGATAATTTGCAAATCTGTTGAAGTGAGACAACGTCAAAACATATGTGTGATTTCAGTGTGAGTATTATTTAAATATGGTAGTGACTGAATGAAATAAAGCAAGCAAATTTATGTAAAACAATGTAAATAAATAATTCCAATAAAACAAGCAAATCTTTATTTGTTTTCTAGTACCAAATACAAAACATAAATTACTGATATAGAGTAGGTAACATGTATGTATGTACAATATATTTCAATGGTGGGGTCAAAACGCCCACACATAAAACTTCTTATTGACCAGCGAATGAAGAGGCGGGCGTCGGAAAACTTCCCAATAAAAATTCACAGCTTTCAATAATAGCTTTGCCAAAACTGATGATTGTGGTATATGACCAGCTGGTTAAGCACTCGAGCAGAAGCCGTGTTACTCTGGTTAGCAAACGCCACCCTCCACAACGTGTTACGGGTTAGCAAGCATTCCATATCTGAACCGTAAGATGGCGTGTCGCCGGCAACACGCGATTAATTTAACCCCTATTAACGCCCTCTAAATACATTTGAATTGGGTTTAACTATCTAAGTAAGCATTTATGCATCCACTGAGCTGATTTTGTAACTTTCCACCAGTTATATACCACCTAAGAACATTTTTAAAACACCTCCCAAAAAAAATGTCGGCCATTTAAAGATAGAGTCACGTTTTAAACTCGCATGCGTGTAAGCCTTCAGCATACAGTACAGTGTGGTTGATTCAGTAACCTGATTACAAGACTGGATACTACTCCAACGAGACACTCACCCAACACTGTTTAAATGTTGGGCCAACGTCTGCGACGCTGGCCCAACATTGAACCAGCATTGGAGAGATGTATAGTGTTTGAGGGGAAGTCCTCCTGCCCAGCAAACACAAAACATTTGTATAACATTTATACAACGTCGGCCCAACGTCTTCGACATTGATCCAACATCGTATAAAGTCATACAAATGTTTTGTGTTCCACTGGGTGTCTATACAAGCGTGGGGTTAAACCGTTTCGGGATACCCACAGTAATACAGTCAGTTTGTTTGCAAAGCGCGGCCCAGCTAAGATCCAAGACGAAGGGCTTTGAGATTCGATGGAATTGTTACTCATAGATGTCGCTCAAGTATATATGAACTTGCTGTGATTTGAGAACTTGCTCTTAAAGAGGCTTTGGGTATGAAACGCATATTTAGTATTATTATGGAATAGGGCCTTGGCCTACCCACGGGCACTATTGCATTCTGGGGGACCCTTGTCCCGCGAATTTTGACAGTTGACCATACCTTTAACCATTTGTGACAATGTGAGTATTTTACGTTTCAGCCAAATGCTGCGTTCTAATCCGGAACATGGTGGAGGGTGAGATCCTTCTGTTACTCAGTCATGACTAACTACTCAAGTCCAAAAACAAGACCTGTCTATAAAACCAGTTATGTCTGCCATGGCCTTCCATAAAATAACTTAATAGATTTAGAGACACTTTGATAAATACATTGTTCCATAACTTTAGATACTACATACAACAAACAAACTGGTCTATAATAAGATACTACAGATCTATCACCTTAAAAACGGGGATAATATTCGCTTCTTTCCACTGACTGGGAATAGTGGAAGAAGCTAAGCTTCGGTTAAAAATACATGATAATGATGATGCCAACTCTTTTGCACACGTGGAGATAAATTATCTGGTCCACACTTTTTGTTTGCCTTCGAGACATAAATCACTTTGAAAACATCATTAATTGTAAAATTTAATGTAGACAAATTGAGTACACTGGGCATTAGGACGTATATCACCCCTTTGGAGTTGGAAGGTGGTTGAGCACCTTCTAACAGGGACGTTATTACTCTCGTGCGTTTTTATGTATCTTATTAAAACGTTAAATGACGAGTTATCAGGATATTATAAAATAATTAAATGTATTAATAAACTGCTGGGGCGAGATGCCATGTAGTGTAAATATTTTGCACAAACATGTATAATACAGGTATATTTTTGTAATTAACCTACATAATTCAGTATGTTATTGTATTTACTTAAGCATGTAGATAAACGGGATTTACACATTTACGTGAATACAATAATTATTTTATTTACTTAAATGTGTAAATAAAAAGGAAAACAAACAACTGGCATGAATTGTCCAGAAGAACTGAGAAGATTCGGAATAATTATAGTAATGCTTCCTGACATCACATTAGTTCAGAATTCGATCGGTATATCTAAAAAAAAATTATCAACATAAAAAAAACTTTTTATACTTAGCTATTTTTAAAAAATAATTCAACGATTTTATAAATTTGTTACATTGGTAACAATTTATGTAGATTGTTTTTTAAGGTGAGTACTTCAATCAAAATAACTATTTTTTGTAATTTTTTTAAATTTTGTACTATATATACATATCCGTACCAAAATGTATTTACACTATATAGCATAAACCTCCCCCGCCCCTCCGTGACAAAGCAATTGGGCTGTACATCTATTGTATTGGCCACGATACCAAAAATGTGCAAATCTTCATGTTTAAACACTAATTTTATTCTCAATAACTGTGATTTAACCCTTTAACCGCCGGTGCCGCAAATATTCGGGTTTTCAATTTGTATTAGGGCAATTTCACGTAAAGGGCACACAAAAAGTCTCATAGCATGTCAAAAATAAAAACCTTCCATGTATGATAATTTCGCAACTTTTGACAGCGAGATGTCATTCCCCAACATCAGTTAAATTTGCAGAGCTTAATTATGCCCATGAATGAAGATATTGACTTGTGAAATGTATGCTGTTTTTGCGTGTACTGGAGGGGACATTTGTTTTAACAATCATTAGTCTCTGCTCAAATGCTAATAATGTAGGTTATTTGAAAATCCTAACCCCTAAATTTGTTGTTTTTTTATTGTCGTGTTTCTAAAGGGAAGATCACTATGTGGTGTACCCGTATTTCACATGTATATAGATTTGATATTCATTTGAAATGTGACAAATGAAATTTTGCAATACACTAAAGTATGAATTGTACAGCATTTAGTTGGACAGCTCAACAAATTAGTGCTCTGACATCAACTAAATATACAAATATAGCTTGAATACTATATATGACATATTTTGTGCATTTTTACAGTGCTTTTTCATGCGAATCCTCTGCACAATTATATGTGTGACAAACTGTACTGGAGGGGACATTTTTTAACGGTTGAAATAACAACATCACAAGTGCTATAAATGCATACTTTAGATCAGTAAAACATGATATGTTGCTCAACATTTCATATTCTAATTTTGCTCCAATATATATTGTTATTAATCAACATTTTGTTTTCAAATTGAGCTGAAGTAGCATAATTGTATAAACTTTGCTAAAATAAAATGATTTTTAAGTGGTTTATCACGGGTAAAGGCCGCAACTATTTGTCTGCATCGTATTAAACACCATCAAGGAGAAACAATGGAAATTTTTTTTGATTTTTGTGACATAACTTGGACAATGTCACGGTGTTCAAGCTAATATCATAAAATGTACTGGAGAGGACATATTTTTTTAACAACAATAACAAACCTGTAAGCATGAATGATCACTCAATAATTCAACTGAATAACAAGTAAACTACTAGAAAGAGATAAAATAGCATCATCAGTCATAGTTTACAAACATCTACATTACTATTATTCCAATATAACCGCAGAGACAGTTAGTGTATCCATTCCAACCCCCTCACGAAAGTCTAGAAAGCATTTTGTTGGCACATCCTTCCCTTAAACCTGACATTTTGTTTTATACTATAAAACAAAATTTGAGGTGTATGGTATAAAACAAAATGTGAGGTTTGAGGGAGGGATATATATGCCAACAAAATACTTTCCGGGCTTTCATGAGGGGAGTTGGATAAATTATAGTACTGGGCTAGGTATCTGGGATGCGTTGCCTGATATCAAGCATATAGTAAATAATGGGCAATAGTCAGCCATCTTGCATCTGATAGAGTTGAAATTTGTCAAGGTATATAAATGAAAACAACTATTTTCAAATGCATATTCCTCCCTTATCTTCACTTCATCATGGCTGTTAGGAGCATAAGCTTGTTGTAGGGTCTAGCTAGCTAACATACCGTAGTTTGCCAGATATCAGGCATATTCAATAATTAAATAATTGCCGCAAGTCTGCTATTTTGAATGTGATCAAGTTCAAATTTGTTAGGTCACAGCTGTCACTCCTTGAAATCTAGCATTTTCTTTTTACTTTGTTACTTAGTTGTAGTGTAACTGTTTTATTGTGCTAATGTACCGTACACAATATATTTATGTACAGTGGTTAAAAATAATATTCCCTCCAGCCGATCTTGAGCTTATATAATTGGATACAAAGTTTTGTATGTAATGGTACATATAATTAAAAAAATAATAATACATACCTCAAACTGAATACAAATTTACATGCATACATCAATAGCCCTACCATTATTTTACACCAAGCTACGTTTTTACTACGGTAAAGCAATTACTGGTTAACTATTTTAGTATGGTGCAAATTGGCCCATTACTGGTCCAATGCGGAATATAGATCATAAACTGTATTGGCTGAAAACAGCACCAATGTGCAAGACATAATGATAATCAGGCCCAATTAAACCATTTCATTGGGCCAATACTGTGATGTTATCAGGGTAATTTTGAAATTGATGGGAGTGGAAATTTTTCAGGGCATTTCCTTTGATCCTTAAAACCTCACATTTTGTTTTCTTATTTTATGGTCTAGCTGTCTGGCAATATTTGCTGTAGTAGTAAATCTATTCGGCACAAAAGGTCTTTTAAGTGATATTGTAATACGATAAAAACGTTGTAGTCAATTGATGAGATGAATGATGTACAGATGATGATGTGAGGGTGGGGGTGATAGGGCATGGTGGGTTATTGAGAGCGTTTTCCTTCGATCGCCCGATAAGGGGTTTTGGGCATGTCTAGGGGATATACCCCCAGATATGGCCAGACGACCGGAGACTTGAGTTTTCCCTGTGCAATTTAATGCTGAAACTCTGTGGCATTTTGCGCAGCTCCGCTATCCTCAGGTCGGATAGTCCCCAGAGTAACAATAGAAAGGATAACTCCCTCCGGGTAACTCCATTCATCCCACGTGAGAGACATAATGTCAAACACGCTATTGTCGGTTATTTAAGGCTACCACAGCCTACATCAGCGCCAGCACTGATGCGGGTGCTGCATCGGCTCCGCTGTTGAGCGGAGGAGCCAGGGTACGCCACTGGCAATCTGCCCGAAGATTATGGCCAGATACGAGGAGGCTGCAGCTGCCCTTGGATGATTGCTGTAGACGGCAAAATTTGCTAGATATATAAGTTGGCCATTTTGAACCTGATAGATTTGGAAGTTTTTCGAGGCATACATGTATATTTTATGAATATAACTGGTATGCTGGTAACACTTTCTCAAACCTCACAATTTTTTATAGTTATAGTCTAGCTATATCAAACGATCTATATTATATTATATTATATCAATTAATTGTCTGGCTATTTGGCATGGTTTGCCAGATATCACTATCAGGCATAGTAAATTAAGGCCATAAAACGCTGAGCCAGCTTGAGCATTGTAAGATCCTACATCATGTACCAGTGACATGTGCGCTATCAACTATTATATATCTGGGGGCTGGGGCCATGTTATAAGACATGACATAATTTTATATCCTGGTATATAACCTGTAGTGAAACCACCTGCTGGGTGAATAATGAACAGGGGCATTAGATAGTATGTAGTTCTCATTTCTGGCCATATTTTGAAAGTCAACAAGACATTTAAACTCATTTTTTGCAATAGAAAATGTATATGACAATCATACATTTAAACTATTAAATCCATTTTAAAGTAGGCGGGTCATCATGGTTCGCTGAGCACACATTATCCACCCATCCACATGTGCAGCATCGTCAAGGTCCACAGGAGTGGGGCCGCCGAAGCGAAGCTATTATGGTTTGGTGAAGCAAAAGGACCCAGCTGCTACAAACACATTTTTTTTTTAATTCAAGTAGTCTAGTAGATTGTGTATCGGTACAGACCGCTTAAATCGCTTGACAAGCATGAAAAATACCACAAGTTCTATACCTGAGTAATTACACTTTTAGTGTTACATACGTTCTGTCCCCTCCAGTACGCAGTGTACTGACAAACTATTATATACAATATAGAGCACATTTGTTTGATGATATATACGCCATAAATGTATATATATTGTACTAGTAGGTCTTGTAAGTCAGAACAGTGAAGAAATTACATTAACATGCTAATATCGATTTAAAAATGAACAAAGGAAACACCCACAAAATATTTTTTGGTTACAACTTATCCATTAATGAAATACATATATGTATTTTTAATAAATATCAATTTGTTGGTGTCTAGTGGCTGCCATTAACGAAGGCTTTATTATAATATTACATAATTACCAATATAGATCAGTAAATTACAAAAAATATGTCTTATCACACATAGAATACTAAATATTGATATTATGTACTGGAGGTGACAATTCTAATTTAACACTATCTAAAAATGTATAAATATGTGGTTGTTGTAACATGAATTTCCAATTAATATCCACGTGGGGGCTCAAAGAGGCAGGTTATATTGCAATAATAATATATCTTAGAAAAACACACTGCATGGATCTTGAATAGTGATGTACTGGAGGGGACATTATTTTAACGGAATTTTCACATATACAGGTAATTCTAATTAATTTGCTAATGTTAAGCAGCAATCAGTTTGAAGTATTTGTATGCCATATATAACCACCAGACCTATTCAAAAGAGTAATTAAATGTCTATATATATGTAGATAGTTCAAGCTGGGCAGTGATGTACTGGCGGGAAAAAATGAAAAAAACGTTTAACGGAAAATACTTTAAACTCAATAAATACACATAAAATCAGATTTTGTGACGCGATTTTTGTCAAACATGTGTCGTTTAACTCGTAAGACCAATAACCATACCACAAATAAAACTTTATTTGTGTGTTAGATGCATATCTGGAATAGAAAAATCCTCCTATGAAGACAATTCTGGGATGAGACTGCAAAATGTGTTGAAAATAACATAAATACCACTGATTCATGAAGAAATAATTGACAAAACTTTATAAAATTTGGTCTGTTGTTTCCCCTTACAACCCTTGCTAAAATAAAAAATGTTTCATATAAATATCTAGCAGTATTTTCTAAAAAAATGTGTAAAGTTTCAATTTTTCCTAAATGCACCCTTTATGTGAAATTGCCCATTAGCACATTAAGTACCACCTTTTAAACATGTTAAAGATAAAATGTGACATCAATCGGCAATATGTGAAAACAGTTGACCTCCATTTTGTCAAATCTGAATAATTTTTACTCACTTGAAGTTGTGGATCGCGTCAGCGAGACACAACTTCGGGTGGGTGAAAATCAGATTGAATAATTTGGCGGTTAAAGGGTTAACCAGCGTATAAAACAGATTAAAAACGATTTTGACTTTTTTTGTGCTTAATAATGGGTTATAATTATTGCATTCGTCGTGTGTTCGCGGCAAATGTTTAATGTCATAGGCGAATATAATAATGGCTGTGCATATCTTGCTCAAAAACCCTTTTAAACCCTTTCGCTGCTGAAACCCGTTTTTATGTGCTGAATGCCATAGCATTCAGCACATCAAAACGGGCTTCAGTGGTGAAAGGGTTAAACCCTTTCGCTGCTGATCGCGACTATAGTCGTATTTAATCCGTTTCATCAGCAGATTACAGCACTGTTTTCGGAACGAAATGTGTGTTTAAACGTCCAAAATTGCAAATGTTTGGTCAGAAATGAGGCTCATACTGTAAATCTGGTGATTTTCGCGAGGTTTTATTTTTCGCGAATTTCGCGACGGGAACAATCTCGTGAAAAAAATCTTGCGAAAGTTATTATTATAATAGTTCTACTATCATCGATATCACAAATTCGAGAAAATCTGAACACGCGAAAATTAGCAGATGTACAGTAATGTGTATTTTTAGGCACTTTAAGTTGTGGGTAGCTGTAGCGAGACACATTAAATTGGGGGATATATCAATTCTTTAACTTGGCGCTTTAGATGTTAAAATTAAACAGATGTGTGTTATTTTCAGATTGTGGCTGTGACGAAAGCTGTATTTCTTCTGCTACGGGGAATACATACACGTGCACTTGTCCTGCAGGCTATGCTTATGATTCTGACGCTAAAGAATGTCAAGGTGGGTACGTTCACCCTTGCAGCGCGGGGATCGACTTTAAACGTTAGAATCTGACGTCTGCAGACTAGACTAGACGTCAGAATCGAACGTGTAAAGTCGATACCGCACTGAGAGAAATTAAAATAATAATGGCCGTAGACCCATAACATGGGTATTCAAATCAAGAGGAAAGCGCTAACTAAGACATTTATAGTTATTTCAAATTGGGAAAATGCCTTGATATATCAACGTAATAATTATTATGCGATATTATCTGATTATAGTAAGCAAGCTAAATTGTGGATTATCGTAATATTTTTCGACCGGGGCGGTCATTTAAGAGACTGTATGTAATACTTAAAAATAATGCAGTAGACTCGATGTAGATAGAAAATGAATGATGTAACGGATATATTATATATGACGTGAGGGTAAGTTGGTGGGGAGTGTTTGGTTATTAGAGCGTGTTCCTTCAATCATCCAATATACAGGGGTTCTGGGAATGTCGCGGCTTTTAAGTCAGCATTAGGTCAACATCTCGTTTCTGTTCGGCAGCGGTGTCCATTTCATGATTGCAAATAAACATCGACTGGAACTTTTATTTTCTTTTTATACATAACAGGTTATATTTCAACAAATGGAACAAGTACTTCTTTATGTGTTATTAAAAAACAAGCCGATACGAAATTCATTTAAAAAATAATAGTTTACCGGTATGGGCTCCTTATATTTAATAAAATCTATTATTGAGATAATAACCTATGATAAAAACCTGACACATGCATATAATATAATAATTTGCACAAAATGGTTCTAAGCTTGGTCTCCGTGGTTGTGACGAGACAAGGCCAGAATGTCAGGGCGCGTGTTTTCGCAATAAAGTCTAGTTCACCGTAAATCATACGCAACTGGGCGTGGATTTTCACAAATAGAGGATATTTTTGCAAAAAATGATGTATTGTAAACCAAACTTCGCAACGATTTAATATAACAGGAACAACGACAATGTAATACATCAAAACGCTCTAATTGAACATCAGCAGGTGAAATAAAAGAGCAGGCTTTACAAATACTGTAAAAATGGCTCTAAGAGCCCTCACCAGAAAATCATTTTTAGTCTGTTTGAACTTAGTATTATAATTAAGCAACAGGCCTAGATGCTTATAGCTATCAACAGTTTCGAAAACCTGATTTTCAAAATTGAATATAATATTATGTTTTATTCCAAGTTTTCCTCTGGATGAAATTATATCAGTGGTATTATATCAGTGGGTATATTGAGCTTCAAATGAGCACAAGTTGTTAACATGGTATTTAGGGATGTTTGTAAGTCTCTGGATATTTCTAAGCCGTTGTATGTAGATGATTGATTTTAGGCCAAATGCGTAGCTTGAAAAAAGTTGATAGATTTGTCTTACTCCAATTTTCTATTTGTTGAAACACAACTTATATGCTTGTGTTATTTTGTTGTGTACGTGTGACACGTACGTCTAATTGTGACTTTTTATCGTCAAACAAATTTCTGTATGTCTGTCTGTATTGGGAGTTCCTGAAAATGAGATATTTAGCAAAGGGTACTTGAACGTTTGTAGACAAAGTAGCCATATTGCAAGATATCACAGTAGTAGGGGGCCTTTATCAAATAATCGTTTACTTCGTTGCAAAAGTCAAACATTTTTGTCACAAGCTAACATAACCTAGATATTTCAGAATTTGCCGATAGACAAGCGATTATTTATCTAGCGGCCATATTAGGCATGGCCGCCACTGTAATGCATTACTAATGCTAACTTTTTAACTAATCATCACAGAACGCCATGTAATACCTCTTTTTCATGGTATTAGAGGTCGAGGATGGCGTCATATTCGATCAAAAATTGAAATATCAAGGTCAAATAACAACGGCATGGTAAAAATAATTTAAAAAATAACTATTACAGTTTTTTTCATTGGTCGATGTTTAAAAATCTGAATAAATCCGTAGTTTTTAAAATAATTGTATAACTTTGATAACTTTGATAACGTCATGAGCCAAAAATCTAAAGTAGCGTGTGTTATTGGCCAGGTGATGATATACAACACAATTTAATATCAGGCCATGGGCTAGAACCACCCACCATGCACCCCCCCCCCCCCACACACATTTCACCCGCACCAACTTTTTTTAAACCTTGGTATGTCTAAAACATGAAATGAGATGCTAACAGCCAAAATACAGGGCTGAATTTTATATTGTGACCCCTTATAGGGGGGTACCCCCAAGCCCGTCTAAAATTAGGGGGTAGGGCTGCGCAAACGTTTGTCGTAGCTATGCTGGTTTAGCAATCTACACATGCAATATACCATATAAAATTAATTAAATTTCCGTTCTAATGATGTATCGCATGGGGCAATGGATTAAAGGGTTTTTTCTACAAATACGTTGAAACATGTTTTTTTATTACAAAATAATCAAAATCGACAACAAAACAAGCTAGTTACCATGGTCAATGGAAACAGCTTAATAAAACATAATTAGACTATTGGCCATATCTGAACACAGATGTGTATTTGCTTAAAACTGAGTGTCATTTAGATTTGTACATGGCATATATATTTTTAAATGAAAGAATTTTGCAGCCTTTTTATGCAAATGTGTGTATTTAGGTTAGCTGAAATATAAAACATTGAACTTTGCTCGACATTTGAGTGCTAATTATTTCTTGCGCTTTTTTTTACATAATTTGGGTGTGCTGAATTTGAATATATCGGTTAACCTTCTATCTTTGGTGTAATTCACCCCCAAATAAGCAAAACAAAAAAATGCCGCCAAAACCACATCTGTTTTATATTTTTGTTACATATTATTGCACGATTTCAGGGTTCGGCATGATTTAGAGTTGATAATTGTATGACTCATGTTTTTCCATCAAAATGACCTTTGTTTGACCTTCAAGTTCAAAATGGTTACCGCCAACACACACATAAAAGCTGTTTTAAGCATGTGAACTATAATGTCATAAACAACATTTGTTTAATGAAAAACTAAAAAATAGACAACGTAATACGGCAGATAAGGTTGCAAGGCATTCGAAACTATATTTAATCACAGTATATTATAACATGCTTTGAATTGCTCAGTATTTAAAAATACGATAAACTATAGGTCAGACGAAGAACAATAAACACCAGAAATGATTTTTTGGGCCCTATGTCATAAAAAATATAAAAAATTGAGCAATTTTGTGCCAAAAATAAAATAAAGGTGTTTAATTTACATTTTGATAGTCATTTTGTTCCTTTTCATATGAAGGTGAATTTCGCCGCCATTTTGGATTTTTTCATTTAATTTTACTCGTCAGTAACTTTTATTTCTGGTCCGCTATGTTAAAGGGACCCCTTGGGATGAGACATTTTCAATGTTGTCAATTTTGAAAATTTAATTTATATGAAGCTATATAGCCTACTGATCTTAACTGAAAATACGTAAAAGTCAAAAAACAATTTTAAAGCACTGAAAAAAAGTGAAATAGTTGTATTTCCAGGTCGTATATTGCCATGTAAACAATACAAGTCAGCAATATTCAGCACTTAGATCACATATTCCCACGTAGCAGACGGTAAGATCAGAGCAATCGCGGCTAATTGGTGTCTCATAGTCAGGACACGGGAGGACACACCTGCAGCACTGATTGTCTACCCAACGCTGGGCCGATGCCATCAGCATGTGGCCCAATGCTGTGAAAACATTTAATCGTCCTTCAGGTATACAAATAGTTTGTTTGGGTTACTTCTGGTTTCATAGAAATGTTGATTAAAAATATTTGTAAAAATATGAAAATTCTGAAAAAAATAAAAACATGATCCGTGGGATACACTACTTCAGTACGGAAATGAAAACGAAAATTTATGTCATCCCAAGGGGCTGCTTTAACAGAAATAAATCATACTATCGTCAACATTTTTAGCGGTATACTTATAGTAACAGTAAATATATATAAAACGACGGATATCTTGTATTTAAAGGTCAAATAAAGATTATTTCTTTCCAAAGACATTAAAATAAAAATATATAATAAAAATCTTGCAGAAATCATCAATTGTGCTTTCTTGAGCGAAAAAAACATAGAAAATACGGGGGTTTCTTTACATTTTGGCAGCCATTTTGTGTTCTGCCAATATAACGGTGAAGGTTATCAAATATAGAATACTACTCGACAGATTAGAATTCAGCACACACAAATTACATGTATGTAAAAACAAGTGGATAACAAATTATACAGAAAAAATTCGAGAAAAAAATCATGTTTCAGATATCAGCCCATGCTAAATACAAATATTTTCACGTAAGACTTTAATATGTTTTAAATAAAAAAAATCCAGGACATTTTAAAATATAAATGGCACTCATTTTTAAGCATACTGGGTTCAGAAAATATAGGCCAGATATGGATACGTCTAATAATTACATGTTCTTAAGTCGTTTTCTTTCACCATGTTGAATCGTTTGCGACAAACGTTTGCGTAACCCTACCCCCTAATTTTAGACAGGTTTGGGGGCACCCCCCTATAAGGGGTCAAAATATAAAGCTCATCCCTATTTGTTTGCTGTTAACATCTCATTTCATGTTTTAGGCATATCAAGGTTTAAAAAAAGTTGGTATGGGTAAAATGTGGGAGGGGGGGGGTGCATGGTGGGTGGTTCTAGCCCATGGCCTATATGGCTCTCCCACTCAGTCTATTGTCCAAATACGATACAGTAGAGATAATGAAAGTCCCCAACCACTGTAGGCCTGCATAGGTATTAAATTACACAATACTTGTCTGAAACAATTTATTGGCACCTTAACAATCTTGGTCTCAGTGTATCGATGATTGTCTTCGTCATTGTACCCCCTGATGATCTCAGCCGTTACGGTATGATTTGCTTATGCCAAAAATTGACGATGGTAATGCGGCAATGTCATCACATTATGTCATATTAGGACTCCTGCTGGGGTCTGAGACAAAAGAAACAGTTGGGATAAAGTACGTTTCTGAACTCCTAACTAAAAAGGAGTTTGCTAACAACGTTATGACAACCTCGTCAGGTTTTCATTCTCGGATCAAGGATTACAGCTCTATCAAACCTTCAGCATCTTACCTTTCTTTCCTAACAAATCTACTAATCCAGGTCCAGTAGAGCATGTGATGCTCATTGTAAAACAATCTATTGAGTTTCTCACTCCCGACAAGACTCATGTCTTTGGTTGTGACCAACATTTACATGTCATCATTTCCTTCTATCCTTGGTGATGTAAAGTAAGCAATTTTGATTGGCGGATTTCACATTATTGAAGATAAAGCTCATTTAACATGTGGATCTGGATCCCGGAATGGGTGATCTCTGAGGCTGGGGTGTTCACTATATTAATTTACGGGCACTCAGTATGCTCATCAATTTTCACCGGGGGTCCTTGATCTTCTTCAGCAAGGAGCATAATCGATCTATTCCACAGAGTCACATGGTAATACCTTTTCATTTAAAGAATGATTTCACAAGCAGTCCAGGGAGGGACGTATGTTTAAGTAATGTTCACTTATTATCGAGCTGGAAATTCTCATTTGTCAATTTATGAACTCTCTGAGAGATTGTGGTTTTGAGCTTTATGCCTTGGATGAATTGTGTCCCTGGTTCTTTGTACTTAACTTACTTCAGATTGTTAATCATGTAAATGATTTCGTGATGTTGTTGGCTGTAAATCCTGGTATTTTCGTTGTTCAACGGTCTAATCATAAATCGACAGAGTTTGCAAGCTGTTGGTGTTGGCTTATCAGATCTGTCTGACAATATTGATTCTATTGCATTGTACATGCTAGCTGCACCTAATTATGTTATATTCATTAATCATGTTAATGAATTTGAAAGTGTACACAACCATCGTAGCTCATCAGATGTACATCACAAAGAATCTCCATAAGCTCTAGAACGACGCTTTGTCAATGGCATCGCAAGTTTTATGAGAGTATTCATAGATCATGGAAGTCCATTAGTGGATACTGCCCATAAACTTGTAGTAATTAGCACTGGTGATGTTATGAAGCACGAATTTAGTCAAAGAGATTGGATGTGATCTGCATGAATGGTTTTTTGCATTAAATAATCTACCAAGCACAATCCCGAGAAGATATGAATCATGATGCAGAATAATACACTTCTTACCCAGTTATTTATGTCTCTCTAGTCCCGAAATAATGGAAATATGTCAGATTTTTTAAATAAGAAAATGATCGTTTCACCATTCCTTGCTGAGCGTGCTCAAGCTCAGTCAATGTTCTAATATGGCTGCTTTAATTCACATCGTACGTCCAGTTCGTTCAGCAGCATTTAATTATTACATACACATGGATCTAGTGTCCTGTCTGAAGAGTCAAACCACCCCCATCTCAGCATTATGAGATTAATAAGATGGCACTGCCCTCCAGACACAGGATTCGAAATTCGGGACACCAGGCAGTCATGGAGGCTCCAGTGCTCCACATAATACTGAATCTTTACGAATGAGCGGGGAAGAAATATTTGTTTCCTTGAAACCTGAATACCGGAGGAAGAACCCGCGATCTCTGACTTTTCAAGCAGACCGCTTTACCCACTGAGCCTAATTTATCTAAACAAAAATTCAGAGGGTGTAGACAGGTGTTGTCTGAAGCTAATATAGTTAGTGTCTTCATTCTGATAACTCTGTGCTCTCCAACAGAACATGTGCCATTTTTTTATTTTCAGAGGTAAATTCACATAATATTCCTGCACATGGCACATGCTTCACACCAAGGACACGGACAGTCAAAGCATATGCGCGGACTGTATCGATGTTGTTGTTGCTATAGCTATTGCTTTCTTCAGGCAGCTTGGTTTCTCGAAGCTTTGGTTGGTGTTTGTTACAGGCAAGGATTACAGGACAAACATTACAATCTCGGCCCATTCAATTCAGATGCTCTTATTCTCTTCCATGTATTTAGTCGATGTGATACAACATCCTTGGTTGTGAGAAAAAAATAGCGTGGGAACAAATGTATACGATGATACCTCAGAATATTTTTCTCAGTACCGACTGCAGCTCGTCTGCTAAATAAAATGGCCACAGTGACGAACGAATGGGTCCCCAATATTAGATGAAAATTGATTTCAAAAAGGATATTACATCGTCATTTAGCTGCAAAGACTTTACAAATATTGTTCTTTGAATAACGCTGATCATAATGGTATATGTTATATAAGTGATATTTTTTGGTCAAATTAGTGTCCACACCTCCTAATTAGCATATAAACACAACTGCCGCGCTGCGCGCGGCATGTATCAAGTCACCGTGGTACCAATTGGGGGGTGGGAATTTGATTAAAACAGGTTGTTGTCATTCTGGACGAAACTAGCTGATGCTAGTAAGTCAATTTCTTAATTAGTGCTTCAAAAGTGCAGTAAAGCGGGTTTACGGTGCACCTTCATTTGCAAGTGTGAGGGATGTTGTGTGAATAACGTAGATGCTGACCTAACCAGTAACTAAACACATAATTGCAATGTTATTGCATTGCCTTTGTCAATTGTCTATGAAAAAATCTTTTGTAGTATATAGTGGTATTTTTTATCATGTCGAGATTTGTGATACTTTACCTGGTTATTTGGAAAATGCCTAATAATAACGACAATTATTTTAGTCATTGCTTCCATTGAAGACATGCGTACATTCTTGTTTCACTGGTTTGCAATTCGTGTGCATAATTGACCTACATTAAAATCATCTATTGTTACTGTTTTAGTTTTACGTAATAGGGTGAACATACAATTTAAAGGTCATTTAGTGTCTTTTGGCTATTTTGAGCGAATTTATGAATTGTGTGGGTCCGAATTTTGTTAATGTCCTATGAGCAATACGATAAACTAAGAAAAATAAATATTTCAATTTCCTAACGACATGAACTCAATATAAAACGTTGCCAAGGATACATTTACTTCGGCTTTTTAGTTGTCTCACATCGACCGGTCAACTCAGCAACGCCACTGTTATCTAAACTCCTCAAATTGTGGTGTAATACCATTCAATTAATTTAATATACGCAGAGACAGCTGCAAAGTCTCAATATTTTGAGGTAGGTGAAATATTTGTAAACATCCAATTTGAACTGCTATTTTATAACCAAAACAATCACCCCTAAAACGTATTCAATTTCTGTGTCAACTCAGAAACGCTCATAATTTAACAAAAAATCATTGAAAACATGTTAAACTGAACAAAGTGCTTGATAATGGTGGCCATCCCCCCTACAGCAACGGTGGGCAATGATACTATTTTAAATACATTAAAGATCGTTTCATGTTGTCCGTATTTAACTCAGCAACATTATTATTTCGATCAACTCAGCAACGTTTGTGAGCTGACCAATCAACTCAGAAACGTTGCTGAGTTGACAAAATTTTGCTTTCTGTCTCGCTAAAGTAATTAAGGCTAAAAACGTATCTCTATCAATGTAAAATGCAATTTAAAACGTTTTTTTTATTAAATTAAGTATTCGTTTATGTAGCCATTTTTACAACAATAAAAAAACGTTTCTCAGTTGAAAACAAAAAGCGTTGCTGAGTTTGTTGAATTCTGCTTTCTGTCTCATTATTGTAATTAAAACTGAAATTTTAACCCCAGCAATGTAAAATGCAGTTTAAAAGAAGCTGTTTTGATTAAATGAGTGAGAGAATATTTTAGAAGTTGCTCACATAAATAAAAATACAAATAACACTTAGTTAAATTTCTGAAGCAAATGTTCCCTCATTATATTGGCATGTATGTATTGTACAATGGTCTTCGAAATACATTGTCACACTAGGCATGGTATGTTCCCATTTCTTTTTTTGTCTTCATAATGATTAACCTTTTTTTTAAGAAAATGCGGCTCAAGTGTTGAGAGATCTCGTAGATGCGCTTAAAACTTGACGTTTACATTCAATTATCATGTCTTGTCAAATCAGAAACAATAATGTCAACTCAGCAACTACATAATTTCACAATAAAATCTCTGTTCTGTCTTAGCAATTTTTATTTTAAAAAGCGCTATAAATACAAACATAGCACTAAACTACCATACAAAGCAATTATTGGAATTGTGATTCGTTTGATTGCACCCTGTGGTTGTGTACAACTTCCACAACCCGCAGCCTTTTGCACGTACACAGCCAAGTCATACACTTTTTGCCATTAAATCTGTCACTTACCCGTTTGCTTTCACTATCAGCACTCCTCTTACCAATTTTCAGAATTTTACCTATAACACCTTACCTTTACCTATTAAACCCCTAACTTTCCCTTTGTTAACAAGTTCTATTAACTTCGCCGAAGGAAATTTTGGCAACTGCAGATTTCTAAGACATCAAAATGTGAGTACTTTTTTATTATTATATTATCTTCCTTTCCTCCAACTTACTTCTCCACTCGGGATTTATCAAAATCCCAATATCTTGCCAAAATTCCGCTATTATTTTAAAAATTTATTCGGCTAGTGTTTCTATATTGCCTGAAAACTATTAATTTATATCGTAGTTCTGTTCTACTGCTCGTTCTTTAGAAATGTATTACTCACTCTAGTCGCCAAAATATCTGCAGCTGTCAATCTTGTCGTCGCGTCGATCATACTGGTATCTTGTCTCTCTTTACTGTAAATCGCATAGTTTACCTTCTATTGTTTTTCCGAAATCTGTTACAGTGCAGTGGACGCGTTCCATTGTCGCACACACGAACGTTACTACTTGATAATATCGAGTCAACTGTTTTTGTCACTTGCTTTGTTTTTAAAAGCGTTCATTAATTACCACGCGAATTTGGAAAGTATACTTATTGCTTGAATTCCGCGTTTTTCCATGATTTACCTTGCACTGGCTGTACAATCGGATTGAACAGTGCACAATACCTTACCAGGATATTAACCCTTTCAGTTCACACCCTAACCACAGTTCACATCCTGCCATCACGCAACGTTATTTCATAGCTCACGGTTTTACTGTTTATAACGTTTGCAAATTTACTTGTTCATTTTTTCCACTCATTCAGCACTATTTGAAATTATGGCGTTTATAATGACATCGTAATTTTGCGATCGATTACCTAAATAAATTCTATACAGATTTATATAAGCTTATATCCTATTCAGATATAAGTATATATTGTTGAATATTAACATATCCCACATCTAGCAATCAAAATGTCTTTCAAGGATATTACAGGTGCTCTTAGAAGGAGCAGATCCGCCTATAAGGGCAAAATTACAATGATTGTGAATGATTTGAATAAAAAATCGGAACAGAAAACTTTACAAAGTAATTTTTTGTTGAAGCAGGAAACCACCGTAAATACCTACCTGCATAAAATTGACAAAATTAATGATGATATTCATGAGTTATGTGAAAAAAAGGAAATCAAAGTGGATGACACAGATCGTGTTACTGATTTCAAAGATGAAATAAAATATGAAATCGGTGTTCAGGAGAAAATTTGTGATGTCCAAACTAAGATTACTCCTGTAAAAACTGACACGTCATCGCACACTCCCACAGTTACCCCAATACGGCCACCTAAATTAAAATGTCCAAGTTTCAGTGGTCTAGAAAAAGACAGGTTGCTGTTTCAAAACTTTCTCATGCAGTTTGATAATGTAATGACTGCTGGTGGTAAGCTGGATGATTCGGCCAAACTAACGTACCTTCGCGGCTACTTAACAGATTATGCCTTTTCAGTTATAAGCCACTTGTCAATCAGTAATGAAAATTACAAAGCCGCATTAGACTTGCTAAATGCCGAATTCTTAGATAAAGAATTTATCATTGAAGAATATTTCACTAAAATTATCAGCAACTCGCCCAAATATGATCCCCAATTTGAGGATGTCAAAAAATATTTGAATGAAACTAGAGCATGCATACATGATTTGAAAAACTATGGTGTTGATCTTTTACTACCCAATTCCTCTGGGTTAAAACTTATTAGCCACATCGTTTTCAATAAACTACCCGCTATCCTCAAGCGAGAATTGGTTCATAAAATCGGATCAAACTATCCTTCCCTCAAAGAAATGTTTGATAATTATCATGATTTGATAAAAACGATCATTCGAGCAAGTTTGAAAAAGAAAATTTTTGATCAAAAAAGCAAAACTGTATCACAAGGTCACGATGATCATAAAAAGTTTCTCTCAAAACCTAGTAGCCATTTTGGTGAACCTACCATGTATCAACAGGATTCAAATCCCGAAGGGGCTTCTGCATTACAAAATTTTACCAGGCAATCGTCAGCTTCTCACCCCAGAAAACTTTGTAAATTGTGTAATGCAAGTAGTCATGTGATGTACCGATGTGAGAAATATAAATCCCATGAGGCCAGAAGGCAGCGTTGTCTTGAAATGGGTCTATGTGCTCTTTGTACTAGTCCATTTCACAAAAAAAGCAACAATGTCCTGGCAAAAATAATGAGCTAAAATATCAATGTTTACATTGCAAGGTCATCTCTCATATAAGTACATTATGCAAAGATATTGACAAGCATAAAAATGCCCCTAGCCAGACTAATTCTAATGTGTGTTTAAATGCAAGTGAAATAGTATCGGCAGAACATTCTATAATAATGCCCACCATGGACATTAAAGTGAAGACTGGTTCAAAAGTTTGCAGAGCTAGATGTTTATTAGACTCCGGCAGTCAAAGATCTTACTTATCAGAAAAAGTTTGTGCTGTCTTAGCATGTAAAGATGAAAATGTCTCAATTATACAGCATGATAGCAAAACATTCTTGGGCTCTCAAAAGAAAGAGTTGAAAGAAATTTCTGTTGCTGTTGAAATTCCTAATTTAAAACCCTTTTATCAAAAGGTGTTAATAGACAAGGAGTTTAATATACAACTAAATATGCCTCAATATGTTGAAGTTATTAGCAATCTTGCATGTAAAGGTGTCCCCCTGGCTGTTCAATATGAAGGCGGTTTGCCTCCTAAAATTGTAGAAATAGACGGACTAATGGGTGCAGGTGTTCTACAAAATTTGTCTATGACCAGAACAGTTGAATGTATGAAGGGTATTGCATGAGAATTTCGTAATGGTCTTGTGCCTTATGGAGACGCAAACAACTTTCTATTCCCAAGGCAAATCTCAGTCTTACCTAGTTTTTCCAGCTCTAGACCTGATACATTCAACAACTATAACCACATTATTTCTAGATATGCTAAATGTCCAGAGACTCAAGTCAATTTTGTCATGAACCCCAAGTCATCATATCCTGACCCATTACAATGTTTATTTCCCGAAAGTTCTGTGGAAAGGAATCTCGATATGATGTTTCAAACCGAGGGCTTAGGCATTGATAGTAAAGAAAATGCCATTACTGATTACGACTCTGTAAAAATCAAAGGCTCTGAAGATTCCATCAAGTTTGAAGATGGTCATTACAATGTTAAACTTCCATGGCACGAAGATGTTCTGGAAAAGGTTCCATCCAACCATAATGTAGCTTTAACTGTGATGGACAGAGTTTCCAAAAAGTTAGAGAAAGATAATCTTATGGATGATTATATGAAAGTTTTTAAACAACAAGAGGAGGAAGGAATTATTGAAAGAATAGAAGTTGATCCTCAAAAATATGCTGATCACACGTGGATCCCACATCGTCCAATAATTAAAACTGAGCAGCAAGTAACTACAAAAATCAGACCAGTTTTCAATTGCTCACTTAAAACCCATAATTCCCCATCTCTAAATGAAGCTGCATATCCTCGAGTCAATTTGATGACTGATATGACAAAACTTCTTTTATATTTCAGATCTAATAAGTTCACTATGATTTCAGACATCAGAAAAGCCTTTCTGATGATTAAACTAGGCCACGAAGAAGACAAAAACAGGTTTTGTTTTTTCTTAAAAGAAGGAAATTCATATGTTTTTCCATGACATTTTCATCCCATGAAAGATTTTGTGACCAGAGCTCTCTCATGAGAATTTTACTTCTCACTGTAACAGGCAAATTGAGCTGTTTCAGATACAAAACCATATTCTTCGGTTACAATGCCAGTCCTTTCATTCTCAATTTTATCATCAAGCACCATGCTCAGCAGTTTCCTTCAGATTACTGCTCTGAGGTATTACTGAACAATTTTTATGTTGACAATTTGATGCTTATAGCAAATGATCAAGATAAACTTCTCTCTTTGTACTTAGATCTTGACCAGAGAATGAAAAAGGGTGGATTTGATTTGAGGTCTTGGACTTCTAATAACCCTATGCTAAGAGAGAGAATGATCTCCGATAACAAATATATTGAGCATGAAAGTCCCTATGAAAAGTTACTAGGTTACAAATATTCAACTAAAACAGATGTATTCAAGTTGTCTGGAACCGTATTTGATAAAGATGCGAAGACAAAAAGAGGTATATTATGTCAAACTTCTAAATTGTTTGATCCTCTCGGTTTTTATTTGCCTGTTACAGTGAGAAGTAAAATTCTCATGAGAGAGCTCTGGTCACAAAATCTTTCATGGGATGAAAATGTCATGGAAAAACATATGAATTTGTGGTCCCAGTTAGCTCAAGATTTAACATCTCTGAATGTTACATTTCCAAGATATGTTGTGAATGAGGCATTTGACACTAATTTGTATCTTTTCTGTGATTCCTCAAAACAATCGTATGGGTTTGCATTGTACAATGTTCAAGATAACAAGTCCAACTTGATGTTTGCTAAAGCCAAAGTCACTCCTATAAAACCTCGAAGCTTACCAACTCTTGAATTGTTGTCCGTGTTTTTGGGTGTAAAATGCCTGCATTTAATACTGGATTCCTACCCCAATGTTACATTCAAGAGGCTTGTGATTGCAGTAGATGCCCAAGTAGTTTTGTCTTGGCTGATGTCCCAGCAAATAAAAACCAAAAACCAATTTGCTAAAAACAGGCTGAAAGACATTAGTATGATGACACAATAATTGAAAGTCAAGTATAACTTGGATATTGTTTTCAAGTATATGCCAACAGATCAAAACCCTGCGGATCTTTTAACTAGGGGATTGTCCTTAAACAAGTTTAAAGACTTACTTCAATTTTGGACATACGGTCCAGAATGGCTGAAACCAGCTGACAGTGATTGGCCTGTGAACGAATTAAACTGTCTGAGTGATGCTAATAAGAAGACAATTCAAACTAATGTAGCAATAGACAATGACCAAGGTTTAAAGGTAGAGTGTATACCAACAAAATCATTTTCAAATTATGGAAAGGTACTTCGAGTGACTGAGTTGGTGTTCCGCTTCATTAAAATAAAATGCAAGGTCAATATTGATACGGTTCAAAGTGCCATAACGTATCTAGTTAAGACTATGCAAGCAGAATGTTTTCCAAAGGAAATTTCCTTTTTAAACTCTCCTGGTAATAGAAACATTCCCGATTTGGTCAAAGACCTCAATTTATACATAGATGAGGAATGGGTTATTAGATCAAAGGGAAGAATTAACAAGAATGTAACACACGAGGAGGGAGTACAATATCCTATTCTGTTTGTTAAAAGTCACCACTTAACTTACCTGTTAATTATTTATTTTCATCATAGAGTAAAACACCTTGGTGTAGGTACTACCCTCAATGCATTGCGCTTGGGAGGGTTTTGGGTGCCTAAAGGCAGACAGGTAATCAAAAAAGTGCTTTCCCACTGTATGATATGTCGCAAAATGAATAGATTGCCATTCAAATATCCAAAAGTGACTAACTTACCCAAACACCGAGTCAATTTGATTGTACCTTACTAGTCAGGTCAATATATGGAACAAAAACCCTCAACCCCCAAAAAATTGCTACAAAAGGTTTTTCAACTGATTCCAGTAGGGTTTGGTGCACTTAATAACATACTAAAAGTTTACTAAAGTCGGACCCCCAGAAAATTGTTTTTTTCAAGATGGCGTCCAAGATGGCCGCCGAAACCGCTTAATGCTCATAACTATGTAACTATCAACCCAAATTTAATGATCTTGATGTCTATACCCAGGTTTTGGTGGGCAAGGAACACATTGGAACCATTAAAAATGAAAATGGGACATTATCTAACAGGTTGACTGGGTATTTTCAATATATTGACATGAAAAATATGTTCACTCGGATATACCTTGAATAACTAATTATCAACTTTCATTCAACAATGATTCAACAATGAGTGCAAGCACAGCCAGTCAAGCTTTTTGACCAATCTGCAAGGACTCTAGTGATAACTGGGTTTCAGTTCAATGGAAGGGGGCGAAGGGAATAAATAAAGCCAATGTAAAGCGGAAGGACGATCTTGTAGTTGAAACCAACACTAGCATTAAAACTCTCGTCAACAGTACATCAATGATAAAAACATTAAAAGCCATCTTGCAAAGGCACAAGGCAATCAATTTTGAAGGTCTGTAAATCCTGTTCAGATCATTGGGGACTTACTGTAAAAGGTCGGATTGAATACTATTTACAAGATTTACATGCAGCAGATGGACTTTATCATCATTCTTGTAGTGGGAAGTTCTGGTCCTTCAAGTCTGTGCATATAGAGTTCCAGAATGCCCTCGATGCAAAGCGCAGAAATTCTGGTCATCCTACAGATGAAGATAAGCATGAAGCCTTTAAGAAAATGTGTGCTTACCTAGAACTGAACAGTGGGGAACAACTAACTGTTACATCTTTGAGACTCATAATGAAAGGTTATCCTTGCAATCCAGATTCAGAAGCGTATGGCAATTACAGTTTGAAAAAGCATCTTAAAGAACACTTTAGGGACTCAATTGATTTTTGTGAGGGAGAAAGTTTCGACAATATTGTTATGATGAGAGAACAAACATCAGAGATTATGAGATCATACTACAAGCATAAGTTTCAGGAAGGCGATGAAGAGTCCCAAAAACGCGTTATTATTGAAACTGCTGAGCTAGATTAATCGGAAGTGACATAAAATCTCAGGTTTCTACGGTGACAGATCAGTATCCAAGTGGTGATGATTTAAAACTTGCTTCATCCCTATCGTTCATTCCGACTAGTCTGCGGACAGCACTGGAAACATTAATCGTTGGGAAAGACACAAGACGCAAGGTTGCGGCAGTTGGTCATGCCATTATTCAGGCAGTTCGCCCATGAGCTGTCATTGCACCACTACAAATAGGACTTGCTGTAGAAATCCATCATCTGTATCGTTCGAAGATCATTGTGGATACTCTTCAGAAATTGGGATTCTGCTCATCGTACACGGAAGTGATCAGATTTGAAAAAAATGCAGCAGATTGTGTGGAACCTGGTGTCCTAGGTGGTGATGTAGATTTTCTGGATATGTCTGTCATATTTGCTGCTGATAATGTGGATCACAACATCATCACTATTGACGGCAAAGGGGCATTTCATGGAATGAGTGACATTACCGCTGTCACCCCTGGAAAGCAGACACACCACCTTATTCCGCGAAGACAGATCTCAGAGCTGAAAACTAAAAACAAGACGAAAAAATTCCTATCTTGGAGTACAGGTTTGCAAAGCATGCTTGTCATGAGGTAGTCTTCGAGGACCTCCCGAGATCTCTTGACAGTGACAACAGGATCGATATTCTGTGGGAAGTCTCCCTTGGCAGGGGATGATGCATGTATTGCATCAGGGGAGCCAACATCCTGGACTGTCATCAGTCAAATTCTTGCCTATGATCAATATGTATTCTGGAGACAACTCGTGTATTGTGTTTACATAAGACCTCATTTGCAATCTTGCCATGAAGCACAATCTTTCCACCATTGTAACTTTTTACCAGCCCTTGTATTGGAAGGCTGCTGAAATCATCATTGATGCACCACAAAATACCTGAAAGGTATTGTTCTGATGTTGGGGTGTTTCCATACACTCATGAACTTGCTGGGAGCCATTAGGAATTCTCGTGGAAGGGGCCGGTCTCAAAATCATACTTGAGACTGTCTATGGAGAAAATGCAGTTGTGTACATGATGACGGGAGAGCTGTTCATGGGGCTTTGTGTGGCCATCTTCTTGTTGACAGGTGTCTATGTAGCCACCTTATAACGGAAATGGTCAAAGACCACCCGAAATTCAGACACTGCTGGAACAAGCCAAGGAATTGTACTCTTCCCTTCTGAGTCGAGAGAAGATACTTACAGATGCTGCTTGTTCTGAGGCTTTGATCAAACTCGAGACAGTAATGGAGAAGAAGAAATCTAAACTTGAACTTGCTCAGACCTCAAAGACCAGCCAGTTGAGGGTGAATTATCAGTGTATGGTTGGCATGGTCAGAGTGTTGATCAAGGCGGATTGTACTGGAGCTTGGTTGATGCATTTGCATGCAGTGTCTAATTGCCTAACTGTCTTTGCTGCAGCTGCACTTCAATTACCTGCGATCCGCTCATTACTACCTGCAGCAAATGAACAACCTGGAGGAAAAGCACCCAGATGTTCATCGAAAGTTCTTTGGTGGGTTATTCCCAGGAGCAATCAGTGCTGGGCGGGGCTTAGTTGTGATTTTGTCATCGAACAAATTCTGATGAGGTCTCTAAAGAGCACTGGTGGGCTAACTCGTGGCAGTGGGATGACAGAGGACATGCGAAACCTTTGGACTTCATCTGCACCTGCAACATCTGAGTACAACATTGTAATGCAGGATTTCACAAACCTAACCTATACTACAAGTTTACAACACAAAGATTCAACTGAAGCACGTATCTGATCTCGAAAAAATTCGGACAAAGCTTGAAGCCTGATCACCCTTCACATCTGATCCTACTCTGAGAAACATTGTCAACGGTATAGTGACAGGGCCAGATGTGAATGTACAAGACTTTGAATCAATTGGGAACAAAATCATTGAAGATATAATCGGAAAATCGGCGTTTACTTACTTCACTACTTACAAATTCAAGCGTGAAGAAAGAGCCCGAACACTTGGGAATAACTCAGCTCTAAAGGTTGCTCCTGATCGTACCATTGCTCCTACCCTTCTCTTCCAGCGTTTCCGTCTTGTTTCAAGGTTAGGAGATCTTTCCCTTGAAGCGGTTTTAACATATGAACTTAGTCCCTACCCTCCAGCTCTCTTTGAAACCAGGAACAGTCTTTGCAAAGCAGACACACCTCAGCTTGCTCAGGCAATTCGAGACCATGTGGCGAATTTATCAAGTAAGGCTGTGATGAACTCTTTTCCCGAAACAGATTATCACGTGCTTGATGGTGGCTCTTTGATCCATCGTTTACCATGGAAGAAAAGTGACTCTTATAGGACGATAGCTGTGAGCATCACTGTGAGACACTATGGACAAGCAAGAGTGGTGTTCGATGGCTATGGTGAAGGTCCCTCAATAAAAGACAATACACATCAGAGACGACGAAAACACCTCCATCCTACTGTTAGTTTCACTGCAGAAACAGAAAGGAGGACTTTTTGTCTCGTGACAAAAACAAGGCAGATGTAATTGCTCTCATCAGTGTAGCACTAACTAAAAGGGGATGCCATGTCATTCAGTCACCAGGGGATGCAGACGTTGATATTGTTAAGGCAACTGTTGAACGATCGCATCATTGCACCACAACGCTGGTCGGTGAAGATACAGATTTGCTGATCTTGCTCCTCCATTATTCCAGAACAGACAATGAGGTCATTTATTTCCGTTCTGATGCAAACAAACAGTTAAAAGAACGCAAAGTGTATAATATTAACCTGTTGAAAGAAATTTTAGGAAAAGATTTGTGCAATGAGTTGCTCTTCGTACATACCTACTCAGGATGTGATTCTACTTCAGGATGTGATTCTACTTGGTAAAAAGTCAATATTCCATAAATTAGTGAAATCTGATCCTATCATGAAGTCCTATGCCAGTGCATTCATCCTTCAAAACAAGTATCAAGAGGACATATCATATCTTGGAGAAAACCTGATGGTTGACCTCTTTGGTGGCAAATCTAATGATGAGCTATCATCACTGCGCAATGTCATTTTTACCCAAAAAGTGGCAATTAAATGCTCAAGATGTTGTCACTTCTGAACGGCTTCCCCCGATATCACCTGCAACAAGATTCCATAGCCAACGTGTTTACTTTTAAATTATGGTGTGGATGAGGATGGCAAATGAAATGAACCCGACTGAATGGGGATGGAAACAGGAAAACGATCAGTTAATTCCAATTATGACCGAAAACAATGCTGCACCTGTTCCCGGGGATGCAAATCCTCGCGATGTGGCTGTAGACGCTTTGGACTCCCATGCACTGCTGCATGTGGCATTTGCCAAGCTGAAAACTGGGACAATCCAAACAACACTCAAGAGGTCGAATCTGAGGAGGAGGATGATGATACTCAAAACTGAATGTTATGAAACTTTTTCATTGGTGTTTGTGCATATTATCAAAATGATTTAATAGCTCAAGAGATATCAATAAACCTGAATTTTAGTCATATCTGATTTTTTATGTTATATATCTAGACCAACATCATTTTTTATAATCTCAATGTGTTCCTTGCCCCCAAAAATATGAGTATAGACATCAAAATCATTAAATTTGAGCTGATAGTTACCTAGTTATGATCATTAAGAGGTTTTGGCGGCCATCTTGAACGCCATCTTGGAAAAAACACTTTTCCGAGAGTCCAACTTTGGTAAACTTTTAGTATGTTATAAAGTACACTTACCCCTACTGGAATCAGTTGAGAAACCTTTTGTAGCAATTTTTTGGGGGTTAAACAGTATTTTGACCTAACTATACCGTCATACTGGAGTTGACTTTACTGGCCATTTATGGGTTGAAAACTATGGACAAAGGCGCAAAATGTACATACTTATTTTTATTTGCTTGAACACTAGAGCTGTTCATTTAGATCTTATACCTGATATGAGCACTCATTCCTTTGTCTCAGCTTTATTGAGATTCAGCAACAAGTTTGGTATTCCATCTCACATATATAGCGATAATGCTAGATCCTTTCTAAAAGGATGTGATGTAATATCTGAAGTTTTCTCTTGCAGCCAATTTCTGGAACATTTCCAGACCTACAATATAAAACATGTTACCATACCTGTTTACTCTCCCTGGGTAGGCAGTACTTGGGAAAGGTTGATTCGAGTAGTGTATTCGAAAAACTGTAGGTCGAGCTAAAATAGAATATTTTGACATGCTCACTCTCTTATGTGATGTTGAAAATGCAGTTAACTCTAGACCATTGACATATCGAACTTCTGAATCGGATCTAGAAGTGATTACCCCGATAGTTTTATCTATCCCAACTCTAATTCCAATTTGTTTCTGAGAATTGAGGGAGAAAACCCCACACTTTCAGAACCTCCTTCTCAATCCCTATTATTACAGTCCCTATCAAACAGAATTCATCTACTCAAACACTTCCATGAATTGTGGAACAATGCTTACTTGTTGTCCCTTAGAGAAAGTACTAAAAATAGTTATGAGCATAGAATTGAAAATAAGATTGATGTTGATGACATCGTTCTCATACGTCACCCACAAAAGTCCAGACCATTTTGGTTGCTGGGTAGAGTTGTTGAAGTCTTCAAGGGAGATGATAATAAAATCAGATCTGCCAATGTGAAAAGGCATGGTTCAATTCAAAATTATTCAATAAACCATTTGGACCCTTTGGAACTTCAACAGCTCACAAATGAATCGATATTACCATGCAACAATGCCGATGAAACACCACCTTTAGGCCATTTGTCGGTAGAAACAGTTCGGCGCTCTGCGCGTTTGATGGCACAAAGGGCCAAAAGCCAATAACATGTGATTATTATAATGTGTAATGTATTTCTGAGTTAATTACCAGTGTCATTTTATTGTTTATGTATATATGCTATTTTCTATTGATATTTGCGCTATATTTCCCTATATGATACAATGCAATTGCAAATAGCATTTTTCTTGTCCTTGGGAATATATTGGAATTGTGATTCGTTTGATTGCACCCTGTGGTTGTGTACAACTTCCACAACCCGCAGCCTTTTGCACGTACACAGCCAAGTCATACACTTTTTGCCACTAAATCTGTCACTTACCCGTTTGCTTTCACTATCAGCACTCCTCTTACCAATTTTCAGAATTTTACCTATAACACCTTACCTTTACCTATTAAACCCCTAACTTTCCCTTTGTTAACAAGTTTTATTAACTTCACCGAAGGAAATTTTGGCAACTGCAGATTTCTAAGAAATCAAAATGTGAATACTTTTTTATTATTATATCATCTTCCTTTCCTCCAACTTACTTCTCCACTCGGGGTTTATCAAAATCCCAATACAATTTATGATCTTTAAAATTTGGAAATGATCAAATTTATATATATATATAAATATAATTATATATATTATATATAATTCGTTGCTGAGTTGACATTTTATATTTACGATCCTTCACAAAAATACGTTTTTCTCAAAATATCTTTGAGATTAAGCTCTGATATTTAAAATGTGCATCACACAGAAGCTACCCTCAATATCTGACGCTAGTATATATAATTTGAAGTGACTTTTTTTTCTTCGAAATAAAGATTGAAAGACCCCTTAAATTGTATATTCACCCATTATTGTAATGATGAGACATGTTTTGTGGAAGTTTTGGAAATTATTTTACTGTGGTAACGTGTTTATAACCTTTGACAACCATTTGAGTTATTATTGTTTTATTTATGGTTAAACTGTCTGATTGATATTCAGAGCAAAAACAATGAAAGTCCAACGTCATAAAAAATTAAAACCGTAAAATTTTGACGCGCTTTAAAATTTGCTGAAAATATATATTATTTTTTTTTCACACTTATATCGTCATTTGATTTCAATATGTTCATTTTAGATTTCAAATGACATCATAATTGTGATCCTTGGTCTCAAATACCTCAGAATAGAGGTATTACAAGTTATTCTGTCATGCTTAGTTAAAAAGTTATCTTGCGCACGGTTTTTAGTGGCGGTCATTTTGAATCATCTAATATGGCCACTAGGGGGCAAATTTCAATTGTTTATCGGCAGATTCTGAAATATCTAGGTTATGTTAGCGTGTGATAAAAAATTAGACTTTTACAATGAAGTGAAAAATTCGATCACTTTTTAAGGTTAAGCTCCCCAACAGTGATTTGTGTTATATACATGTATGTATTATTTTAAAAAGTTGTATTTTTTTTATTGTGCCCACAAGCAGATTTGCTTTGACACTATAACATATTTTTATACTCATACTAAGATGGTTGTAGAAGTTTCCTGTGCCAGAAAAATACTTGCAATGAAGAATGTCCAGCGTTACCACGAATCATATTATACTGTACCTGTTAAGCCCGGTACACACGGTGAGATTATCTCACAAGATATGTCATATGAGACTAATCTTATAGAATATATCGCATGAGATCGCCTGTGTACACGGTGAGATTATCTTTTACGACACTGGCTGAGACATATGCAGACTCTGGACCAAACTGTATACATTTTCAAAAATAAAAAAATGGTGGCACACAGCAAGGTCGCACTGTTAAAGGCATGTACATCTATTATCTTGTCCACGATTGTAAAAGAAACGACAGGCAAGACGAGCCGCAAAAAGACGAACTATTTGGGCTCGAGAAGGTATTAAAAATAGGAGTGAACTCGGTGCCTTCCAAGCCTTACAAGCACAGCTTGAAGACCTAGACTCAGAGTCATTCAGGATTTTTGCCAATGGACAAAACGTCAAAACACATGGATAAATCAGGTCACATATAGACACTATGGACATTATACAGTACTCATCATGTACAATAAATTATAAGTATAGTAGGTTGTGGGCCCAGGGGCTCTATGTGGCATCTGAATTCGATTAAGATAGTGGCGCCTCTGATCTTGTCTCGGGGAAATTGAACATGCATAATTTCTGAGCGACATCTTTTGGGTCATAAAATTGTGTCTCAAGCACGGTACACACGGTGAGATTCACCATCCAACTCTTTTGTTGAGACAAATCTCTTGAGATAATCTCTCACCGTGTGTACCGGGCTTTAGACTTTAGGTAATTCAAACATAAATATCAAGCTAATCGACACATTTGATGTCTTGGCTCTTTTACAAAAGGGGGATTTGCGTTTAAATATAAAATATGGCGGCAATCAATTATGTTTTAGTCTTCTCAGTGAAACAAGGGTGGTAGATCTGCTACTGATATATGAACAGCTTTATTCAAATATGTTCCATATGTTTCTGCAGATATCGTGGAATGCGAGGATGAGAAGTTATGTCAACATAAATGTGAGAACATCCCAGGATCGTACGTGTGTAAGTGTGAGACCGGTTATCTTCCAGACACTGCTGATAAACATTCCTGTCAAGACATCAATGAATGTAAGGATCAGAATGGTTTCTGTGATCAAGTATGTTCTAATACAAAAGGGAGCCACAAGTGTACATGTTACGATGGCTATAGAGATAATGATGGGACATGTGTGGACGAAGATGAGTGTCATTCTAAATGCAAAGAAGACGGACATAAATGTACCAATACTGAGGGTGGCTTCTTCTGTTATTGCGATGACAATTTTCATATAAATGATGGCGGTTCCAAATGTAGCCCCGGAGCACAGACTCCAAGTAAGCCTTTAATTTACAACACTCGTTTTTAAAAGAGTCCTAACATATCCCAACGGACACGAAAGGCTGAACTTACTTACTTACTTATCTCCTTACCTCATAACCTCCTTACCTCCTAACCTCCTTACTTACTTACTTACTTACTTACTTAATTCAATTTAAAAAGTAGTAATAATAAAATGTATCTATGTTTAATTTAGGTAACGGGGCCCTACATGTCAAGTGCTCTGGAGCGATGCACATCTACCTGGATGGAGTGAAGCAAAATATGAGTCTGCATGAGGGAGATGATTCTCTTCTTGCTGTACACTTCCCTCAACTTACTAAGCTCGTGGCTCTTAGCTGTATGTCAAATTTGGACACCGTCCACAAATATCTTGTGGCCAGCACCACAACTGGGCTGATAACAGACAGGACGTGGAAATGTTCTAATGAGGCAAAAGGTACATGGTACAGTAACGATTTTAACGACACTCAATGGAAAGCCCCTGTGAGTACGCAAGTCAGCGATCACAACAAACACATTAGCAATGCCAAGATGATCTGGGTACAAGGGGAAGCTGGGCAGCCAGTTACCACAGTCTACTGCAGGAGACAAATAGGTAAGGCTTATGAGGCAACTCACATCGCCGTATTGTATATATATATATATATATATATATATTAGTTTTATTTAGGGGTTTAAAACACTTAAATATAAAGGATTTGTTTCTGAATCGTAAAAGCAACTTTAAAGCAATCATTCTGTGCATTTAAAGTGCAACTGATAGCTGCAATCGATTCCTGATGGCCAAAAACATAAGGCGAAAAGCCGAATGGAGACAAACATAAAAAAATCGATTTTTGCTGGCGATCGTCATATTGGAAAATAAGTTTAGTCAATTTCACGAAATAGTACGGGAGTTTTGCATTGGACTTGTCAGAAATGTTAGGTGGGAAGTGTATCTACTGTAATAAGCCATACAACCCTTTTTAGCAAGCTGCTCAGTTTCTTTTGTAAGAATGACTACACTAGTACATATATTTCCACATATGTATTTATGTCGTCGGTATAGGAACTCGACTGAAGATTAAAATATCAACATGTTTAATCCCTATCAATTGACCCAACAACTTAAACTTACCGAAAAAGAAATTTAAGAATATAAACAAAATAAACCAAATATGTACATTGTAGAGTTCAATAGGGTCAAGCGCACCAGATCGACTCCAGACTTAAACTTCAAAATCCATGCGTGATCCGCATGCCAACCCGGAACATATATTCTAGTCAGGGAAAGTTGAGATTTTTTAACAAAACCTAAAACAAATTCCTTACCATGAACGATGGCCGAAATCGGTAATTAAAAAAATCGAAACCAAACATATTTTGTCATGGTATGCTAATTTACCATATATTTTATCAGCGGTGTGTAGACAGTTACGTTAAGTGTAGTATTATTTATAAAATAGAAAGATATCAACAGCAAAAAAACAACATGGCCGCCCAAAAAAGCAAAGCTCGATAGTGATCAGAAAATATTCACGCTTGACTTTTTGGTTTCAGTAGTGCAACATGCAAATCTTATGTTATCGATATTATTATTGTTAAATGTTTTTTTGTAATTAGGAACTACATTTTATTGTGTCTCTATTAAATGTATGTGTACTATGTATGTGAGTACATGTATGTGAGTACATTTGTCAGCATGATATCGTTTGTTTAGTTGAAAGTATACTAGACTCTCAGAAGACTATCCACTTCTCAAGTTATACTGTGTATAATTTTGGACGGCAAGTGAGACATAAAAAAGCGAAGCGCTGTTCTGGTGGTATAGCTATTTTAGTTGCTAATCGGGTGACCAAACATATTTAAATTAAAAGAGTAAATGAGTGCTTGGTGTGGATCACATTTAAGAGCAGTGTTAATACAAATACTAAAAAAAGAATAATAATTGGTGTCGTTTATGTACCACCAATAGATTCGAGCTATAATGGCACAAACCAAGATATTTTTGACATTATTGAACTCGAATATACTAAATGTGCAAACAATTATGATATTTTTCTTTGTAGGGATTTCAATACCCGCACAAGTACCTTACCGGATATTATAACAGATTAATTTACTCTTTTAACGGTGGTCAGCCAAACTTTGTATGCTCTAATATCTTAGCCGATTCACAGCGACACTAAGGCAAACACCTATGGTAAACTGTTATTAGAACTTTGTAAAAATACAGGTCTTATTATTGCAAATGGTAGAATTTACCAGGATAAACACAGAGGCTGTTTTACATACTATAATATAAATGGTAAAAGTGTAATAGATTATATGTTATTTGACCCAAACTGTTATAATATAATAACAGCCTTTGCACTAGCACCTAAATTAGTCGAATCCGACCATTGTCCTATCGAGTTTGGCCTGGAAATTGAACCACTTTGCAATACACATGAATCCGTGAAAGATTATGACCATGTGACTGTGTATAAAGCTTATTATAAACATATAATTGGAATGTTTCGCAAACTGACCAATAGTAAATATCTCTACGAAGGGATGAGTGTAATAATATAATAGATCAACTGATATTAAATACCAACAGTGATCGATCAAGCGATTATATATGTAGCCTCATACATAAAATATCATTACTGCATCTTCTGGCATTTTTTAAAAAAGTCAACATTCACAAGAATAACAGCTCCATGAAACAGATGCCAACCAAGGCCTGGTTTGATTCTGCATTCAATGAGCTTAGAAAAACTATAAATAGGCCTACTTATGCAAAGCGGTCGAATTTAATTCACACCAAGAATTAAATTCACACAATTGAGCTATACCAATTTTACAATTGTTTTCTAAAACAAAGTGAGCCACCTACCGGTCAAAACGCAAATACAAAATCACTGTTTAATTAAATAAACTTTAATGCTATTGTGTGAGTGCCATGTCGTGCGTGAATGACACACATAATTATTATCCGTAATGTGTATTGTTATTACATCACTAAGTCTGCAACACTCAAAAATATCAAGGAATCTCCGGGCATATAGCGAATGTGCATACATGGTCACATATGGCTCGGGAGTTACTTGTTTCGCGGACTTCTACATTTATTACATTTACCTGAGATTATGTTTCATTTTTAAAGTACTACATGATTTTTAACGTCGTTTTACTACATCACTGTACATACTCCAGTATCATAATTATGCATTTGTATATATCTTTAGGCTTCTACGCTTTCCAGAGTGTCTTTTTTGCTGTCATATATGATTTGTGGATCATACATAGTAGCTATTTTATCTCTGATTTTGGTGCGAGAAACAAAATGATAGCCCCCCTATGTTCACATATATTGTTCGAGTAGTAATCAATTATCTGTTATTTTATCGCAATATCCAGTGTTTTACTATGGCAATGCCTTTTAACATGTAGGAGCTTTGTTGAGTGGTTAAATGCTCCAGACAGTCGAATGAACTGATAACATACATGTTGATCTGGTCTGAGAATGTTGGCTCTAGTGCCACGATGATGTAAGAAGATCAAATGTACCCCCAGAAATTTACCACCTTGGTTTGACTCTTGAAGTCCCAAAAAAAGGAGCAAGCTTGGACAAAAATCACCTATGTGGTGGCTGAGATACATTTTAAAGAGGCTGTAATTACTTTTTCAGTGGCCGAGATCCTTTATGTAGTGGGTGAGATAACTTCTAAGGTGACTGTAATGACTTCTTTAGTGGCCAATTTGAGTTAGTTTTCTTGTGGCCAAGATCACCTTTGTGGTGGCTGAGATAACTTTTAATATGACTGTGATGACCTCTTCCGTGTCCAAGATCAGTTCATTTGTGGCCAAGGGCACCTTTGTAGTGGCTCAGATAACTTTGAAAGTAGCTTCAGTGGCTGCCATCAGTATATTAGTGACCAAGATCGTCTTTGTAGTGGCTGAGATAATTATTAAGGAGGACGTGATCATTTCTTATGTGGCTAAGACAACTTTTTATAGTGGCTGAGATTATTTGGCTGTGGTCACTTCTTCCGTGGCCAAGATCATTTTTAAAGTGGCTCACATCACTTTTAAAGTGGCTTCAGTAGCTGACATCAGTTTGTTAGTAGTCAAGATCACATTTGCAGTGTCCGAGATAATTATTAAGGAGGATGTGATCACTTCTTAAATGATCAGTAAATTATCAGTGATATTGACCGAGCCATAACTCAATATGCATTTTTCGGTAATGGCGGTACAAATTTGCATAAAGATGGCACGTGGGACATTTTTCAGCTTGTTCACATATCTACTCGTTTCCTATGTTTTTTCCAAGCTAGATACACCAGTTAGAAGTATATTTCCGAGGGTGCCCGGGAACCGTATTTTTCATCTGGACTAATAAGCTTATCAAAGCCACATCCAAAGGTTATAAAAATTATTTCAAATAATACCAAAAATAATGTGAAACATAAAAAATTCGGAAAAATACAAAATGGAAAGTGAAATGAAATTTAATTTGAGCAGAGACTACAGACAGGCGCGACAAATGTTCCATCAATGATACATTTGGCGGTCATGTCCTTTATTTATTGTAAAACAACTTACAATCATTTAATCAGCACATTTGTAAACAAATTGATGATTAATTATCACTCCCTATGTTATTTCTGTGAGATAGTCGGCCATTTTGTATTTTACTCTGCTAAAAATCCTCCTATGAATAGTAAACAAATTTTGTGTGGCTAGTCCAGACCATATACAAGACCGTGGTACAAAAATAATTTGGCAAGGAATTGTTTTAGGTTTTTTCTAACTTTCCCTGACTATTATGTTTGTTGGCCTGTAAACCCCGCACGGTGCCGGCTATCACCAACATGCAATGCTTTTGCGCACGTGACCCAGCATCTCATGTTCGGACACTTTAGGGTCACAAAGAAATGATGAGAGGTCAAGAGAGAGTACAATAATTTATGATTCGAAACGTAAAATGACAAAATCTGGTATTTTCTTTTTCAAATGTTTACAGTTTGCATACAAATAAATTGTCAATTAAATACTATGGCTGGCCCATTTTACTGAAATAGTTACGGATTATATCCCACAGCTACATCCCCTGATTAAGCACTCCATTATGTCCACTACAATGATTCTTCTGTGTTCTCTTCAGCACGTGTGTACCAGGTTTTTAAAAGTGAAACTCTCACAAATCTGTGAGACAGATAATTGTTGTACATTTTGTAATTAAAAGTAATGTTTGGTCACTTAAAGTTGTGGATAGCGGTAGAACCGAGCCCTGGGGGATATACTCCCTTGTAGCACAATGCCGTTAGTAAATCAGCAGAATCAACAAGAACAGCTATTTTTATATTGTGGTTTAGTAATCAATGCGTAGATATAATGATGCAGCCCTTTTAACAAAACCCGCCTCTGAGGTACATGTAGAACGACATTCTGCCTAATCATTCGCAGTTCAATATCACTAAATGTTATTTGTAATATGATGATACCACCATACAGGTAAGGAAATTTAGGCGCTTTACAAATGCTTATTATACAACCCTCCATTTTCAAAGGCGTGACGATATCTGCGACATTTGACCAGACTGGTACTGTATACAGTGAAGGAGGACGGCTTGGTGGAACTAACCAGGATATGAGAACCTGGACCTACAATTTATCACCTGGAACCAAGGTCGTGAGCTTCAAGGCAGAAAATGAAGGCAAACTCCCTAAACATATGGCTATTTTTTCGAATAATATCACAACTGACGTGAAAAGGTTTGAGTTACAAAATATTATGTGTGCCTATTTTATCCCCTTACAATCTAAAAACCTCAACGCCTTTTATAATGTTTTAGTTCCTCACAAAGTTGTTGTTCACAAGACCAAACATCTCCATCTGCCTATATAACCTACATCTACATGTCAGTGTATAGTTATTTTCACTATAATGTATTTTTATATATGTAAAGTTATGGATTAGTACTGTTCTTTATATGTGATCAAATAATATCAGTCGCAGCAGTAGTGTTTCTGTCCAAGACCACTAAGACAATCCCAGCAAGCACATGGAGCTAAACCAGTGTTGGTTTGATGTTGGGTTAGCGTCGCAAACCAGCATTGGGACATAGGTTTTTTTGTCTGCTATAATAAAAACATGTTGATTCAAGTTTGACAAAGGTATATTATGGCTTCAGTTATATATCAACAAATGTGTATGGCCAATATATCATTTTTTCACAAATTTGATAATTTTGCGGCCATTTTGAATTTATTAGCCTATTTTGGCCAAACGCAGCCGGAGATGCACGTTTACCTGAATTTTTACGTTCGCACACATCATAATGATTCAAAAAACCATTAATGTCCATTCCAGGTGGTACCTTGTTCCATTTGAAACAGGTCTAAAAGCAAGTTCCCAAGTTGCGAAGTTCTCCAGTTGCGAAGTTCCCAAGTTCCGGGAACCTTAAGTTCTCAATTTTTAGGTTCCAGGAACTTCAAGTTCCGAAATTTCGAAATAAAAAAAGTTTTAAAAAAATTTACAATAGAGTCTATTTTATTTTCCATTTTAACAAAAAAAATGTTTTCTCCTATTACAGCAAAAACATTTCAGATAAGCCTAGTGCATTATAGGCCACGGATTAGAGTATTGCCAAGCGTATTAGCTCACTTGCGCTCGAATTGAATTAAATAAGGTTTTCTAGCCTAGGCCCTAGGCCACCTTTTTGTGCACATAGGCCTATGCCAGAGGAAGGTTCGAACCAGCTATCTCTGATTACCATGCTTTAACCACTGCACCAGAGACCGCGCACTTATGTGGAAATGACGAATAGGCCTCTATGTGTAGGGCCTTATAATTAGCAGCAGCAGACACCAAGAAAGAGCCATATTTAAGGAGTTACCTAAACCGGCGGTACAACATTTGTCCACATGTCTAGAATTGTTCCCAGGGGTTTCTAGATACAGAATCTGGTTGATGTCATTGCTGAGAATTGGCCACTTTTGTACACCTACCCGATTTTTAGAGAAAATATTCGCTAAAATATGATTTTCGCGTCATTCTCACTCTATTATAATGTTGGACCATTTAAGTGAGATATTGTAGAATTTAGTTTTATCTATTGATCAGGTCATATATCAGTGGAGATAAAATGGTAAAAAATGATATAATTTTGCACTTGCATCCTACCCCTAAGAGCTATTTTGAATTTTGTAAATATGTCGCAAAATGCTATTTACCAAATTTTCAATTTTTCGCATTTTTTTGCATATAGTTTATGCCAACAGGTTCGTTTCTGCACTAAAGTCTCTACGAGCGGTACCATTTAGTCAGGTCAAAATAAAGTTCAACCCCCAAGAAATTGCTACAACAGATTTCTCAATTGATTCCAGTAGCATGTTTTGGGGGGCAAGGAACACATTAAAGCCATTAATAAAAATGGGACATTATCTAACGGGTCGACTGGGTATTTACAATATATTGACCCAAAAAATGCGTTCACTTGGAAGAAAATGCAGCAGATTGTGTGGAACCTAATGTCATAGGTGATGTATATTTACTGGATATGTCTGTCATCTTTGCTGCTGATAATGTGGATCAAAACATCATCACTATTGACGGCAAAGGGAAATTTCATGGAATGCCCAGGGTGTCATTGCCTCTGTCATCCCTCGAAAACAGACAAACCATCTTATTCCACGAAGACAGATCTCGGAGCTGAAAACTGAAAACAAGACGAAAATTCCTATCTTGTCGTACAGGTTTCCAAGGTATGCATTTGGACCTTCGGAATTTTTTTTTTTCAAGATGGCGTCCAAGATGGCCGCCGAATCCTATTAATGATCATAACTATATAATTATTAACTAAAATTTAATGATCTTGATGTCTATACCCAGGTTTTTGGGGACAAGGAACACACTGAGATGATAAAAAATGTTGTTGTTCTATATATAATAAAGCAAAAATTAGATATGGCTTCAATAATGGTCGCCAACACCTCCTAAGTCTCCCAATGACCATAAGGACATAATTATTGACTAAAATTCAGGTTTTTTGATATCACTGAGCTGTTAAATCATTTTGAAATTGAACTCATGTTCTTCCACTATCACCTAATACACAAACACCTTTGTCCAATGAATAAGTTTCAGAACATTCAGTTTGGAGTATCATCATCCTCCTCCTCAGTCTTGACCTCTTGCGTATTGTTTGGATTGTCACAGTTTACAGTTTGGCAAGGACCACATACAGCAGTGCAGGGAAGTCCATACCGTCTACAGCCACATCGAGAGGATTAACATCCCCGGGAACAGTTGCAATGCATAAATTCCCCAGGCGCAGCATTGATCTGGGTCGTAATTGCAATTAACTGATCGTTTTCCTGTTTCCATCCTATTTTCAGTTCATTTTATCTGTCATCCTCATCCACGCAATAATTTGAAAGTCAACACGTTGGCTATGGAATCTTGTTGCAGGTGATGTTAGGGGAAGGCGCTCAGGAGTTACAAATGTTTGAGCCTTTGCCTTTTTTTGGTGAAAATGACATGGTGCATTTATGATAGCGTATCTTTAGATTTGCCACCAAAGAGATCCTCTCTAAGATCTGCTATGTTCTCTTGAGATTTGTTTTGAAGGATGAATTCACTAGCACAGAACTTCATGACAAGGATAAGATTTTTCTAATTTCTGGAAGGTTGACTTCTTGCCAATGCTGAAAACTCTTGAAGTAGAATCACATCCTGAATAGGCATGTACAAAGAGCAACTCATTGCACAAATCATTTCCTAAAGTTTCTTTCAACAGGTTAATATTATACCATTTGCGTTCTTTTAAATGCTTCTTTGCATCAGAACAGACACAAAGGATCTCATTGTTTGTACTGGAGTAATACAGGAGCAACATCAGCAAATCTGTATCGTCATCGACCAACGTTGTGGTTCAATGATGGTATCGTTCAACAGTTGCCTCAACAATATCAACGTCTGCATACCATGGTGACTGAATGACATGGCATCCCCTTTTAGTTAGTGCTGCACTGATGAGAGCAATTACATATACCTTGTTTTTTAGTTTGTAATTTTGACCACGCTTCTGATAAGTATTGTCTTTTATCAAGGGACATTCGCCATAGCCATCGAACACCACTCTCGTGTGTCCATAATGTGTCCCAGTGAAGTCTGCAGAAGACTCAGCTATTGCACTATATGAGTCACCTTTCTGACATGGTAAACGATGGATCAAAGAGCCACCATCAAGCACGTAATAATCTGTTTTGGGTTCATCACAGCCTTACTTGATAAATTTGCAAAATGGTCTTGAATTGCCTGAGCGAGCGGAGGTCTGTCTGCTTTTCCTTGAATGTTCCTGGTCTCAAAGAGAGCTGGAGGGTAGGGACTTAGTTCATATGTTTTTTCCTATTTCAACAAAAAACATTTTAGATACTGCCTTTTGCCTTTCCACGCATTATAGATTGCCAAGCTGCGCGCATGAATGAAATTAAATGTGGTTTTCTAGACCGCGCACACTAATTGTTATGTTCAAATGACGAATTCGGCCTCTATGTGTAGGCCCGACGTTGACCCAAAGTTGAGGTAAGGTTTGTCCAACGTCTGTGACCTTACCGCAGCATTAAACCAAGATCGGGTCAATGTCTGTTTGATGGGAGATTTACAGCTGGTAGGCTATTAGGCAGCAATCCACAGAAGAGTTGATCTGAGTAGGCCCAGTTGTTTTTCAAGTTCAAAGACTATTATAACATGCCGCTATATATGCATAGAAAATATATAATGATATATAGGGCCTAGGCCTACAAATCACACCTCGCAGATGACAACCCAGTTCCCTGACCCAATGCTGGTCTTACGTTGGGCCAGCGTTGCAGACGGTGGTCGAACATAAAACCAGCATTGGGTCAATGCACGTGTTTGTTGGGAAGGAATCCATGTAGACTCAACGTTGGTCCTTAAAATATCATCGATACTGTTTCCACTGTTATTAAAGGGACTGGCCCAGGCTAAAATCATCAAAAAATCGGTGATTTTATTTCGGGTTCTTAATATGACCATATGATGTAAACATGTACATAGACTAGTACTGCAAATTTTTATAATTTTTGTGCTGCGCATTCATCAGTTAGACTAGATATAGAGACGAAATTCCCGCATTTCCTATTTTTGACATGGTTGTCAATAATTAGAAATCAGGAATTTCGTCTCTATATCTAGCCTAACTGGTGAATGCGCAGCACAAAAATTATAAAAATTTGCAGTTCTAGTCTATGTACATGTTTACATCATATGGTCATATTAAGAACCCGAAATAAAATCACCGATTTTTTGATGATTTTAGCGTGGGCCAGTCCCTTTAAGTACTGTCACATGTCATAATTTTCTCACGGGTTGAGATGCTTGTTGATTGCCCCCGGGGGGGGGGGGCGGTGCAAACAGCGTCGCGCGTGGAGGGAAGACCTCATAAGCTCTACCATGTCTACAGGATATTAAATAATAATGCCATCAATCACGACAAAGACCCAATACTAGTAATCGTTTAATAATGTTGTTCTATCGTCGGCCACCACCACTCGAGCTCGAAAATACTATATCTGGGAAAATATCATATTGTAATACTCTTTATTTTAGATTTTGTATATTAAATTTGCGGTTCTATTGTAAATTTTATTTCATACCTGTAGGCCTAGGGCTAGGCCCCTATATATTTAATTTCACATCGTGAAATGTTTGCCAAGATCGCCTTAAAATAAAATATAAATATGTGAAAAACTAACTTTAGTCTACAGCACTTAAAATTAATACTGGGTACCAAACTGTTTTTCCGACAAAAACGATTTTTGCAAATATTGTTTTAATATATTTTTTCACTTATTTTAGAATTTCGGAACTTGAAGTTCCCGGAACTTGAAAATTGGGAACTTGAAGTTCCCGGAACTTGGGAACTTGGGAACTACGGAACTTGGGAACTTGTTTAGGGTATCCCTGTACATTCACATCTGGCCCTGTCACTATGCCGTTGACAATGTTTTTCAGAGTAGGATCATATGTGAAGGGTGAGCAGGCTTCAAACTTTGTCCGAATTTTCTCGAGATCAGATGCATCTCTTTTGCTGCCTGCTTCAGTTAAGTCCTTGTGTTGTGTACTTGTAGTATAGGTTAGGTTTGTGAAATCCTGCATGTTGTACTTAGATGTTAAATGTGCAGATAAAGTCCAGGGGTTCCGCATGTCCTCGGTCATCCCGCTGCCACGAGTTAGCCCACCAGTGCTTTTTGAGACCTCATGAAAGTTGGATTACAAAATCACTACTAAGCACCGCCCAGCACTGATTGCTCCTATGAATAACGTGACACCCATCAAGGAACTTTCGGTAAACTTCGGATTGTTTTTCCTCCAGGTTGTTCATTTGCTGCAGGTAGTAATGATCGAGCGGGTCACAGGTAATTGAAGTGCCCAGCTGCAGCAAAGACAGTTAGGCAATAAGACACTGCCTGCAAATGCACCAAACAAGATCCAGTATAATCCGCCTGGATCAACTTTCTTACCATGCACCATGCACAATAATGTTAGATACAGTCAATTTTCCCGTAGCTGGGGAAAAGCCAGCAAATTTTACGTCTAACCAAAAAGGCATGTAATATGTTCACATAGCTCATTATTTGTATTCCAAATAAGTCTCTTTTAAGTAAACAATAGTCATATAACATATTTGAATCAGAACTAAACATTTATACCACACAAAAGTCAGCTTAGAGAAAAGTATTTTGATTATTTACTGAAAAATAGGAAAAGTAAGGGTTAAATACCAGCTTAGAGGTCCCTTGTGCATTTGTTAATGATCAGACACAAAATATTTTACATTGGTGAAGGCATGCGACAGTAGCTTTTCACCGATATCAAATATATTGATATAGCTCAAATTTTGTCTACTCATTGTGCCAAAATGGGACATACAATCAATTTTCCCGAGGCTGAAGAAAAGCGCACAAATGTCCAACCAACAAAATGTGTGATATGTTCACATAACTCTTTATTTTTAATCCAAATGTGTATCTTTTAAGTCAACAATAGTTCTGGAACATGTTTGAATTAAAACTAAACATTTATACCATACAAAATTTAGCTGAGAGAAAAGTATTTTGACTATTCACTGAAAAACTATGTGAAACTAAAGATTAAAATACCAACCTAAACCTCTCTAGTGGATTTGTCAATGGGCGGACACAAACACTTTTGCATCCAGGTTAACGCCTGTGTCAGTAGCTTTCTATTGATATTAAAGGTGACATATCACCCTTTATATAGTATGAATAAAGTTGTGACAAATAAATCAAAGTTGTGCCCCATCTAGTGGCAACTTTGATTTATTTGTCACACAATTATTTATACTATATATGGGGTGATAGATCATTTTTAAATATATCGATATAACTCAAACTTTGAGTACTCAGTGAGCGAAAATGTGTAATACACTCGATTTCTCAAAATCAGACCAAAATCGCACATATTTCACCTATAAAATGGTCAATTTTCAATAATAAGCTACTACCTAGAAAAGGCCACCAGACATTTTTCAATCTAGGGATATGTAGCTAAACAAAAAATAACATTGGAATTAGTCCCTTTGAATGGTACCGATTATCAAAATGTCAGTGCCTGGCTCATGGATTATATGTAATATTGATGTTCTGATACAGGGGGGGGGGGGGGGATACAAAGGGTTTCTGGTAACGTCACTGCATTTCACAGCATGGGAAATAGGGCGAGCTTTGGTCAGGTTTCGCTTTCTCTGCTTAAATCTAAATTTATATCCTGCTTGTTATAATGTTTGTATATATGTTTTTTATTAATGAAAGTTGACATAAAGATATTTATCGAGATATTTAATTACAGAGAATTTGAAGGGCTTTTCTTATGAACCTGATTGATTTATTTGGAACTTCCAGATGGAAGTGCTCAAAAGATACAACGGGAAAACAATCTCCTGAGTGGACAATGGCTGAATTTAACGACACCCTCTGGACATCGCAAGAGTTCACCACAGACGACATTAAGCCGCCGTCTTTGTTCGCTGACGATGGTCCATGGATTGTACATAACCCATCTGATAAGGATAAGACTTACTGCCGTTTTCGTCTCGGTAACTATAAAATATACATACATGTAGTATACATAATACATATATAATTTAAAATCTATGCATAATTTAGAATAATAGTTAGTGAGTATCTTTATTAGGCCTATTACCCAAGTTATACTAGAGTTCATTTAACCCTTACAGCGCGGGGATCGACTTTAGTCGTCAGAATCTGACGTCTGTAGACGTCAGATTCTGACGACTGAAGTCGATCCCCGCACTGTAAGATTTAAAATATTTCTAATGGTCGTAGCCCCATAACATATGTGTTCCATTGAATTGGAAAGAGCTAACTAAGACATTTAGGATGATTTCAAATTGAAAAGAACCCTTTGGTTGCGATGTTTTTTTACAAATTAGTTCAGCGCTTTATGGGTTAAATGTCATATCAATGTTTCTATTATGCAGTCTTCTGGTCTTTACTGATTAAATAATTATAATATAAATAAATAACTTAAAACTAGATAGCTGTTTCCTTGTCATTTTTTAAGTCGTAAAATTAAGCTTTCTTTGGTTTACTCATTCCCCAAAACAGATATTTATCTAATATCGTGGGGAGCCTCCGTGACCATTGACCAATATGTGGCATGCTCTGTCTCAAAAAAATTGTCACGGTACCAGTTTAGAATCATGTATATGTAGCAAAGTATCATCTGATAAATGACCATCCCAAAGAGGTTATCTTGGTCCAGTTTAACTTGCATGAGCACAAAGAGGCCTATTTCATTCAGTTCATTTCGTTCGTTAGTTCGCTCGTTCGTTCGTTCGTTCGTTCGTCCATGCATTCATTCATTCAACCATTTACTCATTCATCTATTCAGTCTTTTCTGACTAAATAACTTAAAACTAGATAGCTGTTTCCTTGTCATTTTAAAGTCGTAAAATTAGGCTTTTTTAGTTTACTCATTGCATTCCCCAAAACAGTGATTCGTTCGACTAATAAGACGGAATAAAAACGATTGTAGTCATGATTAAGAGCTTTGGGGGTTCAATTAAAAAAGGCGTACACTATGTCACATATATAGAGCATCAGAAACGATCTTATCTATGTGCGTACAAAAAAATGATAATTTGAAACTTATTTCGCCTTTTTATTATTTCATTCTTCAGACCTGTGTCCACGGAATAAAAATACTAATTGTCACAGTAATGTTTCTAATTAAATTGTCTCACATATCGTGAAATAAAAGTAAGATAAACGCATTTATAGCAACTACGGGGGGGGGGGGGTTCACACTTGTGTTATTTATTTTTTAACTAACGATTTTATAAAGCGCAATTCCTAAATATAGCTCGTGGAGCAGTACAGTATTAAAAACAATTAAAACTCCATGATCAGAGGCCATTTTTAACAGTTCCGTGGAAATAGCCATTTCTTCATGCGTGTACGTGGTGTCTTGTAAAAAGAACAATTTTCAGATGTTTTTTTAAAAATACATTGTTTTTTGGTCGTGTCGACAATGGAATGTCGTTCCAAAGTCGAGCGGCTGTCACAGAGAATGCTGCATCACCGTTCAACTTCTTAGGCTTCGCCAAGCACAGTTCTATCGGATGCGGATCGAAAGCAAAGAGTAGGCTTGTTGGTATCCAATAGTTTAGTTAAGTAGACAGGCGCCATGTTGTTCAAGGCTTTGAATGTATACGAACCCAGGGCTCGACATTTGCCCGGTGCAACCGATTTTAGGTGGGGGGGCAAGTAAAAAAATTACAGACAGTGCCCCCGTGGGCAATAGCTTTAATTTACAGCATTTTAAGTTTCAGCGACGGCAAGTACCCCGAAAATGTTCATGCCTTTCTGGCAAGAAGGTCCAATCAGTTAGTGTCTAGCCTAGAGAAGGTGGTATCAACAATGGCTCCCAAAGATTTTGCAGAATCGGCTGGTGCAACTGTTATTTCACCCCATTCTATGATTTCGAGGCAATTTTCCAAGATGGCCGCCATTTGCTCATTTGACATGATTAAGATGTCATATATCCGAAACTATATGGTGATCCGTGATCCCTGGGCCCTCTATGATTGGTATTATTTTGTTCAGGGACCGCTTCTGAGCTGAATGTTAGCACGTGATATGTAGGGACGAAATTTGCAGTATGACCGATTTTTGAAAATGGCCGTCATGAAAAGTAAAAAAAAGACCAGATTTCGGCCAAAATATGCTCCAAATCGCGTTATCTGAGGCCTTAGATTTTAAAATTTTCCGGGGAAGCATGCCCCTGGACCTCTCTAAAGCATATATGAGGCTGGCTTTGCCAGCTGTGGTGAGAATAAATTATGTGTACTGTACGGACGAAATATCCAATATGTCCGACTGTCAAAATATCTGCCATCAAAATAACGATATCTTCTGAAATACACAAGTGATTTTAAAAAGATGATGGTAGTGGCTAATTGTACATTTTCGCAGTCAAAGAATCTGCTAATAGTTCAATTACAAGATTAAGTAACTTGATGTCATGATAAGTGTTTTGTATTTTGCTGATTTCCCACTGAAATGGGCCTTTGGTGCATATTTAGTTTAATCGCCAGAATGGTACCTTTGTGGAAACTGTGAAATATATGCATAAATAGAAGATGACGACAATGAATGGTTTGTTTGGAACTTTTAATTAATTCAAATGACATCAAGGCACATGTAATAATCAGCTTGATAACCAAAACCATCTTTCATATTGTGATTCTAGCATAATATTTGCACAGATTCTAGTAGAATAATGGTGTTTGAGGAAAATGTGTTGGCCGTTGAAAAAAAATAAAATGGCGACAAATTCCAAGTTGGTAATCATTTGTGCAAGGTCAAAGTGATATCCTTTTCGACAGAATATAAGCAGATTCACGATTTTTTATTTTTGTGTCTACAAAAGGATTTTCGGGTATGCCCAACACAGTGGTGTGGCCTGAAAATGCTTTAAACTTTGCATTTTGGGTAAAATCCAAGATGGCCGTCCTTTGTTCAAGGTCGCTCTACTCGTCGCCCTTTAATGCAGCTTGGTAACCATTTTAATGCTGTCTGGTCGCCTTTAAATGTCTCCTCACAAGCCCTTGAACGCCTACCCCTCTCCATTTAGCGCCATTGCGTCGTCCTGTAAAGTTTTCTCATCACCCTTGAAAGCCTTTCTGTCGCCCTTTAGTGCCTCTTCAGCACATTTTAATATAGCACCGTCAAACTTTACCGCCTTTCCATCACCCTTTAACGTCTCAACGTCATGTTTAATTCATCTGTGTCACTCTTTAACGCATCTTCGTCGTAAATTAAGTTATTTGCTTTGTTCTGTAACTTCTCTCCATTATCCCTTAACGCCTCTTTGGCACTTTTTAATGCCTTTCTATCGCCCTTTAAGGTCTCACGGCTGGGTTTAATGCATCTCTGTCGCCCTTGCTACGGGGTGTTTATGATGGAATTACACTAGGGGGAATTAATTACTGAAATAGATAGATCAAAATTTGGGACGTGACATACCGATCCAAAAGACTAATATGAGACAGACGAGGTTGAACTGACGGTAATGATAAGAACAAAACAATTCACATTCATTGACATTTTAATTTCATGAATCATACAAACAGCACAATATCGTATGACGATAAACTATCTTCAACGGTCCAGAATATGAAAAGAGAAGCAAACTTTAATACATAGAAAATATGCGTCAAATATCAAGTTTGACAATTACTCAAAATGCCTGGTTAACGCAGATAATATTCTCAAAAAATGTTATCTGCGCTATCTCAAACCATTTCAAAGATAAATTTAAATAATCCTATGCTGAACAATATAAAAGAGAATTAGTTACTTATCTCGCAAAGATGTACCAACATTACTAAACTATATGAAACATCAATATCAATGTTAACAATATCACACTCTCTTTAACAATAATATATTTATGTCAATCACACATCAGTCATTCATCAGCACACACAACAAAATTATAAAAACAATAATACCCAAACCCCAGCGACCTGGAAAATAGACAACATATCAGTGATCATCGTGGAGAGGTTTACATAGTAAAGTCTAGAGAACACTCACCACGATATCTCAGTCTCCTTCGTCTAAACAGAAAAGTGTTGCCTAATAACGCCGATACAACCATATTTAACAGAAAACCTCAGCTGTACACAATCATACATTCTCTACAATTATCATACATCCCGAGTCACTCATGGTTCACTGCTTCGGCAGGTAGGCCTTCTGCACGTAGGCCTCGTGCACGTAGGCCGGCATTACCATTGGCGTTGGGACAACATTGGTCCAGCATATATTCACATGTCATACAGTGAACCAGATACATTATTATTGGCGTTGGGACAACATTGGCCCAACATATATTTATATCTCTCGAACCAAGTACTGTAAACACATTACATTAACCCCTTGGGTAAATGAAATGAATCGGGCTTTAGGCCACCTTTGTGCACATATAGGCTAAACTGTAATAATAAAAACGATTGTAGTCATGATTAAGAGCTTTGGGGGTTCAATTAACTCATAGCAGTCTAGGTCCGAGCCCAGCTCGGACCTGGCATTTATGACGCTGCAGTCTAGGTCCGAGCCCAGCTCGGACCTGGCTATACTGCTTAGCCATTCATCAAATGACATCACTTGCGCAACTATGAACCAAGTATGGGTAGCCTGGAACACAAAGAGTTGACTTATTTGCATCACAACTGTTTCCAAAATAAAAATCGAGCTCCAGGCTCAGATGAATACGAGGCTTTTGGTATTTCCCAGATGAGTTGGGAATGTCAAACTTGGTGCATCTCAAAATTTGAAATCCAGTATGCATCTCAATTTTTTTTAGAAAGATTGCTAAATCCCATGGTAATAACTTATTCACCCTATTAATTTGTTTATAAAGACCTATTGAATGCTTCTTCGAACCATTTGTGATGTATTTTAATATATTTTATGTGAATTGCTGTAATGTTGTACTCCTGAATCTCCGTGAATTACAAAAATACCATTTTTAAACAAAATTTCCGAAAATTTGACTACCTGATTAGCATATTCAAATGACTGTCGGTTGCCATGGCAATATCACATTGGCCGTTTAAATGAAGTGTATGCTTGATATATATTGTATGTGTGTTGCTATGGTGTATGGGAAATACATATGCCATAATTCTAAATTTATATTAAAAGTAAGACATTATGTCTCAAAATCACAAAAATGGCCAGACCACACAGACGTCCTATGTCAAAACGGCCAGACTGCTATGAGTTAAAAAAGGCGTACACTATGTCACATATATAGAGCATCAGAAACGATCTTATCTATGTGTGTACAAAAAAATGATAATTTGAAACTTATTTCGCCTTTTTATTATTTCATTCTTCAGACCTGTGTCCACGGAATAAAAATACTAATTGTCACAGTAATGTTTCTAATTAAATTGTCTCACATATCGTGAAATAAAAGTAAGATAAACGCATTTATAGCAACTACGGGGGGGGTTCACACTTGTGTTATTTATTTTTTAAATAACGATTTTATAAAGCGCAATTCCTAAATATAGCTCGTGGAGCAGTACAGTATTAAAAACAATTAAAACTCCATGATCAGAGGCCATTTTTAACAGTTCCGCGGAAATAGCCATTTCTTCATGCGTGTACGTAGTGTCTTGTAAAAAGAACAATTTTCAGATGTTTTTTAAAAAATACATTGTCTTTTGGTCGTGTCGACAATGGAATGTCGTTCCAAAGTCGAGCGGCTGTCGCAGAGAATGCTGCATCACCGTTCAACTTCTTAGGCTTCGCCAAGCACAGTTCTATCGGATGCGGATCGAAAGCAAAGAGTAGGCTTGTTGGTATCCAATATTTTAGTTAAGTAGACAGGCGCCATGTTGTTCAAGGCTTTGAATGTATATCTCAGTCTCCTTCGTCTAAACAGAAAAGTGTTGCCTAATAACGCCGATACAACCATATTTAACAGAAAACCTCAGCTGTACACAATCATACATTCTCTACAATTATCATACATCCCGAGTCACTCATGGTTCACTGCTTCGGCAGGTAGGCCTTCTGCACGTAGGCCTCGTGCACGTAGGCCGGCATTACCATTGGCGTTGGGACAACATTGGCCCAGCATATCTTCACATGTCATACAGTGAACCAGATACATTATTATTGGCGTTGGGACAACATTGGCCCAACATATATTTATATCTCTCGAACCAAGTACTGTAAACACATTACATTAACCCCTTGGGTAAATGAAATGAATCGGGCTTTAGGCCACCTTTGTGCACATATAGGCTAAACTGGGCCATGAGAACCTCCTGAGGATGGTGAAATGATTGAGATGACACTGTCCTCCAGACACAGGATTCGAAATTCGAGCCCTGGCGGTCTGAGGCCGAGCATGCTACCTCTCGGTCACGGAGGCTCCCCACAATACTGACTTTCACACGTGGATGGGGAAGAAACATTTTTTGTTTCTTTCAAACCGCCGAGACCGGGAACCGAACCCTGAACTCTGGCGTGAAAGGCAGCGGTGCTAACCACTACCCTAGGGCCCCCGCCCAACCCCTTGGGTACAAAATCCCGCAATATTCCCCCGTCAAAAAAAAAGGGTATAGTAACTTTTTCCAAGTTTTAATCTTAAATACATTGTAACGAATATAACATTGTCTACAATATCATTTTACACATTTAACTAATGCAGTGTAAATAATCAGTCACCACATTTAAGTACTGTAATTATCATTTACTCTATTGATGCTATTATCATTATAAGTAATATCTTTATACGTTTCTAAGCGATACGGCTTAAAGAATCAGCCACTACATTATCACATCCTTTAATATGCCTTACTTCAACATTGTATTCCTGCAAAGCTAGACTCCACCTCAACAGTCTCTGGTTGTCAGTTTTCATTCTCTGCACAAACACTAAAGGATTATGATCACTATATACAATTGTAACATGTGGAGAAGAACCTAGGTACACATTATAGTGTCGTAGAGCACTTAACAGTGACAAGGCTTCTTTCTCCACTACAGAATAATTTTGCTGATGCTTAACCAACTTTTTTGAATAAAAAGACACTGGATGATCAATTCCGTTGTCATCTACCTGCATCAAGACAGTTCCCATCCCGATAGCACTAGCGTCGACTGCTAACTGAAAAGGTTTAGAAAAATCAGGTGCCTTCAACACAGGCTCACAGGTCAACATTGATTTAACCATTTTAAAAGCTTCCTGCTCAACAGGAGTCCATATAAACTTTACTTCCTTTTTCAATAAATTAGTCAAAGGTGCTACTACATCAGCGAAATTCTGACAAAAACGCCTGAAAAATTCAGCCATCCCAAGGAAACGCATTACAAATTTACGATCAGTCTGTGATAGAAACAAAGCTATAGCGGCTGCTTTAGCCATATTCGGCTTAACAGTACCATTACCAGCTTCATGACCGAGATATAATACTTGCGGTTTTCCTAGATTGATGCCTAATCCAGCTGCTCTGACCTGTATAAAGAGGTTACGTATGTGCCCGAGATGTTCCTGCCAACTGTCCGCCCACGTGGCTACGTCATCAACATATGCTTCTGTTTTCTCCAACTTCCCGGTCACTCTGTTGATTAAGCGCTGGGAAATTGCGCTGGAATTCCGCATACCAAACGGGGCTACTTTATATTTTGGAAGCTGCCAATATCTCTTTAACCAGTCAAAAACACTAATATATTTTGCATTGCCAATCTTATCAATACAATCTAATAAACGTGGTATAGGAAAACTGTCTGGCTTGGTAACAGAATTTACTCTCTTGAAGTCTGTAACAAATCTATTAGAACCATCTGGTTTAGCAACAAGAATACATGGTGAGCTCCAGCTACTCGAGCTAGGCTCGATTATATCATGTTTCAACATATAATCTACCTCCTTAGACATAGCAGGGTCTTTCACGGGATTCACCCGATACGGATGCTGTTTAATTGGCCTTACATCCCCTACATCCACATCATGTTTTATCCAGGATGTCTTAGGTGGACTATCTGGGAAGATATCCTGAAACTCATGTATTAATTGTTTTATGTCATTTCTCTGTGATGCGGATAAATGTTGTACTTTTTTATCAATATTACGTATCCATTCAGAGTTATTCATTTTCGGTGAAACATGAACATCAAATTCATAATTACCATCAACAGGGTTATCTTTACATTTAATATCTCCACTCATGGCCATTAAACATTTATTTTCAATTTCAACATGATCAAATGCTTTAGACAAATCGGCATACGACAATGTAGCCTCAGCTCTATCATGATACTCCTTTAACATGTTAACATCGCAATGTTTAGTTGATTTACGTTGATCTGGAGTATCAATTACATAATTCACTTGTCCCAATTTCTTAGACACTACATAAGGTCCAGAATAACGTGCGGGGATGTGCCGGGTATTGGTAATAAAGCCAATACCTCATCACCCACATAAAAATTACGTTCTACTGTACCTTTTCCGTCTTGCCACTGTTTCATCTCTAATTAAACTTTTTTTCAAATTTTCATGTGCGAATTGCCACGCCTCAGTCAATCTCTCACGGAATTCTTGAACATACAATAAAACATTTCTATCATCATTAGATTTTTCAAGAAGGACTTATTTAAGTGCCTTCAACGGACCACGTACCTCATGTCCAAAAACGAGCTCAAAGGGAGTAAAACCTAATGTTTCCTGAACTGTGTCACATACTGCAAACATTGAAAATGGTATACATTCATCCCAATTATTTTTGTTATCCACACAATAGGCTCTCAACATGTTTTTCAACGTAGAATGAAATCTTTCTAGAACACCCTGGCTTTCCGGGCTTATAAGCACTTGATAATACATGTTTAATACCAAATTCTTCAGTTAGTTGTTTAAACACATTTCCGTCAGATTTATACCTCTCACTTTGGATGACCTTGGGAAGTCCGCGTTGGCAAAATAATGTTTTTAAAGCATTACATATAGATCTTGCCTTAATATTCCTTAATGGAAATGCTTCAGGATACCGAGCGGCTGTACACATTATTGTCAACAAGTACATCTTACCTTTTGATGTAGGATTCAAATGTCCCCCACAATCAATCTGGATCTTTTGAAAAGGTTCTGACATAACAGGTATTGGTAACTATGGGGCTTTGGCAGGATGTTGCCCAGCCTTCACTGAAATCTGACAATTATGACATGATTCGACATACTTAAGATACATCCGAATACCAGGCCAATAAAATGATTGCAACAATTCGAACGTGGTCTTAGTACGCCCATCACACATGAAATAAGTGATACCATTACAATTTGTAATATTACTTTCAATGGGTGCCCTTCGTCTGATTTTAGCTAACTGGGGGTCCCTCTGTTGCATCATAACTAGACCAACTGACATCTCATGGATATTATTAGCCGAGTAAACAACGTCTCTGGGCGAGCGCAGCGAGCCACAGAGCCGTGAATCTAGTATCAAAGTGGCTTTGATACCAACTTTAAATTGCTCTTCTGGACTTAATCTGATGAGCTATGGCCAATCTAACATCATCTTGCTTATAATTAATATTTTTTCTTACATATCTGTGATTCTTGAGCTGATATGTGACATATTGGACCTGAATTTAGGTAAAATACAACTACAATTCACGGCGGGATAGTTTGCATCAACCTTCGCCAGTGCGACATGAGCGACATCTATGTGAGGAGAATTCGTCCGCTGAAGGGGCATGCTCAGACCGCCTTAAACTTGTTGATCAACACAAAAAACACGTGGGTGAAGCACAAGAAAAACGGCAGATACCACGTGCGATGACGTCATCTACCACGTGCGATGACGTCATCTCACAAAATCTCGCGTTCCCACCCCACTCCACCCGAGATCACTTGGTAGCCTCAAGTGTAGTTTCGGATAAATAACATGAATATAAACTTACTTTCCTTTTCTAACAATAAAAAATCTTCACATATATGCGTCAAATATGGTAGTGAAGACGTGTACACTGCAGGTAAGTCAGCGAATTGCGATTTAACCCCGAACTAGGTACAGTTTATTTCTGTGGCAGGACAGCGGCTGTACACAATTCAGCGCCGTAGGCCGATCAGCGCTAGGTTATTATCATTTATATGACTATCAGCTGTATCAATGCTATCTCGATAATCATTAACAACACTTACATCAGGAGTTTTTGGTAAACTCATAACCGGACAACCTGAGCCATTGACAGTACAGACCTTGTTCAATTCCTGTACCATCGGTCTCTTGTTTGCTCTTGACATGGTGATCACGCAACACGGAAAAACATTTTCCATGCCTTCTCCCTCAGAAGTACGTCGTGAATCAGCCAGGAGGCACGGTAACTCACTCTTGCAGGTAGAGTTCTGCATGACGTCATTGGCCAAGATGCAGCCAACACCATTCAGAGGCATCTCCTCCACAACTGCAACACTAATAAAACCTGTGTACAATTCTGAATCTAAATATACAGATACTACTGGTAGCGCTGTTCTACCAGTTACAGTTTTCAACATAACATATTGTTCTGTTTTTTTTTAATGAAACCCCTAATGCTTGACATACTCTTTTAGACACAACAGTTTGATTACTTCCGGTATTCCTCAATATTCGTACCTCAAACTTTACATCAGATTTAGGGTCAAGGGTCAACACACCTTGATGTATAAAAGGTGAAAAATCATCAATACCATTAGATTTTCGCACATACTGTGTTTCTCTACACTAATACATGAGTCAATTTTGATTATTCGACAGACCGTCAGGTCCCAGTTTCTACGACACATTTATAAATGCACTTGCCTTATTCTCAGCACTTTTACAAGATTTGCCGTAGTGCCCCATCTCCCGACATTTAAAACATTGAATTGTCGACATATCACGCTTCTCAAAGGATTTCCCTTTCTCTTTGGTCCTTCCAGAATCATTGTCTTTTTTTTGTGATGCTGCGACCGGGTGTTTCGACCCATCTTAAAATGAGATTCAGACACCCCAGTCCTTAATATATGTGTTAATATATGACAAATTGAATAATCATCAGCAGTTTTACTGGCTTCATAAGGATCTTTAATCTCTTTATCATCCAAATGTACTTTAACCTCAGAGGGTAACTAGCGTTTAAATTATTTTAATAATATCAAGTCATACAATTTTAAGTATTCATCTTTAATATCACTAGAGTCAAGCCATTTATCAAGATCTAATTTCTTGGCACGTAAATAATCAACATCGGTTTCTGAATAAGACAATTTTCTATTCTTTTTGAATTTTAGTATATATGATTCAGGCCTCAACTCATACTCACGTAACATCAGGCGTTTCAGTTCTGCATAACCCTCGTTCTCAGGTGACAGGTTAAAACATTTCTGTGCACGACCATTTAGTGCACTCTGCACCATGATCACCCATCATTCTTGAGGCCATTTTAAGGCTAGAGCAACTTTCTCAAAACAACGAAGAAGCTCTTCAAAAGAATCTTCATTAAACATGTTAAATGAAGGCATTAATCTAAGAGATTTAGCCGGGTCAAACATACCCACATTCTTAGGCCTACTCTTTTCACTGTCAAGTTTTAACTTTAACATTTCAAGTTCATGGGTACGTTGCTCACCTTGCTGTTTCATCATCATCTCTTGTTGTTTCAACTGCATCTGCAACTTCTCCTTCTCCCATGCCAGCTGTTCGGTCGTCATACCTTTGGACGGAGGCACAGCTGTGGGTGATTCAAGAGAACGCTTGAGCCTGTGCAATTCACCGATATCAAGTAAATCATGATAAGCTCAATAAAAGATTATTGATTTAACAATATCAGCTTTTGTTTGATATTTTGTGAATTACCTGCAGTTGGAACATCAAGAGAATAATGTTTTGCGACCAGTAACAAATCAGGTCGTTTCTCTTTTTCTAGACACGCTTGCGTGCACACAGTTTCTAACGTCTTGGCCAATTGTGCCATGATTAAACACGTATAATATGAATGGTATTCTCACCACACGGAGTACAACTCACTGTCTTGTCTCAATTTAAATTTCAATTTAGCCAAAAGTCACATGCCACTTATCATGCCACACTTGCCCAGGTTATCCACTGTAATACGGGGTGTTTATGATGGAATTACACTAGGGGGGATTAATTACTGAAATAGATAGATCAAAATTTGGGACGTAACATACCGATCCAAAAGACTAATATGAGACAGACTAGGTTGAACTGACGGTAATGATAAGAACAAAACAATTCACATTCATTGACATTTTAATTGCATGAATCATACAAACAGTACAGTGTCGTATAACGATAAACTGTCATATCATAGCTGGAAAGTCAGGATTGTATTTTTCTCTCTTCAATTCCTTTTTCTTACAGGTGAAACTGGCGAGATAGGTGAAAGTGGCGAGACAGGTGAAACTGGCGAGGCAGGTGAAAGTGGCGAGACAGGTGAAAGTGGTGAGACAGGTGAAACTGGCGAGACGGATGAAAGTGGCGAGACAGGTGAAAGTGGCGAGACAGGTGAAACTGGTGAGACAGATAAAAGTGGCGAGACAGGTGAAAGTGGCGAGACAGGTGAAAGTGGCGAGACAGGTGAAACTGGCGAGACAAGTAAAAGTGGCGAGACAGGTGAAAGTGGCGAGACAGGTGAAACTGGCGAGACAGATAAAAGTGGCGAGACAGGTGAAACTGGCGAGACAGATAAAAGTGGCGAGACAGATAAAAGTGGCGAGACAGGTGAAAGTGGCGAGACAGGTGAAAGTGGCGAGACAGGTGAAACTGGCGAGACAAGTGAAAGTGGCGAGACAGGTGAAACTGGCGAGACAGATAAAAGTGGCGAGACAGATAAAAGTGGCGAGACAGGTGAAAGTGGCGAGACAGGTGAAACTGGCGAGACAAGTGAAAGTGGCGAGACAGGTGAAACTGGCGAGACAGATAAAAGTGGCGAGACAGATAAAAGTGGCGAGACAGGTGAAAGTGGCGAGACAGGTGAAAGTGGCGAGACAGGTGAAACTGGCGAGACAGGTGAAAGTGGCGAGACAGGTGAAAGTGGCGAGACAGGTGAAACTGGCGAGACAGATGAAACTGGCGAGACAGATGAAACTGGCGAGACAGATGAAACTGGCGAGACAGTTGAAAATGAAGGTGGTCACGGCAAATCAGTAGTAGGCCCTGTGGTTGGAACATTGACAGTTGTTACTATAATGATCGTGGCCGGATGTGCAGTTTATGTGATGTAAGATTTTAAACACTATATTATATTGCTATGTGTATTATTGCACTGCCGAACTTTACATTGGATAATTACAGTTTAATCTGTTAAGAAAAAACACTCTAAGCATAAAGTTATCATATATAATATATATATATATCTTAATTTCCCAGCTTCCAAAAACTAAAAAGACGACGTGGTTTTGTTAACAACGATTCCGAGGATACACGTATAACATATCGGTCACTGGAGGAAGGTTAGTGAGGTTATTATTTTGTTGACTGGTTAATATATTTACTATACTGATACGTGCGTACAAATACATATTTATTATATTATAAAGTCGCATCGTCCCTCATATGACCCTCCCCGTTATGTTCCCTAGAGATCTAAAGACCACACAACAAGACAGGACTGATAATTATAGACATGATAAGGGACGACACAACTTTAGCTATGGTATTATCTTTTTATCTAATGCCACATTTTCGGCCACACTAGCAGACCACTTCAAGATTCTAACAATGCCAGTACTACCAAATTTTTGCATCTTTGATAGCATGGCAAATTTATAAATGGTATGTGTTATAAATGGTGGTGGTGATGATGATGATGACGATGACGATGACGATGACGATGACGATGACGACGACGACGACGACGACGATCGTCTAGTGATCTGAGATTATTTATAGATGAATTTGTGTTAGTTGTACATGTGTTATTTCGTGTAGATTGCTATGCTGGCACACCGAGTATCTTGAGGAGGTGTGTCCAACCAACGCAACAAAACATCCTGTTTATGATATCTTGAATTTTTTTGAAAATTGATATGTACATAATGTGTGTACACAAACTTTATGTAATTAGTAAAATCAGGTACAATATGTAAATATCTTTTTTTCAATATTTGCTAAATATATAAATAATTGAATCATAATTTCCTACTTTTTCTGAACATTGTAAATATGCTATAGTATAGCTTGTATTAACTTCTATTACAGTAAAGTAGCACATTTAAACATTCGGCCTACCTGTATTAGAGAAAGAGTCTGACTGGTTTGATTGGTGCTTCCAGCCACCATTTGGGACTGAAAAGATTGGCCCCGTCTCGAATCGCGAATCAATCAAACTGAAACTTATAATACTGTACATTATATGAAAGTGAGAGCATTTGGAACTTAACTGACGAATAATGTATTATATATAATATTATATACAGCTTTGTATTTGTATACGTCAAATAAAATTACTGAACTGAACTATTGCGGGATGGTCGAATACGTTTATACCGGGTTTCCATCTTTTTTTTTTCAGATGAAAATCTCTAAGAAAATTAAAGAAGATAATTCAACTGCAAGAAAGATGCCGGACAATCATTATCTGCGGTTTACTGGTTGGGACCAAAGGTCGGAAGTGTTACTTTTGACAGTGGTGTTTGTACATATTGTGGTGCATGTAGGCCTACATAGCGCCTCTGATTTGACGAATCACAACAGAGCATTGGTATCATCTGGTTATGAACCATATAAGAATATTTTGTTGGGAAAGTATTAAGACTAAGGCTTTGATAAATTGTTTATTTTCTGTTGACCCTTACAACGCGGAGTTAGTTTGGTTTAACCCTTTAAGCCCGCACGATGCATTAAAGCATCATTTTACATCCCTGAAAACAGACTTAATTTTCCTACAACTGCGTTTTTAGAATGAAAACTTCCATGAAACTCTTTTACCAATTCATGGCAATTTTCTTTAATTTTTCACCCACATCAAATCATCTTCATCCACTACAAGTCGAGAATTGCGACAGCAATTCGCGGCTTGTAGTGGATGAAGATGACAGTGTAAAGTCAGGCTTGAAAGGGTTAAACCATGGAGACTAAATTTTGTTTTTTTCAATTTAGAACCACCATTAATGTTCTAGTTAGCTCTTTCCGCTTCATTTAAATACCTGTGGTATGCGCTAAGGACCATTATATATATTCAAATTATTTCAGTGCGGTGTGGGGACGTCTTTATACGTTACATACATCAGATTCTGATGTATAAAGACGGTCCCAGCGCTGAAAGGGTTAACCGTTAAGGCCCAGATATCTTTACCTTGAAGATCGGTCCAAGTTGTTTGTTTTCCCAAGTCCAAACATGCTTATCACTATTGTTGTTTGGTTATTTAGCCATGTTAGAGTCGATGTGAAATATTATATGCACGTATGTGACCCAAAAGAAATCCACAGACAACTTTATATCTAGAAGGTGATTAAATTTTACCTACTTTGGAACTTATGTGAAACAATTGCGATGTCTGCTGAGGGCAGGTCGAGACATCGCAATCGTTTCACACAAGTTCCAAAGTGAATACAATTTAATCATTTTGAGTTTCTACATGAATCTTGGAACCATATATAACATATTCTCTACAACTTTATAACTATTATGCTCATCGATTATGAAAATCCTGTACATCATCAGTAGTACCGTGCAAAGTCAAAAGGCGGTATATGCTTACTTTACAATTTAAGTAAGCATATACTGCTTATTTGACTTTGTATTGCATAGTAGGTCTAACAGTTACTGTACATAAACGAAATGGAAATGTAAAATTCGTATCAAGTGTGATGTCACCACACCCATTTCGACTAATGGTGACAATAATTTTAGTTTATTGATATGTGCAATTGGTCAACATGATTAAGATCAGGGTCTGCATCCTCGTACAAATTACGATATATCGTAGGCTTCAGACTAGTCGGGATGGCCATCTCGACCAATCCGAAGCCAGGACATATCGTTACTTGTACGAGAATACGGACCCAGCTTTGGCGTCGGTTCAAGTGCTGATATTTATATCAACAATCGAGCTCAACTGTATGGTAGACCTAATCAGCACACTGCAAGGCGGATTCAGAACTTGGAAAAGGGGTCCGATGGGACATTTGTGGGTCTTAAAGAATCATTCAGCTTCAAAACGCGCATGCCTGGGACGGTCAAGTGTAGGCCAACAGTAGCCTATTGAGTACAGATTGACGGCATTATTATAGCCACTGAACTGATTACAAGATACTACTCAAACGAGACATTGATTCAATGCTGTTTTAATGGTAGGCCAACGGCTGCGACGCTGGCCCAACATTGAACCAACATTAGATAAATGTACAATGTTTGAGAAAAAGTCCTCCTGCCCAGCAAACGCAAGACATTTGTATGACATTTATGCAATGTCGGCCCAACGTCTTCGACGTTGGTCCAACATTGCATAAAGTCATACAAATGTTTTGTGTTTACTGGGTGACAATACAAACTTGGGGGTCAAGCAGTTTCCAAATCCCCGCAGTAATACAGTCAGTTTGTTTGCAAGTAGGCGACCAAGTAGGGACAAAAGACAAGGGCTTTGAATTATTACCTCATAGATGTCGCTCAAGTATATATGAACTTGCTGTGATTTGAGAACTTGCTCTTAATGAGGCTTTGGGTATGAAACGCATATTTAGTATTATTATGGAATAGAGCCTTGGCTTACCCACGGGCACTATTGCCTTCTGGGGGACCCTTGTCCCGCGAATTTTGACAGTTGACTACACCTTTAAGCATTTTTTGCTATTAATTTAAGACATAAAACAATAACTACTGACATCGACCTAATAAATGGGGGTTCCGGACCTAATCGAAGGGATTTGGACAATTCAGTTTTCGAAATGAGAGGGTCAGGACCCCCCCCCCCTGACACCCTCCCCCCTTCTCTGAATCCCCCACTGAACGAATTTGTGTGCCGAATGTATTATCCAAGAAATACACAGTACTTTATATTTCAGGTCGGTAGTTTTGGTTACTAGTTCCTAGTTTGACATTGGAATAAGTAATAAGCTACTAGTTCAACATTCGAATAAGTAGGCCTACTCAGCTCACATTTATAACCCATAGTTTAAATCTGTAAATTAACATGCTACACTATATATGATCAATCAGTAGCCACAATCGTTACAGCATTGGCCAACCAATGCTTGGAGAGGCTGGGCGCAGATGCTGACGGGAACCAGCCGGGCCAATTGTTTGACCACCGCGAACGCTGCTAGTTACTTGTTCAACATTCAAACTTCCATGGGAGACGGCGGACGCCGAATGTTGAACTATGAACTAGCGGGTGGGGGGGCGGTCGACGGTCGCTGAGCGTACAGGGGTGCAAAAGCCTTGACGGGGCTATGCAGCGTGTGAAGCATGCTGATGTACGCTATAATGATGCTGGCAGATTGAATATATAGATTATAAATGTGAGCTGGTTACTGATTCGAGTGTTGTAAATGAAGTAACTGCATACATGTTACTTATTCAAATGTCGTACTAGAAACTAGTAACTAATTTACTAGTTTCTAGTTAGACATTCTACTACTTCGACACTCGACGTCCTACTACTGAGTAGTAACTGTGGTTACTTATTCGAATGTCAGACTTGGAACTAGTAACCAAAATTACTGATCTTCTTATTTCAGGTTACGGTGCGTTGATATTGTTTGCTTATCCAGTCTCTATATATATGATATATTCACCGCCCTGAGGTCGTATGTCTCAGGTAACGGAGGCAATAATAGTATAATACCAAATTCTGAGTAGCATTTTGTTGTTGACTCAATCATCCAAGTAGTATGTCTACTACAGTTTAAAAGGGAGAAATGGTGCAAATGACATGCTTATCAATAAAATGAATGAACAAATAAATAGTGCAACGTAATCTAACTTCTCTGGTATCATGTCAATAAAAAATAAGGCCTAATCAGAAGCCGTTTGTCACCCTTATTTTCTTTGCCTACAGTCATATTAAAGGCACAACAAAGCTGAGCAACACAATCTCATCATTATAAACGCAACGCTGATCCGCTGTTGGTTTGATGTTGGGCCACCGTCTACGACGCTAGCCCAATATCAAACCAACAGTGGGTCAACTTCTCATGTTTTCTGTGACAGCGATGCCAAATATGGAAGTGCACCTCGAAGAAGCGGTGCATATGGAGCTGAATGTACATCGTTACCATGGCTACCTAATCAGAGATTTCTAAAAAAAACTGTGATCCTAGGAATCTCCCTTATAAGCGCTAAGCACGACTATGATTATTTTTAATCTGTTTGACTGGCGGGTTTGAAAATCACAGATGTTGGGAGTGAAGTGAGTGTTTATACATGCACATCCCGATTTGTAAATAGTTGGTCTCAAATTATTAAACAAATATTAGTAATTTCCACCACTTAAAGTTGTTTTAAACGAATAAGTGAATGAATACATAATCACTCCCAATGTGTTTGAATTGGTTGTCACCACATTATTAATGAAAGTGAAATATTGTTAAGGGCAGGCTTTTAACCTCCATCACGCAGAAATATTTTTGCATAAGTCATGTAGACCAAAGTGTGTTTTTTTCTGTTTGAAGTTTAAAGACGGTCCCCGCGATGAAAGGGTTGACATTTTGCCTGCCAAAGTATCTTATTTTACCCTTTAAGCGCCGATATTGCATGGAGATCACAGTTTTTTTTCAATTTGAAATCATCATAAATGTCTTAGTTAGCTCATTCTGATTCATTTGAATACCTAGCTATGTTATGGGTATACGGCTATTATAAATATTTGTACACTTTACAGGGCGGGGATCGACTACAGACGTCAGATTCTGACGACTAAAGTCGATCCCCGCGCTGTAAGGGTTCGGAGCACCCACGTGAAGTTCAAGTGTCTCACTACCGCGACTCACAACTGCAAATATGCGAAAATGTAACTAAGATAACTGAAACGGTCAAATTTTCTTTTACATTACTAAATACCACAGCATGCACATGAGCATTGTTCGCCATTTTCCAGCAATTACGTACAGATACTGATCAAAGTGCAGAGCCTTGTAATTTATATCTCTGTCCTGATCACATGGACCAGAATTAAGCTTATTCATAGTATGGGGACAACCAGTTCAGAAATTGGCAGTGATTATTTACTTATTCAGTTATTTGTTTAAATTACAGAAGCACGCTGCAGTTTCATCTCCGTTAAATCTGTTAAATGTCCCACCAGAAAATATTAACATTTGAATATGCTTGGCTTCAAATAAAATAATTAATTATATTTATTCAAGAACGATATATATTCAAGTAAGTATTACCGTGCTTGTGGGAAGTGAGTTTTTAAATAAATATCCAGCAGTAAAAAGTATTAACGGATCAACCACTCATGCTGATTATCGGAATCTGGTAGAAAGCAGCATTATAAAGAGATTCATATCTTTTTGTGTTTTTGATGGCTAGCATCATCTGATGTACCCCTTTTTTTTTAAAAAATGAACGATGCGTTTGTAAACCATGTAAACATAGACAGTGACCATAATCAGTGCTTCGATTAATAAAGGTTCATCAACATTATTGTATGTTTTTTCTTTTAATTTTCATTTTTGATGATATTGATGAGAATAAAATCTATGAGTCCTATTTGTTTTGCCTCATTTACTAAGACAACCAGCCAAATAATCTACATCTAATATATGGACACATGCAGGTAATAGGTGCAATAATTGTCGCTACAATAAAGATTTCATTGAGCCCCCAGTGTATTCCCAGAGTCATTGATGTTGGGTAAAAATAAAGGAATACAGTCATAACGTCGCAAATGTATGAAAAGAAACACAACCAGTTCTGTCAAGTGTATTGAGCTTAATTAGGCTAATATAGTAGTCATACAAATTGAAAACAGAACATTTAATATTTAGATATACACTGTAAACTTGTTGTTGAGTTGAGTTAGCTCAATTAGCTAGATAAGTGAACGTAAACCAGACGGTTTTACCTTTATTTATTTAGTCAATTGAACGTACATTATTCAATTATGATTGACTTAGGCTCAGACTCTTTTATTTGTCATACACACATGTTAAACATAATAGTCAATATAAAGAACAGAAAAATCATAAAAATTATAAAGATATGTACGACAGGAGACCTTCACTAAGATCTATTGATCGCTAGCGTGAGGCCCCTGGGTATAACTATCGTTAAGTTTAAAAAGTATTTGTAATTATTACTTTTCTATAATAAATACATGTATTAGAAAAAGAAATAACCATCACAATGAAACATTTTATCATAATAAAATATAATGATTTTGTTTATAATATGCATGCATATCCAATTTTTACTTGCGCACACGCAAGTACCGGGGGTACTAAATTTCACAAAGTGGCAATTTTTGTATTTGCATGTTTCCAAGATGGCCGCCAATCGCTAAACTCAAATCTAAAAATGACATTTCTCTGCGCATAATTGCTCAAATTTGATTATCTTGAAGTCGATTTCCATGAAACATAAGGTCAATAAGTACATTTATGACATTTTAAAATTATTTGGAGGTCAAGGTCAAAGGTCAAGGTCATTTTTAATCTGAAAATGGTCATATCTATTGGCCTACATGTTCAAATTTGATTATCTCGGAGGCAATTTCTAAAACCAAATGTCATGAGTACATTTATGACATTTTAAAACTATTTGGAAGTCAAGGTCATTGTATGGGTCTGATAATATTGAAAAAGGCATCAAATGTGACACGCGACCACTTTTCAACCAACCAAAACACAAAACAGTTACCTAGCCCCTTAAGGTCTACACCCGTCATGAATTAGTGCAACATATCCAGCTTGGCACATGCATGGGTATGGATAAGCATGACGGGTATACTGTCATACTTTTAGCACACATCCTAACAGCTTTTTGCAAAGTAGACATGGTAAATATTCCCAGATACCTTAATAATCCTAGAATAATTTCCCAAATGTAGGCCTACGACACTTGCCATGATGGTCAGACTTCACTCAAAGGTTAAATTCAGGCATGACAGTTAGGTCTAAACGATGACAGAAGGTATAGGTATTTGCTTCTTTGCAAGTCGTGGCAAGTGTTCAGAGAGCAAGTTGTGTGATGCTAAGCCACAGCGAATTACTGAAGCCAGTTTAAAAAGAGGTGATGAGCACAAAACATATCTGAAATTATCGAGCACTATGAAAAACATGGTCATGACAAACCAGTGGTCAAAGTTCACAAATCTTGCATAAACACATACACGTCGAATAGAAACATACAAAAAAGGGCTGGTCTACCTTCAACAGATGAGAATGTGTCAACTGAAAAGAGGCAAAAACGTCAGAACACTGGAGCTCTTGCAACCACACAGATCTCGTCCAAAAGGGTGTTACCTGAGCATCAAAACTCCTTTGATCTCCTTCATCTTCACCAGAACTAGAGGAATCAACTGATGAGGAGGAAAAGCGTACATCCTGCTGAAGTTCCAAGGCTGTACTAGGGCGTTGATCCCTGCTGCTCGCCTGTCCTTCTTGTCCAGGGATAAGTAGACTGGTAGGTGAGCCGACTTGCGGGAGCCGAAAAGATCTATCTGGGCTCCGTCCAAAAGATTGGAGTAAAAACCGGCTTGTCTGTCTCTGACAGGCTCTATTGCTCCTTTCCTCAGCAATGAGAGAACCTCCTGTTGAAGGGCCAGTCTCTTTTCCTTCACCATTCCTTGTGGAGGAGGTCTTGTCGGCAACGACATAGGAGGTCTGGAATCGAATTCCAGCCCGTGGCCTCTGACTGCCTCGCTGACAAATGTATCCCTTGCCAGCTGGTCCCACCAGGCCCTGTTGTCCTCCAGGTAGCCCAAGAATTCAACTTCTTTTGCTGAATGACCGTGCCCCTCTTCCGGAGCGACGTCTTCCTCTGCCTTTGCTCGAGCTGCTGCCACCGCGGCTGGTCTGGCGCAAGGGCTGACTGAAACGGCCTTGCTCTTCCCTTGGTCTCCTGACCGGGGAGCGACTTCTCTCTCTTCTAGGCTGTTTGTTGCCTGCTTTCAAGGCGACGTGCATTGCTAGCCTGAACAGCAGGTTCTAGCCTAGAGGCAAACAAACTGTCGATTTATCTGACCGTCTTAGTCAGTTTTTTCATTTTTTTCGTGTATGAAATTTTGTCTAGTTTTCGAATCTCTCATTCTTACTTGCACATCACTGTGCACAACGTCACAAATTGAAGGTTTCCATGGTAACGTCTTTTTGACAAATATGGCGAGAAAATGTGTTGTATCTGTAAGTAAAAGTAATAAGCTAGCATAATACTACTTTTAAAATACAGTAGATACGTAAAACCAATGCATAGAGTAACTAAGTACACCTGCCCCCAAACAGTATCACAAATTGAGTGGAAATGCATAGTTTGAAGGTTTATATGGCTACCATGGAAACCACTTTTCATAAAATAAATTGTTGGCAATATATACATGCCATGATAATGGCAGAAGTTGCTTTGTTAAACGTATACTGTGTTTATAATTGCAATTTTCTGGAATACAAATATAAAAATGATATATCTTGATATAAATATATATGTATGTATTGGCACATACTCTCCACTAAACCGATTTAACTCTGAAACCTAGGCACTACCCCCACCCAAACAATAGGCGTTATTGGGATATCACCCCGATGTCATGTTAAGGTCACCCAAGGTTATCTCAAGGTCAAACTGCTAAAAGTTAGTCAAATATACATTTTTTGCTTTTTTAACCCTTCTAGACCAACAGATCGACGCTTATTATGGGCTTGACCCTTTTTCAAGTATAATAATTTTTTTAAGGATGATTATTGATGATCAGGTAAACTGCCGGATGACATTTAGGAAATGTAAGGTTTAAAGGTTAATGTGGTTCCCATGGAAACCACTTTTCATAAAATAAAATTTGCAATATATTTATGCCATGATATTGGCAAAAATTGTTTTGTTAACCGTTTAATCTTTTAGTCTCGATTTATCTCATCGTCTTAGTCAGCCATGGGGTGGGACTATGTGTTATTGGGATATTATATAAAGGTCATGTCAAGATCACCCCAAGGTCACTCAAGGTCAAAATGGTAAGAATAATATGAATATTAACTTTTTTGCATTTTTAAGGGGTACTTACTTACAATTTGCATTGGTTTTACGTATCTACTGTGTTTTAAAAGTAGTATTATGCTAGTTTATTTCTTTTACTTAGAGATACAACACATTTTTCTGCCATATTTGTCAAAAAGACGTTACCATGGAAACCTTCAATTTGTGACGTTGTGTACAGTGACGTTCAAGTAAGAATGAGAGATTCGAAAACTAGACAAAATTTCATGCAAGAAAAAGTTGAAAAGCTCTACTGACTAAGAGGGTCAGATAAATCGACCTGCCTCCCGGACTATTGATCTGTTCCGCCAGGATTTTATCCGGGGTTCCAGATGCAATATTAGCCCGTCTCTTCTGTCCGATTTCATTTAATTGTGAAGCCATCAGGCAAAGGGCATGGCCCAGGGGGTCAGTCGCCGCCTGGGTAATCTCTCTGTGTGTGCCAGGATGGCAGGACCATCCGTCATAGCCTCTTCGCCCTAAGTAGGCAGACCGAGGCCCTCTCCAGTTCTTCAAGGCCTGTGGTTAGAGCATGGGCCGCTAGTCCCATGTCCCTCTGGTGTCTTCTCATAGCACCGTCCTGCTGAAGGTGTTTCACCGACAGTCTGACCTCCACTGGAGGCTGAGGATCCAGAAAGGGAGCTGCCGCCTGGTCCCCGGAGTAAAGCTTCTCTACAATATCCGCTCGTACTGGGTCCATTGTGCGTCCTCCTCTTACTTGTCCACATAAGGCAAGCTCCTTGTTTAATGGAGTAGCTGTCAGTCTCTGCCTGGGCAAAGCCGATCCCAGGCCAGCAAGTGAGCATCCTTCCAAAACAGTGATTCCCTGGAAGGGATCATGAGAATCCTTAACAGCGGCGCACCGCCCCCCCCCCCCCTCCCCCCCCCCCCCCAGTGACCCCCCGCCTCCTCGAGGGGCGAGCCAGCGGACTCTGAGGCATGGCCACAGATCCTAAGGATCCGTAGCGTAGATTCTGTCAGCCGCAGCTGGTCTTACAAACGTCGGATTCTGAGGCATTGCCCCAGATCCTAGAACAGTTGGATTAAATCCTGCCGTGTTGGCAGATAGATTCTGGAGCGTCCTGAGGGTACTTGGACCCTACTGGTTTCATGAACCAGCAGAGCCAGGATCCTAAAACAGTAGATGTATGTATAGGTGGATGTTGGAGCGTTGCTCCAGATCCAAAGGGTCCTTGCCCCTACCGGTTGAAGCCGGTATAGCCAGTGTAGACAGATGGTCTGGGCAAAGAAGACTGGCAAGTCATTTTCTACAACCCCTGATATGGCCTCTCTACCTTGAAAATCTGAGGCCTTCATTCCCAACATATATCGGGGGCATCGTCAGGCTATCTACTGGGAAAGTGCCATGAGCTCTGACCCACCTCAGCTGAATCCCCGTTTGTTCAGATGGGAAGAAGAGTCTCCGGTGGCACATTAGTGCCAACAACTCTTCAACCTGCAGTTGCGCTTGCTCCTGATTACCTCTTAAGGCTGATTAAGTGTGGCTGTAGTTCAGATATACCATGCAAAACACTAAGGTGTACCTGTTATAAATCGAACATGGGTGCACTATATTTTGTGCTTGTTCTCCAGGGGGTATGTGTTTTAATTCGCACACTGTTGGCATAGACATTGATGCCATGTAGTATAGTATATACATAGATATTTCAGGGAAACTGAAGCTAATCATTATGTTCTGATCGAGACTTTTTTGTTCTATCTGTGGTTGACCATTCTTTTATGTCCGCAGTTTGTGTATATTATGTGTTAGTCATGAGTAAAAAAGTGGTGCCAAATCATGAATAAAGAAACTTTATTGTTTATGATTTCACCTGGATGATTTTGCGAAAAATCGTAATCGAAACAAAGGGCACATACCACATTATATGCCTTCTCTAAGTTTAGCAGACCCATAAAATGGCCTTGACCTTTGACCTTGACCTCCAACTAATTTAAAATGTCATAAATGTACTTATTTGCCTTGGTTTGATAGAAATCGACCCCAAGATCATCAAATTTGAGCAAATATGCGCAGAGATATGTCATTTTTTTATTTGAGTTTAGCAATTGGCGGCCATTTTGGAAATATGCAAATTAAAAATATGCCACTAGGTAAAATTTAGTACTCCCGGTGGAAATGATGACTTTAACCTCTGTTGAACACAAATCAATCAAAATATGAACTCCTGTATGAATTTCCAGGTTAGGTTGAATTTTGCCAATATTCTGCCTGGCTAATATGGCGCATCTTTGTCTCTCTTTACCACCTCCCCATTTACCATTAACGCCTTCGCCTTTTAACGCCTCCCAATTGATGCCTTTCTGTCGCCCTTTATTGATTTGTCATCGCCACTTAACGCATCTCTGAAGAACAAAATTATTAGTGCAAAAAATAAGTTTTTCAAAAACGAGATAATACTTTAGAAGCTAACCGACCTGTAGACTTGAATGAATTTCATGAACTCATGCACCTAGTAACCCATCGCCATATTTGAAAACAGTGGGAACATTCCCTCTTATGTGAAGTCAACTATGGTGTTGCCACAGGCGAGCAACATTATTACCACAGCCTCCAAAGCAATCAAAACAAGATCATTGACACATCCAAACGATCAGGCCACTTTGGATAGTGCATGAGCAGATATATGTGTGTCCTCCATAATTTCATCTAGGCATGATTTTCATATGATTGAGGTGGTTGGCGACCAGCATTTGGCCATGTCTATCAAGGTTAGCACTCATGCTAAGAAAACCAAAACGTCACAGAATAGTAAAGGTTACTGACAGTGGTGAAGTACCCTTTCTGGAGACAAGGAAAGATTATTATATATTCTGTGCTTACTGAACTTGAAAACAAGTCTTCAAAATCTTCAAAACTTCAATGCATTAGTTTCCAAGTTCCTAATAATGTAGCAGCTGGTGTATTTAATAATGTGGAAGATGTAACATGCAACAAGCAGGATATAAATCTCACAAGCCTCAATGCCACCCATGAAGAGTCCGAACCTCTTGTAATTCTGCTCTGTAAAATGAGTCTGCCCTCTACTATTGTTATTGCCTCAAACGTGTGTGGGAATGGGCTATTGAATTACACCCCAATCTTCCTGCTGCATCAAAAAGTGGCTGATACGAAAATGATGGAAAGCTGTCACTAAGCACAATAACAAAGGAAGAAGCTCTTTCACAAGCCATCAAATAAATCCTTTACTGTTGCTGTTTATTGGTCTCTTAAACTTTGCGGTGGAGGTTTTTCCGGGAGGGATGGGGTGCACTTACGCTGGTTCCCTGAGCCACACTACGTGGTGCGGCCGAGCTTCATGTAGGCTCTGGTAGGCACAATTACTGGTGAATGTTTGTGACTAGTTGCTATTTTTAGATGAAAATAGTTAATCCCCGAATTCAGACATTTTTGACAGGTCGCTCCCCCCTCCCCGGATGTATTGTTGTTTACAGTACTGTATTTCCCTTCTGACGCACTTCCTATGACTTGACCCGGACAATTATTCGTCGGCCTAATTAACACAGGCATGAAAGTCAAGATGCATAGATAATCATTGTCCAGTGCACATATTGATTAGGATTGTACACTTGTTTAACATTCAACCACTGACATAATTACATCCTAACATGAATAGAATTATAAAAAAAATACTTTATATACGTTTATCAGGGCGTTAGAAATTTAATTATATCATACAGTACTGCTAACGTGTATGGCAACGCTGACACGACACTTGTGCAGGTGATGCGAGTGGTGTGACCAAGTGTGCGCGCCGTGTGTGTAGGCCTACCATGTGTAACTACTTATCATGGGGCTTATCATCAACAGGAGTAGGCCATCAGTGAAGAGGTTTGAATCAAAGACTAATTGCCGAGGCGCAGATAAGAAAGCGTGTCAGGCTTGGCCCGGCTGGTGGGGGGGGGGGGGCGGCAATGGTGTAGATACCGCTAAAAATATTCCACAACTGCTGAATATAATTGCAATATAATTTTCATTTTATCAATCCATGATTATAAATAACCATAAAACGGGACTCATGTAATAATATTAACTATAATACATTATTGACATGTTATTAGGTAAACATCGTAAACAAGTATATATCTTTATATCTTTTTTACACACATATTTTAATTCGAACTGAATCCCCTAACAGATCACCAACCCGCAATTGATATGTTTGAATAGGTGACTTTTACAAATATTAATAATTATGTAGGCCTACAAAGCTGAGGACTTGTATTATAATGCTAGCTGTATGTAAACTATTATACGTCTTGTTGTCCATTTATATATCAGTTTATAATTAATTTGATTTTATTTTATTTTATTTTATTTCAGTAAACAGTACATGTAAGCATGATATAAAACAATCAAGGCTACCATACTGGTCACCAGGGATAAAAGACACTATAGAGGGTCTGGTGACCCTTATTCCCATAGTGGTCCCTGAAAAGTAGACCAGATGGCGACTGAAAAGGTTTACAGCAAATTTAATTGAAAATACTTGTAAAAAGTTTATATAAAATAAATTATAAATAAAAAACATTTTTCCATGATCACAACATACACTTTTAGTCATAACATTATCACATAAATGACTGAACTAAGCTTTAATATATATATATAAATATTGAAAAATTTAGATACAACTCAGCCAAGCTAGTAATATAGAAAGTCTGAGTTGTATTCGCTAACTAGTCTATCTATCAGGTAAAATCTCACAGCTTCTTTAAAAGATGCCAATGAGTTCAGTTTCTTTATTTTCAAAGGCAGTTCATTCCATGATTTAATACCATTTAATTTAAAAGCCTTAGATCCGCTTCTCCCAGTGGATGGCAGGGAAACAGACAACGTTCTATGTCTTGTCTCAACATCATGCACCTGATTGACCATACCAAAACTCTCAGTAAGATAACATGGAGCTCCGCCATGGACAATCCTGTGCATGGTGTTGAGATGTAATTGTTCTACTCTGACATCCACTGGAAGCCACTGCATCTTTAGGAAATGTGTGATGTCTAGATGTGTCCGGGGGGATAAATCAAGAGCAAACCGTATTGTTTTGTTTTGTAAAATTTGGAGTTTATGTTTCATAGTTTTTTGGAGGCCGCTATACCAGGCTGAACATGCATAGTCGAAATGGCAAAGAATTAGGGCTGATGTTAACAATTTTCTAGATCTGGTGTTCAAATATTTTGCCTGTCCGTACAAAAATTTCAGTCGCGAATTTCCCTTTTTCAAATTTTTTTCAACAATAGCTGTGCCGCTGAGTGTTTGCTCTAGATCTACCCCGAGATACCTAATGACAGTCTTTGATGTAATTACATTATTTCCACAAGAAATAGCTAATTCGGAATGTTTTGACAGCATATGTTTGGTTCCAAATAGAATAGATTCTGTTTTACCTAGGTGGAGGGACAACTTGTTGTCTATCAGCCAATTGCTGAGAGACAACAAATTTCCCCCCAAAACGTTTTCAATAGTTTTTATGTGTTTTCCCGATACTAACAGGGCAGAGTCGTCAGCATAGAGTATTAGTTTGCAAGAGACAGATGCTTCCATATCATTAACGTATATCAAGAAAAGAAGAGGCCCCAGGATTGATCCCTGTGATACTCCACAAGGAACAACCTTGGGGTCAGAAAAAAATCCACCTACATCAGTAACCTGCATCCTTTTTGTCATGTATGCATCAAACCAAGCGATTGCATTTCCATCAAGGCCTATAGCTTTCAGTTTATTTTCAAGAATAGAATGGTCTACGGTGTCAAATGCTTTCTGCAGGTCAATCATCACCATGCCGAAATAATTTCCAAAATCCATTTCTGAACGTATATAATCCATAAGAAAAGTAAGACAAGTACCAGTAGAAAAAGATGGTCTGAAACCTGATTGCAATTAATATAACAAATTCTTTTCTTTCAAGTAGTGTTCCAGCTGGTTGTACACTATTCTCCCAAGAATTTTGGAAGTAACACTGAGAATGGAAACAGGTCTATAGTTTCCAGGCTCAGTTTTACTTTGTTTTTTATAGAGTGGTACCACCTTTGCATTTTTCATGTCTTCCGGAATTTCACTAGAGTGTAAAGATAAATTTATGATATGAGCCAATGGAAAAGCAATGACCTCTGCGCCATCTTTCAAAAACCTTGCAGGTAAACTGTCCAACCCAGTGGCTTTGCTTGCTGTTAGTCCATTCAATAGATTTTCAATTTCTTCTTCGCCGACGGTCAAAAAATGAAAAGAATTTTCTACAACACCTTTTTCCTGGTAATAGTCTTTTAAAAATTGTTTGGAGAAATGTATTGGTCTTTTAGGTAGTTTGTTAACCAGTTTTTTCCGCCACTGAAGTAAACAAGTTATTAAAAATATTTGCTACTTTAAATTTTTCAAATATAATTCCTTCTCCTTCAGACAAACTAATTTTGGAAAAGCCAGGTGTACCTTTTGACAGACCAATAGATTTCAAGGTTTTCCATAACTGGGATGATGGCTTTTTTACTTAATTTTTACCTTATTAATATGCTGTACCACCGCATTCGACGGCGGCCCAAAATTCAACCAGAATAGGGCCAACATTGCTATTTGCAGCGATGTATTTCCAAGTATACAGTAAAACTCCAAGTAGACTACAAGGTGTATCTTTTTCTGGCTGTATTCTGCTCAGCGCAATTTTATCCATGCATTTTGGATGAGTAATTCATATGCTTGATTTTTTTTATTTTATGCTATAATCACTCGTATAAATTAAAAACCGGGAGAGCTATCAACTTATTGACTGTATTGATTAGTAAGCAGGGGTTTCACAGTGTTTTGTTTGAAGACGGAGAACGTTCACGTCACGTAATCCTACCCTTTCAATGATATAGCCAGAGATTGACGCTTATTTGAATCGCTATTATTTCCTCTTTAATGTCATGTAAAGTGTGGCCGCCAACCCATTAATGTCATAACGAATGACTAGTTTGGTTTGTCCATAAATTCTACGTTATTTCGGCCGATTGATGTTTACTTTTTTTCTTGCAGCTGACCAAAGACCTTTTTTGGCCGATCAATAAAAATAGCGTGGGCTACCAAGGGTTAATTGAGGAGTGGATGCGACAGCGACAGCAATCAGTACACGTTGACATAATGTTTATTTTGTTAGTTTACCGATACAACGGCTGGCCAACAATAAAACACCATTGGGACAATGTGTTTTATTCATGTAGATTTGTCCAAACCTATAAACATGGTAAAACATAACAGAATATAATACCGTAACTATAGCTAGCAAAAATCAATATAATTATTATTGAACATGTTTTAACACGGCGTTTAACGTATTGATTGTCTTTAATTTGGCAATAATATTATGCATACTGCTAATAAGTTAGCAAAAAAGTTTATTTATTATTATATTTCTATTACCATGCTCTAGTTTACAAAGGGTTAGACGGATTTCCCAGACTGTTGACGTTTACCCAGAAAACACGTGTCTTTCCCCAAATGCTGGGATAATATTGGCCAGAGTTGTAAACGGTGGGCCAGCATTAACCCAACATTTTTCATTTGTAAAAGATGAGAGTCTAGTTTATTGACCCTGTCAGTCTTGCCGTCTTGATGTTTAAAGGTATCGTTTAGCACAAATTGATTGTGTATATAACATAAATCCCTCATTGGGAAGCTCAGACACACATTGTGAGGGATTTTTCATTTTATTTTCCTTAATTTGATACTCAAAAATGCTTAAAGTGATTGGGATATAATTCAATGTTGATTGTACATTTGAAAACATCAATAATCGAACGTTCAGCATACAAAGGCTTTATTATGGGTAGGTCGATTACTCAAGCATTCCCGTCATAAGAAGACCTTTAGCCAGTCTTGGATTAATTATGTATCAACGCCGTACAATATGGTCCAAAATCTAACAAACAATGGCTAGCAGGTTCATGTCCACTGGGTCGGTAAGTGGCTATTAATTGCAAAATAAACACAATTGCACTACGAAATGTATTTAAAGGCGGCATTGGTATCGTATACATTCATGTATTATAATTGTATAATTTATATGACAAATGTCATATAAAATAAAATAAATATATGTCTATTTGATATTGTACTCATCGATTATTAACACTTGGTTGCATAAAAAAGTATCTACTGAAAAGTTTAATATATAGGCCTACAGTGCTAGCTTTAAATGGATAAATATATTCCTGCTAACTCATATAAAAATGCAAGACCTTCAGCACACAATAGCGCTATTGGTATTTACGCAGGCCATTTGAAGTGCAATAGCGAGTTCCACCCTTTGCCACCCCCCTCAGGGCCGGTGTGTGTGATCCGTGTGGTGCGGCAAAGCTTGGGAGCGGTGTGTGTGGTGTGCATTGCCATACACGTTGTCTCCACTGTATATGCCACTCAAAATTCGAATCCTTTGTACTTGTTCGCAAACTACCATAAAATATATGTTTATATATAAGTGTTTTCGAGAGATACTGACGTGCACTCTGTCTTGGCATCATAGATTATCGGTTGGTCTAGTCATAATGCCAAGTAATAATATAATATACATGTAATACACAAAGTATATTGCTGCTTCAAAAACATGCATAACTATGTGTTGGTTGTTGTATTATATTACCGTACAGACAATTATATATTATATTTTCTCAATTTTATCATTACTTTGAAGCGGTTTTTATTGGCTAATAGATTAGTTTTATCCTCATGTTTTAAAATTAGACCAATGACAAGATCACTTTGACATTCTAAATTGAATTCAATTTGAAGCACAGCATGCGCATGCGCTTTGTTGAAGGTGTACGCCATTGTACCATTTGTGACAGTTAAAATGGAGAATATTTTCTACTTATTTGTCGCCAAATAATATATAACATTGCTTAAAATTGCATTTATGAGTTATTCCTACATAATTATAATAACTTAAACAGGTCAAGATGTATTACTGAGTCATGCATGAAGTTTATTGAGGGTTTTAATTCGGTGAGCACACATATTTATAGCAATTTTCCAGATTTTTAGGGCTTGTTTTGAATCAAAATTTTTAAGCATTTATCATAATTTTTGAACATGGCACCGCTCGCAATTTGATCAAAAATACCCTAAAATCTCAAAATTCGAGATTTTGCATGAATAGAAAATTGAACTTATTACCGCTCGGCATTATATTCAGCATACTTCAAAATAATTTAAAACATATAAAGCAAGCATATATATTGGCCGTATATTGGATCAGACTCCTTGCTGGCCCTTTCCTCAGTGTTATTGTGATTGATTATTGTGAGTGATTTTTGGGGCCAACTTTAAATCTTAAAATTCGCACCTTTGCATAAATAGTTGAGCTTATCACAGATTGGCATTAGATTCAGCATACTCAAAAATGGTTAAAAACATTCAAAAATTAATTTTGGCACGCCTCATGCGGTGGGTCACATATGAAGCAGGCATACTCATGTCCTGTACTGGCTGATACCTTGCTGACCCCTTTGTTGTTGAGAGATTTTCGAGCAATTTCCGTGACCAATTTAAAATTGAAAAGTTCGATCCTTTGCATAAATATTTGAGCTTGGCACCGCTCGGCATTGGATTCAGCATACTTGAAAATGGTTGAAAACACAAAAAAAAGCAATTCCGACAAGCTTCGTACCGTGGGTCAGCATATACTGGAATAGCAAACAGTCTACCCTGTTTAATGCCTATATATAAGCCTATGGCAACCATCATTGTCATTAATAAATCAACACACTTATTAAGCCAGAGATATCCTCAGAGATAATCGTGGATATAGTAGATTTATACAACGCAATATATTTCCTTTTTTTAATGTCACTTAGCTGTTATGTCTCTTTAATTTCCTTAGCTTACTTTAACGGATTTAACATAAAATACATGAAGTATAATTTAGAAAACTGTCCGCGCACATGAACCTCCATAGGACAGGTTTAACGTTGGCCATATTTTTGCCTGTTTTGAAGACTTAGTCTCTAATAACTCACAGAGTCTGTAATCATTGCCATTCGTAAAGATCTGTGCCCCAAAAATCCGGTTCGCGGACGATCGATGACGCAATTAATTACTGCGTCATCGTTTGATCAATTATTTGTATATCAACATCTCATTAGAATAATGCATTGACGTGGGGATTCAAACCCCTGTCTTTATCGGTGACTTTATCATTTAAGTAGAGCTACCCTTACATTTTTCATGAAACGATTTGTCTCAGCGTACACTGACCAGCAGCATAAAAAAACACAGCAAGTGTGGTGATTTTTTTTATTTCGTTTGTACGAATTTCGTTTGTACGAAATATTATTTCGTTTGTACGAAATATTATTTCGTTTGTACGAAATACCATTTCGTTTGTACGAAATGATTTCGTTTGTACGAAATATTTTTTCGCTTGTACGAAATAATATTTCGTTTGTACGAAATATTATTTCGTTTGTACGAAATGATTTCGTTTGCACGAAATATTATTTCGTTTGTACGAAATATTATTTCGTTTGTACGAAATAATATTTCGTTTGTACGAAATAATATTTCGTTTGCACGAAATATTATTTTGTTTGTACGAAATAATATTTCGTTTGTACGCAATATTATTTCCTTTGTACGAAATATTATTTCGTTTGTACGAAATAATATTTCGTTTGTACGAAATATTATTTTATTTATTAACCTCCAGGTTACAAGCCCCAGTCGATACGAATGAGCCATCGGGGCCGGCCACTAACAGGGCGGGGACCTGTGTCTGACACTCGCTGACATGGCGGGGACCTGGGTCTGATACCCGCTGACAGGGCGGGGACCTGCGTTATGACATGGCGGGGACCTGGGTCTGACACTCATTGACATGGCGGGGCCTGGGTTCCCGCCCCGAACCCAGGCCCCGCCGGTGAGTGTCAGACCCAGGTCCCCGCCCTGTCAGTGAGTGTCACCCCCAGGTCCCCACCCTGTCAGTGAGTGTCAGACCCAGGTCCCCGCTCTGTCAGTGAGTATCAGACCCAGGTCCCCGCTCTGTCAGTGAGTGTCAGACCCAGGTCCCCGCCCTGTCAGTGAGTGTCACACCCAGGTCCCCGCCTAGTCAGTGAGTGTCAGGCCCAGGTCCCCGCTCTGTCAGTGAGTGTCAGACCCAGGTCCCCGCCCTGTCGGTGAGTGGCACACCCAGGTTCCCCCGCCCCGTCAGTGAATGTCAGGCCCAAGTATCCGCCCTGTCAGTGAGTGTCAGTCCCAGGTCCCCGCCACGTTAGTGAGTGTCAGACCCAGGTCTCCGCCATGTCAGGGCCAGGTCCACACCATGTCAGTGAGTGTCAGACCCGGGTCCCCACCCTGTTAGTGAGTGACATACCCAGGTCATTTCGTACAAACGAAATAATATTTCGTACAAACAAAATAATATTTCGTACAAGCGAAATAATATTTCGTACAAACGAAATGTTATTTCGTACAAACGAAATGTTATTTCGTACAAACGAAATAATATTTCGCATAAACGAAATAATATTTCGTACAAACAAAATAATATTTCGTACAAACGAAATATTATTTCGTACAAACGAAATAATATTTCGTACAAACGAAATGTTATTTCGTACAAACGAAATAATATTTCGTACAAACGAAATGATTTCGTACAAACGAAATAATATTTCGTACAAACGAAATCATTTCGTACAAACGAAATATTATTTCGTACAAACGAAATAAAAAAATCACCACACTTTATGTCCCTTTATGGGCTCCGTAGTACGAACCAAGTTCGCCCGACCTTCGCTCGCCTTCGCCCTGGACTCGCCCTGCTGTCCCGATAGGCAAATGCAGTACTGTAGCAAACACGAGACGTTGAGCTGAGTTGGCCTAATGTTGGGCCTGTACCGCAGACGATGGGCCAACATTAGACTTTTATTGGACTAATGTCTCATGTTAGCTGAGATTCAACACCCACATAACCAGCCGTAGATGTCCTGAGACTAGGTGAGAAAACACACGTGGAAATCGGTTACCAGTTGGTTACAGTAAAGTTAGACTTTTTTAAATATTAATCCATTTTACTGCATTTCGCGATTTATATGACTGCATGTGATCAATTACGATAAAATAACATATAGTCTGATATTTTCTAGTTAGCGTTTTGCTATATTTTGAAAAGCCCTTGAAATACAGAATAAGAAACTGCAAATGTTTTTTCAAGAAAATCACAATAATTAAGAGACCGAAAACGACAATTTACGTCACTGAATTTGTAGATAATTCCTTACTACAATCTCGCACGGTCAGACGAGAACGTCTTAGTGTCAGGCCAAAGGCTCAGATGTTGGCCCACACTTAAAATCACCATACAAAGAAGAGTCCCATTTTTCAAGTGAGTGACATTCTTCGCACCGGCTGCAAAAAACATGACATTATATGCATGTCTCACCCATATCACACAATAAATTCACTGCGGAGAATGACTTTAGACGTCAGAAACTGAATTCTATACTTTAAAGGCGTTCCCCGCGCTGACAGGTTTATTAACAATGGAATTACAATCTCATCTCACATCAGTGACAATAGAGCGGTTATTCCTTACAGACAGGATGATAATTAAAATTTTGGTCTGGACATTGCGTGTTGAATATAATTGCAATAACCACCCTCATATTTTCCAATACTGGTCTATTGTGGCCGTCCGATTTACGTTACTATAGCTCAACCAATTTTCATGGACTGATAAATGTTTGCAAGCGCGCCCCAGCATGCAAACAAGAGACGTTGAAACAATGTTGACTTAGTGTTAGCCCAACGTCCACGACGCTTGCCCAACATTAAACTAACATTGGCTCTACGTCTCGTGTTTGCTGGGGTTGTTCTATTCCTCCGCCAGCCAACCAGTAAATTCTGGCTGCATTAAATTAAAACAGATGTGGCGCAAATCTATATTTTTGCCAAGCGAATGGGATTTAAGGTTGCAAAATTTGGTCAGGCGCATGATTTATATCCTTCATGTTCAGTCACACGAAGGTCACGAACCACACTAGGAAGAAAGAGCCTGAACTTAAGGCAGCTGAAATAGTCAAGTCGGTAGGTATTATAATTAAATTTTATAATTTATAAGCGTCTTGTTGTAGTGATATGTGACATGTTAATAAAATCTCATAATAATTATTAGTTCAGTCACGACAATGTTGTTAACCATGTTAATGGCCTCCTGGTGGAGTATTGTTTGGTTTATAACTGATTGGATGCTGATCCAGAGGTCTCATTAATCATGTGAACACTTACAACGCTGAAATATTTGTGATTACATGGAGAAAAGTTTGAAATCACCATAAATGTTTCGGTTAGCTCTTTCCGCTTAATTTGAATACCTATGTTATTGGTCTGCGGCCACTACAAATATTTTACTCTTTCAGTACGGTGATCGACTTTAGATGTCAGAATCGGACGTCTACAGATGTTAGCTTCTGACGTCTAAAGTCAGTCCCCGCGCTGTAAGGGATCAAACGCTTTGCTTCAGGCGGCGATTTGTGAAATTGAAAGTTTCATTTGAAGGTAAAATATAGGCCTACGTCACATATATTTGTGTGGCAAATAATATTTCCATCAACTGAACTATTATGCTGAGCTTAGGCGTGTCATTTAATTGGCGCGAATAAATCTTATTATATTAGTATTCACTATTCAATTAAAAGGATTCTTCAGAAATTGTTGTCAAAGACAGTTGTCTGGGTAAAATCGGATTGCCTTAATGTTGGTTTAACGTCTCAGTCGGTGGTCCACCATTGGCACGGCATAGACTCAATGTGTTCAGCCTGGTTCTCTGTAACTGTTGCCTTTGTTGTTCTGCCATACAAAGCAAAAATACAGTAGGGCCTAACTGCTTACTTTACAAGTGAGCAGTTACTGTCTTATAACTTTGCAGACCAGTTTACTATAAGAGTGGCTACTTTCTGTCACCCTCTACATTTAAAGCGGCAACAGGACGCATTGGTAACGTAACTCCATGTCATCGGGCAACATATCAACATTTATTCAACATTATTTTATGTCGGATAAAAACTGAGACAATGTTGCTGGATGGCAGTATTATTATCACTGTGCTCTTTTATCACACATCCGTTATGGCTAACGCTTTTATATCTCACGATCCACATCATTATGTTAATTGCCACATTATCATTTAACATCTCTCACTGATTTTAAGATGGTATTTTTAATCAAATTACAAGTTTAAAATTAATTTGTAAGAACACATAATTTTTAGAGATTTTATTCAGTCAATATGATCATGATATTGCTAGCGCAGTTACTAGTTAGCGGGTAGGGGTGGGGCGACAAATCATTTCAAATGCAGGTCCCATACATGGTATTGTTTAAATAACAACTGAATGGCGGACGATGATTAACTGTAGCCGTCACGTGGCATAGCTGATCACTTTCAATTGGTCAGGATTAGACGAATACTTATGTTTGGTCTGTCATGTAGTGAACGTCATTGAAACGGAACGATGACCGCTGATGTTTAACCCTCAACGTGCAACATAAATAAATAATTTTCACCCACTTGAAGTTGTGTCTCGCTACCGCGACCCACAACTTCAAATGGGTGAAAATTACTGATATTCGTTTATTGTGAGACTAAGCGTTTGCAAATATTGATGTTTGAACACCGATTTCGTTCCGACTAACAGTGATTTGATCGGCTAACAAAGCAATTAAAACGACTATCGTGATTAGTGGGGAAAGGTGTGATGGCCCGTGATGTGAAATACCGTGCGTCATTTGGTTGGTGAGGAGAACTACTCTTGGGCCATTGTGATATAGACCACGCTTATTAGTTAACCCTTTAGTACCACGTTTTAAACATGTTAGAGATAAAATGTGACATCAATCAGCAATATTTGAAAACAGTTGACCTCCATTTTGTCAAATCTGAAGAATTTTCACTCACTTGATGTTGTGGATCGCGTCAGCGAGACACAACTTCAGGTGGGTGAAAATTCAGATTGAATAATTTGGCGGCTAAAGGGTTAATCCTTTGAGCGCTAAGCACGACTTTAATCTTTGACTTTGACTTTGAAGTAGTACTCCAGAAGCACCTCCGATGTTGAGTATCAAGTTGGAGGGGAGAGAGACTGATAGACAGCCAGCTGACTCTTGAAAGGTGCCCCAGTTTTTTTTAATTTAATTTAAAACATATAAAGCAAGCATATATATTGGCCGTATATTGGATCAGACTCCTTGCTGGCCCTTTCCTCAGTGTTATTGTGATTGATTATTGTGAGTGATTTTTGGGGCCAACTTTAAATCTTAAAATTCGCACCTTTGCATAAATAGTTGAGCTTATCACAGATTGGCATTAGATTCAGCATACTCAAAAATGGTTAAAAACATTCAAAAATTAATTTTGGCACGCCTCATGCGGTGGGTCACATATGAAGCAGGCATACTCATGTCCTGTACTGGCTGATACCTTGCTGACCCCTTTGTTGTTGAGAGATTTTCGAGCAATTTCCGTGACCAATTTAAAATTGAAAAGTTCGATCCTTTGCATAAATATTTGAGCTTGGCACCGCTCGGCATTGGATTCAGCATACTTGAAAATGGTTGAAAACACAAAAAAAAGCAATTCCGACAAGCTTCGTACCGTGGGTCAGCATATACTGGAATAGCAAACAGTCTACCCTGTTTAATGCCTATATATAAGCCTATGGCAACCATCATTGTCATTAATAAATCAACACACTTATTAAGCCAGAGATATCCTCAGAGATAATCGTGGATATAGTAGATTTATACAACGCAATATATTTCCTTTTTTTAATGTCACTTAGCTGTTATGTCTCTTTAATTTCCTTAGCTTACTTTAACGGATTTAACATAAAATACATGAAGTATAATTTAGAAAACTGTCCGCGCACATGAACCTCCATAGGACAGGTTTAACGTTGGCCATATTTTTGCCTGTTTTGAAGACTTAGTCTCTAATAACTCACAGAGTCTGTAATCATTGCCATTCGTAAAGATCTGTGCCCCAAAAATCCGGTTCGCGGACGATCGATGACGCAATTAATTACTGCGTCATCGTTTGATCAATTATTTGTATATCAACATCACATTAGAATAATGCATTGACGTGGGGATTCAAACCCCTGTCTTTATCGGTGACTTTATCATTTAAGTAGAGCTACCCTTACATTTTTCATGAAACGATTTGTCTCAGCGTACACTGACCAGCAGCATAAAAAAACACAGCTTTTGCTATGCTGTCCATCTCTGACGTTGAACTGAGGAGGTTTAACCTTCTTGGTTGAACCATGCTGTTCATGTCAAGCTCGGACTAATTTACAAAGGCTTGTTGTATGCATAGATTAAAATAATACCCGAAAATGCACAACGACTGATAGTATGGTTTTAGGAATATGTAAATATGCTGTAGCCTGGTAGATTTTGTTTATTTTCTGGAACAAAGAGATTTGACTGATCTACTTTTAATTAAAACAGTTAGGTCATCACTGAAGAATCATTACATTGCGGCCAACCCTGTGGACGTTGGCAATGCTGCGAATGCGGGTTAACCTAAGTATCAACATATTCCTCGGTGACCCACTTGCGACCCTCCGGCGACCGATATTCGTTGATTCTCGCCCATTATGCGACCACATATCACTCGCCTTTTCTTTATGATCGCCCCAGTCTCGCTCTCAATTTCAGGTCAGTTGATAAACACTTGCTCAGGTTGCGCCCCAGTCTCGACCTTTTCTAGACCTTCCTTAAATAATATGTCGTACTTAAACCGAACCATACGGAGCCCATAAAGGGACATTAAGTGTGGTGATTTTTTTTATTTCGTTTGTACGAATTTCGTTTGTACAAAATATTATTTCGTTTGTACGAAATATTATTTCGTTTGTACGAAATACCATTTCGTTTGTACGAAATGATTTCGTTTGTACGAAATATTTTTTCGCTTGTACGAAATAATATTTCGTTTGTACGAAATATTATTTCGTTTGTACGAAATGATTTCGTTTGCACGAAATATTATTTCGTTTGTACGAAATATTATTTCGTTTGTACGAAATAATATTTCGTTTGTACGAAATAATATTTCGTTTGCACGAAATATTATTTTGTTTGTACGAAATAATATTTCGTTTGTACGCAATATTATTTCCTTTGTACGAAATATTATTTCGTTTGTACGAAATAATATTTCGTTTGTACGAAATATTATTTTATTTATTAACCTCCAGGTTACAAGCCCCAGTCGATACGAATGAGCCATCGGGGCCGGCCACTAACAGGGCGGGGACCTGTGTCTGACACTCGCTGACATGGCGGGGACCTGGGTCTGATACCCGCTGACAGGGCGGGGACCTGCGTTATGACATGGCGGGGACCTGGGTCTGACACTCATTGACATGGCGGGGCCTGGGTTCCCGCCCCGAACCCAGGCCCCGCCGGTGAGTGTCAGACCCAGGTCCCCGCCCTGTCAGTGAGTGTCACCCCCAGGTCCCCACCCTGTCAGTGAGTGTCAGACCCAGTTCCCCGCTCTGTCAGTGAGTATCAGACCCAGGTCCCCGCTCTGTCAGTGAGTGTCAGACCCAGGTCCCCGCCCTGTCAGTGAGTGTCACACCCAGGTCCCCGCCTAGTCAGTGAGTGTCAGGCCCAGGTCCCCGCTCTGTCAGTGAGTGTCAGACCCAGGTCCCCGCCCTGTCGGTGAGTGGCACACCCAGGTTCCCCCGCCCCGTCAGTGAATGTCAGGCCCAAGTATCCGCCCTGTCAGTGAGTGTCAGTCCCAGGTCCCCGCCCTGTTAGTGAGTGTCAGACCCAGGTCTCCGCCATGTCAGGGCCAGGTCCACACCATGTCAGTGAGTGTCAGACCCGGGTCCCCACCCTGTTAGTGAGTGACATACCCAGGTCATTTCGTACAAACGAAATAATATTTCGTACAAACAAAATAATATTTCGTACAAGCGAAATAATATTTCGTACAAACGAAATGTTATTTCGTACAAACGAAATGTTATTTCGTACAAACGAAATAATATTTCGCATAAACGAAATAATATTTCGTACAAACAAAATAATATTTCGTACAAACGAAATATTATTTCGTACAAACGAAATAATATTTCGTACAAACGAAATGTTATTTCGTACAAACGAAATAATATTTCGTACAAACGAAATGATTTCGTACAAACGAAATAATATTTCGTACAAACGAAATCATTTCGTACAAACGAAATATTATTTCGTACAAACGAAATAAAAAAATCACCACACTTTATGTCCCTTTATGGGCTCCGTAGTACGAACCAAGTTCGCCCGACCTTCGCTCGCCTTCGCCCTGGACTCGCCCTGCTGTCCCGATAGGCAAATGCAGTACTGTAGCAAACACGAGACGTTGAGCTGAGTTGGCCTAATGTTGGGCCTGTACCGCAGACGATGGGCCAACATTAGACTTTTATTGGACTAATGTCTCATGTTAGCTGAGATTCAACACCCACATAACCAGCCGTAGATGTCCTGAGACTAGGTGAGAAAACACACGTGGAAATCGGTTACCAGTTGGTTACAGTAAAGTTAGACTTTTTTAAATATTAATCCATTTTACTGCATTTCGCGATTTATATGACTGCATGTGATCAATTACGATAAAATAACATATAGTCTGATATTTTCTAGTTAGCGTTTTGCTATATTTTGAAAAGCCCTTGAAATACAGAATAAGAAACTGCAAATGTTTTTTCAAGAAAATCACAATAATTAAGAGACCGAAAACGACAATTTACGTCACTGAATTTGTAGATAATTCCTTACTACAATCTCGCACGGTCAGACGAGAACGTCTTAGTGTCAGGCCAAAGGCTCAGATGTTGGCCCACACTTAAAATCACCATACAAAGAAGAGTCCCATTTTTCAAGTGAGTGACATTCTTCGCACCGGCTGCAAAAAACATGACATTATATGCATGTCTCACCCATATCACACAATAAATTCACTGCGGAGAATGACTTTAGACGTCAGAAACTGAATTCTATACTTTAAAGGCGTTCCCCGCGCTGACAGGTTTATTAACAATGGAATTACAATCTCATCTCACATCAGTGACAATAGAGCGGTTATTCCTTACAGACAGGATGATAATTAAAATTTTGGTCTGGACATTGCGTGTTGAATATAATTGCAATAACCACCCTCATATTTTCCAATACTGGTCTATTGTGGCCGTCCGATTTACGTTACTATAGCTCAACCAATTTTCATGGACTGATAAATGTTTGCAAGCGCGCCCCAGCATGCAAACAAGAGACGTTGAAACAATGTTGACTTAGTGTTAGCCCAACGTCCACGACGCTTGCCCAACATTAAACTAACATTGGCTCTACGTCTCGTGTTTGCTGGGGTTGTTCTATTCCTCCGCCAGCCAACCAGTAAATTCTGGCTGCATTAAATTAAAACAGATGTGGCGCAAATCTATATTTTTGCCAAGCGAATGGGATTTAAGGTTGCAAAATTTGGTCAGGCGCATGATTTATATCCTTCATGTTCAGTCACACGAAGGTCACGAACCACACTAGGAAGAAAGAGCCTGAACTTAAGGCAGCTGAAATAGTCAAGTCGGTAGGTATTATAATTAAATTTTATAATTTATAAGCGTCTTGTTGTAGTGATATGTGACATGTTAATAAAATCTCATAATAATTATTAGTTCAGTCACGACAATGTTGTTAACCATGTGGAGTATTGTTTGGTTTATAACTGATTGGATGCTGATCCAGAGGTCTCATTAATCATGTGAACACTTACAACGCTGAAATATTTGTGATTACATGGAGAAAAGTTTGAAATCACCATAAATGTTTCGGTTAGCTCTTTCCGCTTAATTTGAATACCTATGTTATTGGTCTGCGGCCACTACAAATATTTTACTCTTTCAGTACGGTGATCGACTTTAGATGTCAGAATCGGACGTCTACAGATGTTAGCTTCTGACGTCTAAAGTCAGTCCCCGCGCTGTAAGGGATCAAACGCTTTGCTTCAGGCGGCGATTTGTGAAATTGAAAGTTTCATTTGAAGGTAAAATATAGGCCTACGTCACATATATTTGTGTGGCAAATAATATTTCCATCAACTGAACTATTATGCTGAGCTTAGGCGTGTCATTTAATTGGCGCGAATAAATCTTATTATATTAGTATTCACTATTCAATTAAAAGGATTCTTCAGAAATTGTTGTCAAAGACAGTTGTCTGGGTAAAATCGGATTGCCTTAATGTTGGTTTAACGTCTCAGTCGGTGGACCACCATTGGCACGGCATAGACTCAATGTGTTCAGCCTGGTTCTCTGTAACTGTTGCCTTTGTTGTTCTGCCATACAAAGCAAAAATACAGTAGGGCCTAACTGCTTACTTTACAAGTGAGCAGTTACTGTCTTATAACTTTGCAGACCAGCTTACTATAAGAGTGGCTACTTTCTGTCACCCTCTACATTTAAAGCGGCAACAGGACGCATTGGTAACGTAACTCCATGTCATCGGGCAACATATCAACATTTATTCAACATTATTTTATGTCGGATAAAAACTGAGACAATGTTGCTGGATGGCAGTATTATTATCACTGTGCTCTTTTATCACACATCCGTTATGGCTAACGCTTTTATATCTCACGATCCACATCATTATGTTAATTGCCACATTATCATTTAACATCTCTCACTGATTTTAAGATGGTATTTTTAATCAAATTACAAGTTTAAAATTAATTTGTAAGAACACATAATTTTTAGAGATTTTATTCAGTCAATATGATCATGATATTGCTAGCGCAGTTACTAGTTAGCGGGTAGGGGTGGGGCGACAAATCATTTCAAATGCAGGTCCCATACATGGTATTGTTTAAATAACAACTGAATGGCGGACGATGATTAACTGTAGCCGTCACGTGGCATAGCTGATCACTTTCAATTGGTCAGGATTAGACGAATACTTATGTTTGGTCTGTCATGTAGTGAACGTCATTGAAACGGAACGATGACCGCTGATGTTTAACCCTCAACGTGCAACATAAATAAATAATTTTCACTCACTTGAAGTTGTGTCTCGCTACCGCGACCCACAACTTCAAATGGGTGAAAATTACTGATATTCGTTTATTGTGAGACTAAGCGTTTGCAAATATTGATGTTTGAACACCGATTTCGTTCCGACTAACAGTGATTTGATCGGCTAACAAAACAATTAAAACGACTATCGTGATTAGTGGGGAAAGGTGTGATGGCCCGTGATGTGAAATACCGTGCGTCATTTGGTTGGTGAGGAGAACTACTCTTGGGCCATTGTGATATAGACCACGCTTATTAGTTAACCCTTTAGTACCACGTTTTAAACATGTTAGAGATAAAATGTGACATCAATCAGCAATATTTGAAAACAGTTGACCTCCATTTTGTCAAATCTGAAGAATTGTCACTCACTTGATGTTGTGGATCGCGTCAGCGAGACACAACTTCAGGTGGGTGAAAATTCAGATTGAATAATTTGGCGGCTAAAGGGTTAATCCTTTGAGCGCTAAGCACGACTTTAATCTTTGACTTTGACTTTGAAGTAGTACTCCAGAAGCACCTCCGATGTTGAGTATCAAGTTGGAGGGGAGAGAGACTGATAGACAGCCAGCTGACTCTTGAAAGGTGCCCCAGTTTTTTTTTATTTTATGGCACCTGACGGGAGAGAATTGCAATCAAGGAAAATTTTGATGCCAAAAATAATTTTGTTCCAGTGTGGTGTTAGATCTAAGGTGTTCATAGGCCTGATTGTGCCTACCATGTGTACTTTTGTCTGCTGGAATTAAATGGTCATAGATAGGAATTTCGACTAGCGCATTTAAAATTTTGAACATACTTGGAAATCTAGAAGTTTTTCGTCTTGTTTTCAAATGAGTTCAGCCAGGTTCTAAATGTCACACTGGTTGTTTGCCTATAATTTTGGGTGACAAATCTTGCTGCAGATCTGTGATTTTTTTTCTAATTTGTCAATACCTTTTCGTCTAAAGGGGTCCCGACCTGCTGAAGAGTTTTCTAAAGATGATCTGACCAGGGAGAAATAGGCAGTCTCCCTTAGGTTCACTTCTCAACGCTCATGCTGTCTGTGTCTCTGTGTGTGAGTGTGCAGGCGGTCAAACATGACACGCTCACCCAATGCTGGGCTAATGCTGGCCCACCGTCTACGACGCTCACCCAACATTAGCCCAGTATCGGGCTACCGTGTCGTGTTTGGCGTTGAATAGATACGAGCCAGCACCGGCGACGCTGGCCTGACATTTAACAGACATTAGGTCGGTGTCGGCTTGTTCTCGCCGCCAGCACTGCCAGACCAACAAACACGCAGCGTTGAACCATTGCTGGTTTCATGCTGGGCCAGCTCCGCAGACGGTGGGCCAGATTTGGACCAGCATTGGGTCAACGTCTCGTGTTTGCTGGGAGTGTTGAGAGGCCACATTGTGTTTTGAACATCGCCGGGTATGAAGATATTAACTGTTGCCCCACTGATTGAGTCTAAAGACGATTTAGTTACTGTAGATCATCTTCCAGACAGCAAGGCGTGACACAGCGGGGCAAGATGCTGTAGATATAGAAAACGGGTTCCACCACATCAAAATACATAGTCTCCACTGTCTACAGGAGCCATTTAATAACATTAATTACAAAAGCCATTGACACTACATCTTTTAGCTATCAACCTTTATGGTTATGCTACTAGAGGGGAGACATCTCCAGTTTTTTACAAAAAACTAGACTCTTCTAGTTTTGTTAATGTGGGCCTCCCATTTCAGGGTCTCTCTAAGGCAAACACCTTTTTTTTTATCTCGGCCTGGACCACCTTAAGACCGAGCATTTCGAGAGATTGAGACACATCCTGTAACGTAGATAGGTCTCTCTGCAGCTTTTCCTGATCTGCTCGACATTTTATCGGGCGATACAGGAGGCAGTCATCTGCAAAGAGACGAACGTTCGAGAAGACTATGGAGGGGAGGTCATTAATATAGGTAAAAAAGAGTAGGGGGCCGAGAACAGTACCCTGGGGCAGACTGGACTTCACTCGGGCTGATTCTGAACAGCTGCCATCGGCTACTACTTTTTGGGTTGTAATGGTCAGAAAATTTAAAATCCACTTTAGAGTTGTTCCACGAATTCCGTAGTGGTCGAGTTTGTATAAGAGGCGTTGGTGGGGGACAGCATCAAAAGCCTTACTAAAATCTAAGACAACATCTGTTTGTGTCTTCTTTTCAAAATGTTGCATAAATTCATCAGTTGTAAGCAAGAGCTGGCTTTCGCATGATTTCCGTTTTGAATCCAATTTTTTTTCATTCAATTGAAGCTGGAATTGCTAACGCGATTTCCATGTGAGGGATTTCGGCCTGTAGTTTGCCGGAGAGTGCCGATCCCCTTTTGTAAAGACTCGGGCAACATTAACACTACCCAGTCATCTGGTAATTTGCCCGTCTCTAAGGGATTAATCAAAAATAATTTTAGATAGGAAGATATTTCCTTGGCAACATTCTTTGGAATCAAATTTGAGAGCCCGTCCGGTCCGGATGCCTTTCCGCCGTTTAAACCCTCATGTAATTTAGTTACACCTTAAACAGTAATTTCGAATTTGGGCATTTCAGTATTCGGTGGTCCTGGTGATTTAGGTATATTTGTGATGTCTTCTGAGGTAAAAACTGAGAAAAATTGCTTGTTTAGTATTTCGGCCTGCTATCTGAATGCAGCTGTTTTCAGAAAGTTTGTGGCACGCTGGGTCTGCTATTTACGTAATTATTACTGTGCCGCCCATAGCTTTACTACATAGAGATGTTTTTTTCGGATAAATGCTATGAGTGATATGGATAGCCAATTAGGCAGATTTTCCCGAGGTGAAGTCATTTTGGCTGGTATAAATTTGTCCAGGCATTGATTTATGATGGATTTCAGTTTCAGGCAATTTTAACCCTTTCAGGCCTGAATTTACCATCGTCATCTTCATCCACTACAAGCCGCGAATTGCTGTCGCAATTCTCGACTTGTATTGGATGAAGATGATTTGATGTGGGTGATAAATTGAAGAAAATTACTACGTCTCAATTTAATCAAATGTGAACAACCCACCTGAAGGTGTGTGTCGCAACCGCGACACACAACTTCAAGTGTGTGATAAATTAAATAAGATATATAACTTGCCGTAAAAGGGTTCACATTACATACAGTAAGCATGGTGTATTGTTCGTATAAAGCTTTTATATTTGGAATCACTCGAATAATTTCCTTGGTTGTCTAATTATAGTCTTCTACGTTTTAGCTGTGTAGTATAATATTTCAGCACACAACTCGCCAAAGATGTTACGTGGATCAATGGTGGGATGTTTGCTGGCGATGATACTGGTGGGATGTCAGACGTCTCCTGCAATAGGTAATGTAGGAGTAAGGTGATGGTGGTGGTGGTGTTTGTGGTTGTGGTACAGTGGTAGGATTTTTACCTCCGCCAAAACGGTTATGTTTTTGATCATGTTGGTCTGAATGTCTGTCCGTCGGATTACTTAAAAAGTATTGAACGGATGTACACGAAACTTTCGAACAATGAACTAATCTCATTCAAGGCTAAAAACACTAGTTTGATGGCACTAAGTCAACCAACGTTTAAAATACGTATTGTAAAGTATAGTAAAACGTCAATGGTCTGTAAATAATAATAAAGGTGTGTAAATAATGATAAATGTGTGTAAATAATGATAATAAAATATTTTTTAGAAAACATCAATAAACGTAAATAGTGGTGAAGCAACAAAAAATCCAACATTGAGCGGTATCGATCCATTTCCAAGAAAATATCAGTACATATGTGTCCGTAGCAATTATCGATGTTGAGTTATGTTGCTACTTTTCAATAATAATTATAATTCAGTTGGTTGTTTTTGTTTTAGAGCGACGTTCGGGGCGGCGTGGGCCAGACCGTGAGTTTACTTTACAATTAGCTAGTATACATATCAATACAATTATGTTTATCATTTCAAAAATTAGGATAGATTCACCATGTTTACTAACTATATGTTCCGATATAGATTGAATTGTCTTGGCAAGATATTTGATTTTGCAATTCCGGCAATTAATTTTCTGTCATTTCTCGTTTTCAGCTAAAAAGTTTCCCGAAGGTGGCAGTAAGTAGATTTAAAGTTTAATAATTATCTAAGCGCTAATCACGACTATACTAGTTGTATTCTGTTTTAATAGCAGGCTAAGTAACAGTTGTTGGGAATGAAACAAATGTTTTAACCCTTTAAGTCCTCACGATGCATTAAAGCATCATTTTACATCCCTGAAAACAGGCCTGATTTTCCTATTACTGGGGGTTTTAGAACGAAACTTTCCATGAAACTGGTTACCAATACATTGCAATTTTCATTAATTTGTCACCCTCTGTAAGTCATCTTCATCCACTACAAGTCGAGAATTGCGACAGCAATTCGCGGCTTGTAGTGGATGAAATGACAATGGTAAATTCAGGCATGAAAGGGTTAAATATCAAAATTTGCAAAATGTTTGATCTCAGATTAAAAATATATGAAATAATTTTCAACCACTTGAAATTGTAGGTCGTCGTAGCGAGACATAACTTTAAGTGCGTGCACATTTGTTTAAATAAGATAACGGAACGGGTAAAAGGTTAACACCTACTAGCAAAACTGTTTGTGCATAGCCAGATACTAAGCCTATGATCTATCAAACGTTTGACTAAGTGTGTATGATGTATGAACACATTATTGACTTGAGTCTATATTGCTGTTGAAGGATATATGGACTACATTCAGATATACACTTTTGATATGGCCTAATCCAGACCTGGCTCAGTCTATACCTATTGTGACCTTTGAATAACATTTCAATCATGAATATTTGTTATAATAATGATAATAAATTACATGCATGGCGCGCCATGTTTGATTAGGCCTATGTAATATTAAATAATGTTATCTGCGTTTATAGAGTATATATATTTTTATGCTCAAACAAAAGCATCTGACTGATGCTTATGTGAACAGAAACTGGATAATATGCCCTTTAGATGTGTTGTGGTGGTAGAAATAAATGAAATGGTTGTGTTACCATATACTGCCCCGACCTCTGCATCAATAGACCTCGCATTGTAAATGATCACACTGCCCAACTGAAGAATTTATGTTGATCCATTTTGCTTTATCGTCGGACCACCGTCTGCAGCATTTAACCAACATCGATTCAACATCTTACGTTATAAATCATGCAATTTTCCTTTCGGCAGCTATAATTGTGCCCCACAGTGCACAACGCGGGTGACGGCAACCAATCAAAGACAGTGATAGGCCTGGTTGAGAATAATCTTTCACCAGGTGGCGCATTTTATATTTTTTATGAATTGATCGTCATTGTAACTAGGAGATCACATTATATATTAAATTCCATAGTTATTTTGAAAGTTAATAACTTATTACTGTATTCATTACAGATGAGATTGAAGGAGATATTATAGGACCAAGGAAAACTAAGGTAAGGACACTAATATATACACTACCCCAGTACAGTGTCACCCTTTATTGTCACCCCTCCCCTCTCCTATATGACCAGTGGGCAATGCTTGTCTTCTCAGATGAGAGCAGATTCAATATATCTTACAACGATGGGTGTTTTAGAGTTTGGAGGACATATGGTGAGAGGTTCCTCCCATAGTGCCTGTAACAAACCTAGAAAAAAAACATACAATCCGTCATGTTGTGGGGTGCATAAGATTCTGACATATAGAGACGATCCCTACACTGGAAGAATTAAAATATTTCTAATGGCTGTAGACCCATAAACACTGATAAACATAGGTATACAAATGAAGCAAAACAACTAACCGGGACATATTTGATGATTTATAAAAACCTTTGGTCTCAATAGATTATACAAAATATATCAGCGTTGTAATGGTTGACCCTTATTCTACCGATTATTTTCAATTGTTTTCATTCGATTGAAGCTTGAATTGCTAACGCGATTTCCATCTGCAAATGACGAAAAATAATTATGATCATTTATGAACAAATATTATATACATCTTCAAAATGTAACTATCAGAACAACTAAGCATCTATTACAAAACATTTGAGCAATTCGAGTTGAATTTATTGGTCTGAAATTAGCTTGAAAACGGATATATACGGTCCCGGTAGCATAAGGGTTAAGACATGTTTCAAACATGTTACAAACTAGAAAAAAACCCCACTAAAGGTGATACCAATGTCTGTGATAGATGCTCAGCTCATCAAATAATTTTTTAAATAATGTCTATTTTCATAAATAAACGTAGGCCTATAATTTGTTCGTAATTTGGGTTGGCAATTCATTTCAGCTTTAAATGAATAAAAAACAGGACAATACAGTTTAGCAGCACAACGCTTAAATAATTTAATAGCTAATATAATCGGTATGCTCTTAGAAGATTAATGTTAAGTTTAATTATGTAATTATGGTTTTAATAGCTGATTTCCCAGCAAACACAAAACATTTGCATAACATTTATACAGCATTGTATAAATGTTATACAAATGTTTTGTGTTTGCTGATTTGAATTTACACAAGATGTCAAGATGATGTGAATTTCCGAGCCATGTGAGACAAGGTTGAATGCAAATTATACTATGTATGTTTGTTTATGGTGTTGTATGACAAAATAAGTGTGCATGCCTAGAAACAATTCATGAATTTAACTCTCAAAACGCTGAAACATAACTATATATACCAAGCGAACAATTTGAAATAACCATCGATATCTTAGTTAGCTCTTTCCACTTCATCTGCATACTTATTTGTTATGAGTATTTTTACTATTCTGATGTCTACAGTCGTCCCCGCACTGAAAGGGTTAAGCCTGACAAATCGATCAATATTTGTTGTATATATCAACAACTAAATGTACTGCATTAATGGTTATTCAGATTAAATATATATCCGATGTTGTGTTTATGAGATTGGCATATTGTTACCTTCTTTATTAGCGACAAAAAAAATCTGATGTTTATAATTATCCCACTAAGAAGGCTAATAATCTACGTCGCTATACCAATTGCTCTATAATGTATGTACCTTCAAATATAAACTTAAGACATACATGTACTTATCATACCATAATATTCCTTTTAGTAATATAATGAAATGAATTGGGCTTTAGGCCACTACTGTGCACATACAAAAAATGAAATGAATCGGGCTTACGGCCACCTTTGTGCACATATAGGCTAAACTGGGCCAGGAGAACCTCCTGAGGATGGTGAGATGAATAAGATGGCATTGCCCTCAAGAAACATGATTCGATATTCAAATTCTGAAGGTCTGAAGCCGAGCACGCTACCTCTCGGTCACAAAGGCTCCCCACAATACTGAGTTTAATGAGTGGGTGGGAAGAAACTTTTTTTCTTAAGCTGGGAGTCAGTGTCAAAAAACCTTTAAAAGTTTGTTGCACTCCCTCCGAAACATTTGTTGTGTGGTATCATTGGAAATATAAACATCTTATGAGCAACTTGGGCCCGGGTGTCTGTTTCTATGTACAACTATAAGAAAGTTATGGGCGTTTTTTAAAAACATAATTTATTTTTTTGCACTATAATCAGGTAATGCAGATGCAATGGAAGTGTTTTATTGGTGTGATATTATTTTGTCTTTGACATTTTATGTAAATTTAATCTTATTTAATAGAAATCACCGATAAAATAGAACATATTTGGAGAAAATGTAGTTATCTATTTTATAAACATATACTACCACATTAAAGTTGTATTTCTTTTTTTACAATATTAATTATTTGTCATTTTCCAATTCAAATACATATAAGTGTCATATTTGTGATGAGTGATCGTGGTCATAGCATTCTATCATGATTTATTGCCGCCATAAGGGCTGTATCAGTCATAAGCTGGGGCCCTGTTGTTGTCCAGAATTAATGGGTATGGTTACGTATACGTCTGTCTTGCTGTTTAGTTATTGTGCGTTTTTATGATATATCGCATATTGCAGTAGAGTAGAGATTCGTCTCTTCACATACCTTCAAACATAAGTTTTATTGCAAAATAATCAAAATCACCAAAAAAACTAGTTATTATGGTCAATGGAAAGGATTTTAAAAACAATTATTATTTGCCATATCTATGTTTCACCTATGTTTTCAAAATCCAGATGTGTATATGGCTGAAACCGAGATTTATTTAGATGTCAAAATGTCATATATTTTTTTTATTTAAGAATTGATGTTGCGGCATTTTACAAAAATGTTTGTATTCAGCCTGGGCTGAAATCTGAAACACTTCATTTTGATTAGTATTTTAGTATCAACATGTTTACCCACTTGTTTTTACATAATTTGGGTGTGCTGAATTCGAATCGGTCAAATTACCAGAACAAAAAATGGTCGCCAAAACCACACTTTCTTATACTTTCAGCTACCCTTAACGCATAATTTCTGGTTTCTCCATGCTTTACATGCTTTACGTTTGATGACCAAAATGACTTAAAATTGACCTTCACGTCAAAAAGGTTACCACCACACCATAATATAGGCGTTTGTAATGCATCTTAACATACTATAATAAAACAACATATTTTATGGAAATTAAAAACGATAGACTAGGTAATACGGCAGATTAGGCTACAGCGCATTCGAAACTAGGTTTAGACAGAGTACATACTAGCCTGCTTTGATGTAGGCTCTACTTAGTATTTTTAAGGTCGTCATTTTTTTAGAAATGTGTAAAACAACTGCCATCTTGGATTTTACAAAACACATAGGTCAACTGATGAAAAATAAACATGAGCAATGAGTGTTTCAGTCTCCAAGTCATACAAACACAATAAATTGAGCATTCTGTTGCGACAAACTAAAAAAAGGGTTCATTTACTTTTGATAGCCATTTTGTGTTTTGCTCATTTAAAGGCGAATGACGGGGCCATTTTGGATTATTTCTTAAAACGTTAACTCGACAGAAACGTTCATTGGTGGTCCACAAAGTTATTATTTTAAATAAGTCATTATCGTCATAACATTAAATGTATACGTGTAGTAACAGAAAGTAGATAAAAGTGGCGGACGTCTTGGATTTGAAGGTCAAATTAGAATCACTAGAGATACATTTCTCAACTCAAAATCCTGTAGAAACTGTAAACATGGTAGATTCATGTGCGACCAACAATAGAAAAAACGGGGTTTCTTTTTATGTTGGCGGCCATTTTGTGTTTTGCTAATTTGAAGGTGAAACGCGCCAAATATAGAATGTTGTCCGACAGATTTGAATTCAGCTCACCCAAATTATGTAAAAACAAGTGGACACAAAATTGTACACTAAGAACCGAGCAAAGTTAAATGTTTCAGAATTCATCCCATTAAAAAAATACACATTTTCATAAAAGGCCGTGACATTTTTCCATTTTAAAAAATATGGCATTTATGAATATAAAAACACCCAGTTTTAAGCATACACATATCTGGGTTCATAAAATATAGGCCAAATATGTATATGGCCAATCATTATGTTTTACTATGTCCTTTCCTTCGACCAAGTTCACTAGTTTTTTTTGTTGATTTTTAATCTTTTGTCAAAAAAAATAGTTTGAAAATTATGTGGAGAGACGAGTATTTACTCCGCTGCATCGTGCCATATATTTGTAGAACGGAAATTTAGTTATATTTTTATATGGTAGATCACATGTGTAGATTGTTGAGCTAGAACAGTAACAAGAAAGGCTTACGTAACATTACCCCTTAATAATAGACAGGTTAGAGGTACCTCAACTTTCTTATACATGTGAGATACAGATACAAACGCGGGCTTATTATGACCCTAAGATCTCACTGTTTCATAATACCTAAGGTGTCATCAGCTGGCAGGGGGATGCAACACAGTCACTTTTTGCTGACAGTCTGGCTCCCATCTTTCAAACCGCCGAGATCGGGAAACGAGACCGGAGCCCTAGCGTGAAAGGCAGCTGTGCTAACCACTACCCTAGAGCCTCTCTGCCCATTCCTTTTAGTAGAACTCCCTGAATGTGATGCTGGCCCATAAATGAATTTCTATGTTACTTCACAATTTTGTTTTTCACTGTACGTGTTATGCACATTCCACGTGTATTGTCGTTTCTATGAATCCAAGGGGCTGTATCTTCCACCATAACAAGTGGGAGATGCAATCCTTAGTGTTCAAGTGGTCGACATTAAATTATTGTAATAATTAAAGAGGAGGGCATAGAATGTCACTCGATATTCTGTCATTTTTGCTATATTATGTACCATTATTCTTTTATGTGTATTTTATGTGCGCTGTTGACACAGATAATGTATATTATATATAATATTGATCAGTTTATTATGCTTGAGACATATCAATCTAAGCATTATCAGTACATAATGTCAATGCTTGATGATATAAATTTATAACAATGAATAATCTTGAATCTAGTTTTGAAACATATGATAATGAAAACCCTCAATTTACTTGCAGGACGGATCAAAGTTCTCCGTGTTGAAAGACGAGAATTCCAAATGGCCGAATAACATGGTTTACTATTATCTTGATCCCGATCTTTGTGAGTTGTTTTGCAAACAATTGAGTGATCTCTAGCTAATTAGCTCCTAATCCTTAAAGCACTGAACTATTTTAATATAAACCAATACACCAAAGAGATTTATCAATTTAAAATCATTATAAATGTCTTAGTTAGCTCCTTCGGCTTCATTTGAATACCTATGTAAGTCTACGGCCATTGCAAACATTTTAAATCTATCAGTGCGGGGCTCGACTTTAGAATCTGGCGCTGTAAGGGTTAACAGCTATATGCCTACATGTGCTCTGATTTCTGAATGGCTGAGCAATAGGAAATACTATGGCTTGTTACATTAGCTTTGTAGATATTTTTTTAATGTGAGTGTTTTATTTACTGTAAATCCAGAATATTTAGCAGCTCTAAGATTTTTTTAGCACTATTTACCCCTTAGTGCATGGGGGTGGGGGTTCGTGTACATGAAATATAAGCAAGGACAAATTTCTGGTATCCCGGCACTCAGTAAGAAAATAACGTTTCATATCATGACCCTTTTACCCGAAAACTAATCAAATTTAATCAAACTTGTCACTCTGTAAAATTGCTGGTGACGTCATCATAATTATACATATATATATATGAGTTACTGTGATGTACAATATGTGAGCCCCCACTAGAAAAGTTCCAGGCAGAATTTTTACAATTATTTAGGAAGTCATTTATTATTTATTATGATTAAATAACTAAAATCAAAAGTACTTAAAAAGCACATTTTTACATTTTGAGCTCAGTGCCCTCTTTGTACGGTTTACATTATGTTACATCTATATATAAATAAAGGATTACAATATTATATATTATTTAGTGAGAAAATAACTGACTTGCAATTTTCCCGATTGATATAAACGAAGTCTTTGCTCTATTATATTGTAATACACTGTATATGTGATATATTCATACATGTAGTTGCATTGTCTGATGAATAGACGTGTCACACAAGTGTTTAATTTCAAGCTTTTCAATATCACAATTTTTAAAATCTAATAATTCGGTACTCTTGGATATTTTTCGTTCTAGAAATTTACTCTGAGTGGTTTTGGTAAACTTTTTTTTCTCGTCAATAACATGTCAATGACCATAAATATGCTGGGGGCGTTTTCTTGTGCAAGTTACGATATATCATAGGCTTTTGATGACCATCTCGACCCCCTTTCCAGCAAATTTATATGCCGACCCTCTCAGAATCTACCCCTTCCTCCTAGAATATATCACCCTTTTCAACAACTATAATAATATGCGACCCTCCCAGAATCTACCCCTCCCTCCCAGAAATTTTTTTCAGTTCTGGGAGGGAGTGGTAGCTTCTTTCACAAATAATATACATGTAGTTCTAGAAAAAGGGGCATATTGGCATAATGACTGAGGGGTAGATAGAAAAAGGGGAGGGGTATATTCGGAAGGAAATGCGTCGATTCTGGCAATGTCGCATATAGTTGTTGTAAAGGGGGAGGATATTCTGGGAGGGAAGGGTAGATTTTGGGACGGTCGCACATAGGTGTTGAAAAGGGGGTATATTCTGGGGGGGGGGGGTAGATTCTGGGAGGATCGTATATAGGTGTTAAAAAGGGGGTATATTCTGGGAGAGAGGGGTAGATTGTGGGAAGGTCGCGTATAGGTGTTGAAAAAGGGGGTATATTATGGGAGAGAGGGATAAATTCTAGGAGGGTCGCACATGTAAATTTGTTGAAAAGGGGGTATATTCTGGGGGGGGGGGAGGGGTAGATTCTGGGAGCCGAAGACACTTCACATAATCACAATAAAGGGCGGTTGATCCTGGGAGGGAAGGGTAGATTCTGAGAGCTGCTGTAATCTAACCCGGGGGTATAGTTCAGGATCTACCCCGGGTTGGATCCTGGGGTGCTTATAATCTACCCGGGTAAAATCTGGGAGGGGGTATATTTGCAGACTTTACACCGGGGCAGCAATGGTACATGCATGTGTCCCATAACCACTACACTACGTAGCAACTCTGAATGCACAGTTACAATTGTATGCCTACTATAATGAGGCTGGAGATAGAATGGCATTGGTTAACAACATTATATCCCGGGTGTAATAATGAGGCTGGAGATAACCCAAAGAGACAGGCATTGGTTAACAACATTATATCCCGGGTGTAATAATGAGGCTGGAGATAACCCAAAGAGACAGGCATTGGTTAACAATATTATATCCCGGGTGTAATAATGAGGCTGGAGATAACCCAAAGAGACAGGCATTGGTTAACAACATTATATCCCGGATGTAATAATGAGGCTGGAGATAGCCCAAAGAGACAGGCATTGGTTAACAACATTATATCCCGGGTGTAATAATGAGGCTGGAGATAGCCCAAAGAGACAGGCATTGGTTAACAACATTATATCCCGGGTGTAATAATGAGGCTGGAGATAACCCAAAGAGACAGGCATTGGTTAACAACATTATATCCCGGGTGTAATAATGAGGCTGGAGATAACCCAAAGAGACAGGCATTGGTTAACAACATTATATCCCGGGTGTAATAATGAGGCTGGAGATAGCCCAAAGAGACAGGCATTGGTTAACAACATTATATCCCGGGTGTAATAATGAGGCTGGAGATAACCCAAAGAGACAGGCATTGGTTAACAACATTATATCCCGGGTGTAATAATGAGGCTGGAGATTACCCAAAGAGACAGGCATTGGTTAACAACATTATATCCCGGGTGTAATAATGAGGCTGGAGATAGCCCAAAGAGACAGGCATTGGTTAACAACATTATATCCCGGGTGTAATAATGAGGCTGGAGATAGCCCAAAGAGACAGGCATTGGTTAACAACATTATATCCCGGGTGTAATAATGAGGCTGGAGATAGCCCAAAGAGACAGGCATTGGTTAACAACATTATATCCCGGGTGTAATAATGAGGCTGGAGATAACCCAAAGAGACAGGCATTGGTTAACAACATTATATCCCGGGTGTAATAATGAGGCTGGAGATAACCCAAAGAGACAGACATTGGTTAACAACATTATATCCCGGGTGTAATAATGAGGCTGGAGATTACCCAAAGAGACAGGCATTGGTTAACAATATTATATCCCGGGTGTAATAATGAGGCTGGAGATAACCCAAAGAGACAGGCATTGGTTAACAACATTATATCCCGGGTGTAATAATGAGGCTGGAGATTACCTAAAGAGACAGGCATTGGTTAACAACATTATATCCCGGGTGTAATAATGAGGCTGGAGATAGCCCAAAGAGACAGGCATTGGTTAACAACATTATATCCCGGGTGTAATAATGAGGCTGGAGATTACCCAAAAAGACAGGCATTGGTTAACAACATTATATCCCGGATGTAATAATGAGGCTGGAGATTCCTCAAAGCGACAGGCATTGGTTAACAACATTATATCCCGGGTGTAATAATGAGGCTGGAGATAGCCCAAAGAGACAGGCATTGGTTAACAACATTATATCCCGGGTGTAATAATGAGGCTGGAGATAGCCCAAAGAGACAGGCATTGGTTAACAACATTATATCCCGGGTGTAATAATGAGGCTGGAGATAACCCAAAGAGACAGGCATTGGTTAACAACATTATATCCCGGGTGTAATAATGAGGCTGGAGATAACCCAAAGAGACAGACATTGGTTAACAACATTATATCCCGGGTGTAATAATGAGGCTGGAGATTACCCAAAGAGACAGGCATTGGTTAACAATATTATATCCCGGGTGTAATAATGAGGCTGGAGATTACCTGAAGAGACAGGCATTGGTTAACAACATTATATCCCGGGTGTAATGATGAGGCTGGAGATAGCCCAAAGAGACAGGCATTGGTTAACAACATTATATCCCGGGTGTAATAATGAGGCTGGAGATAGCCCAAAGAGACAGGCATTGGTTAACAACATTATATCCCGGGTGTAATAATGAGGCTGGAGATAGCCCAAAGAGACAGACATTGGTTAACAACATTATATCCCGGGTGTAATAATGAGGCTGGAGATTACTCAAAGCGACTGGCATTGGTTAACAACATTATATCCCGGGTGTAATAATGAGGCTGGAGATTACCCAAAGAGACAGGCATTGGTTAACAACATTATATCCCGGATGTAATAATGAGGCTGGAGATTACTCAAAGCGACAGGCATTGGTTAACAACATTATATCCCGGGTGTAATAATGAGGCTGGAGATAGCCCAAAGAGACAGGCATTGGTTAACAACATTATATCCCGGGTGTAATAATGAGGCTTGAGATTACTCAAAGCGACTGGCATTGGTTAACAACATTATATCCCGGGTGTAATAATGAGGCTGGAGATTACCCAAAGAGAGAGGCATTGGTTAACAACATTATATCCCGGGTGTAATAATGAGGCTGGAGATTACTCAAAGCGACTGGCATTGGTTAACAACATTATATCCCGGGTGTAATAATGAGGCTGGAGATTACCCAAAGATACAGGCATTGGTTAACAACATTATATCCCGGGTGTGCTTGGTAAACAGCCAAACCTGAACCAACCCTGCCGCAATTCAAAGCTTTCAAGTTCAACCTCTCCACTTCCCCCCCCTCATTTTGGAATTTCGAAATAAATCAATCTCAGTCTGTTATAATACGAGTAAAAACGGATACGGCAATGTGTTAGATACACATCATAGGTTCTGGGTCGTCACCCTGTGATTTGTATTCAATGCATTGCCGGTATTTGTAGTCCAATAATGTTATAAGCAATAAAGTACAGATTATTCATATTAAATTATCGGACAATTTTGTGAACCTCTATGTATGATAACACTTTAACTTACTGGACTATGCCCATGCGGGGAAAGACATGTATTTACTGATAGTCCCATTGTGCTTACATTTCAGCTGCCGAAATGGTAACTAGAGTTGAGCAGGCTGCTGCACAAATGGTTGAAGAATTGGACTATTGCATAGACATACAGCCAGTGCCACATGACAGCAACGACTATGTGTATATATACGAAACAAATTGGTTGGTGAATGTTTGTGTCTTTTATTTGGCATCCAATTATAAGTAGTGCATATTCCTTATGCTACGGTCCCACGAGGCTTTTTAAGCCCCCGTGCTTTCGCGATGCACAAATTCGGGCAGCGCCACCATGCGCCATTACAGCTAGGTGAATGATCGCCAACGTACGCGAGTAATCGCCATGCTTCGCCAATGCATCGGGATATTGAGTAAAAATTAAAAACGTGCATTAAAATTTTCTCCCGATATTTCGTCGCCAAGAACCATCGGCGATATATTATCAAACAGCGCCGCGCGGAGAACAACTGTCGGCGAGTATTCGACAAGGTACATCAAGGTTCAAAATGTCGACACATCGTCGACACATCGGCAACATAATTATCGGCGATGTCCTCAACATGTTCACGAGTGTAAACATCGGCGATGTAAATTCGATATGATAATATCGCGGATGATTTGGGTGATCCATCGCCGATGTTCTCGAACTGCTCTGCGAAGCATCGGAGATGCTATGGCGATGTTTTCGTCTATTTTCTCCACCCCGTAATACGCCAACAGAACAACAGTGATCTCTTCTTTATCCATGATCTCATACGGGGGCTAGAAAGTATGTGGTTCCACGTGAAATCAAGACACTATACCATCACCATTACGTCGTCAAGACATCACAGACCATCACCCAGTCTAAAAGTAAGCCTACATCGTTAACAGTTAGCCCATGTAGCGCCGATTATTCCCCAAAACTTCCCCGATGAATATTCGGCGAAATGTTGGTGCTAAGCTACTTCCCCAAGGACTCGTCAATACATCGCGTATGTGTTTTCTCATGAGACCACACGTTCGACATCGGCACCCAACGTACCACCAGAACACGTGTTTTTCATCGCCAGTACATTACCAGATATTTTGGCCCCCGTGGGTTCGTAGCAGTAGATGCTGTTATCTATGAACCAGGCTACAAGACTTTCGGAGGCAAAATCTACTTAACCTTCCTCTCATGAGAAATTCACTTGGAAAAGTTGCATTACACATCATTTTGACGGTTATCTTAGATGCATTCATAAACATGATATCAAAATAAGAAAATTGTGGCACAAATGAGTTTAGTATGTACATGATATACATTCAACCAGAATAGGGCCAACATTGCTATTTGCAGTGATGTATTCCCAAGTATAAAGTACAACTCCAAGTAGACTACAAGGTGTATCTTTCTTCTGGCTGTATTCTACTGAGCGCAATTTTATCCATACATTTTGGATGAGTAATTCATGTGCTTGATTTTTTTTATTTTATGCTATAATCACTCGTATAAATTAAAAACCGGGTGAGCTATCAACTTATTGACTGAGAAAGGTGATTAGTAAGGAGGGGTTTCACAGTGTTTTGTTTGAACGACGGAAAACGTTCACGTCACGTAATCCTACCCTTTCAATCCTATAGCCAGAGATCGACGTTTATTTGAAACGCTATTGTTTCCATTTTAATGTCTTTTAAAGTGTGGCCGCCAATCCATTAATGTCATTATGAATGACTACTTTGGTTTGTCCATAAATTCTACGTCATTTCGGCCGAATGATGTTTACTTTTTTCTTGCAGCTGACCAAAGACCTTTTTTGGCCGATCAGTAAAAATAGCGTGGGCTACCAAGGGTTAATTGAGGAGTGGGTGGGGTACTATTATCATAACAGATCCAGAGCGACAGCGACAGCAATCAGGACACGTTGACATAATGTGTATTTTGTTAGTTTACTGTCTACAACGGTTGGCCAACAATAAAACACCATTGGGACAATGTGTTTTATCTATGTAGATTAGATCTTTAATTTGGCAATAATATTATGCATACTGCTAATAAGTTAGCCAAAAAGGTTTATTTATATTATATTTATATTACCATGCTCCAGTTTACAAAGAGCTAGACGGATTTCCACGACTGTTGACGTTTACCCAGAAAACACGTATCTTTCCCCTAATGCTGGGATGATATTGGCCAAAGTTGTAGACGGTGGGCTAACATTAACCCAACATTGTAAAAGATGAGAGTCTTGTTTATTGACCCTGTCAGTCCTGGCGACTTTAAAACGATACCTTTAAAGGTATCGTTTTAGCACCCATTGATTGTGTATATAACATATATACCTCATTGGGAAGCTCAAACACACATTTATTGTGAGGAATTTTTCATTTCATTTTCCTTAATTTGAAACTCAAATTAAAAACAAACAATGGCTAGTGGGTTCATGTCCACCGGGTCGGTAAATGGCAATTAATTACAGAATAAACACAATTATTGCACTGCGAAATCTATTTGAAGGCGGCATTGTTATGTATCGTATGCATACATGCATTATAAGTGTATATATGGCAAATGTCGTATAAAATAAAATAAATATATGTCTATTTAATATTGTACTCGTTGATTTTTTGCACCTAGTTGCATAAAAAATTATCTACTGAAAAGTTTAATATATAGGCCTACAGTGTTATTTTTTTGAATTGAATATTGTCTAATATCACAACATTTGGCAATTAGAGAGGGAGGGCTATTTTCAATGACTTAAATTTTGCGCTATATTGAATATTCATATTTACCGCTAGCTATAAGTGGGTAAATATATTCCTGTTACCTCATATAAAAATGCAAGGCCTTCAGCACACAGTAGCGCTATTGGTCTTAACGAGGTATTTACGCAGGTCGTTTGAAGTGCGATAGCGAACCCCACCCTACGCCACCCCCCTCAGGGCCGGTGTGTGTGATCCGTGTGGTGCGACAAAGCCTGGGAGCGGTGTGTGTGGTCTGCATTGCCATACAGGAGTGTGGTGTGCATTGCCATACAGGAGGGTAAACGCCTATTACGCATTTCTGAAAAAAATATTTTCGAAACATTTCGCAAACTAGATATCTTTATCAAACAGTATATGTGATCAAATCACTTTACGCCTTGTAAATACCGTTTTAGTCAGGGGGTCAAATGCATATTTTTGGTCGAGCCTGGAATGTCGATCCAAAGTATTTTTCTCCGTGTTTTCTTGTTATATAGGTATTGTACTCCTTGTGGCCTGCATGATAGCGATCAACATTGATCTTAATGCAGGCCTCCTGATCCTCACAACATAGTGTATTTTTGTCATCTTATTTGGTTACATTTTTATGTATGTTTGTTTTTGTTGTTGTCTGACAAATGAATTGTTCTGAGTCTGAATCTGAAACTGCATGATGGTATTTTCACAACATTCAGCATTATGTATAAAATCGCGTCAATCGGGATGCAAATATTTTTTTACACTTTTCGAAAAATATAAATATTTATATAAAACACTAACCTAATCTATATTTGTCCTCATTGAAATAATGTGTCGTCACTATTAGCAAAAGTGAAGTCATGATTGTACAGATTGAGTGAACCAGAAGTTTTGAGTTATGTAAACACTTTGACCCCAAGGTCTTTTATAAACATAATTACCAGTTTAAAAACCCCAAATTTCACAATAATTTAAGCGTGTGACATATCAATATAAAATGAATTTCATTACAAACCTCAATGTGATGTCGCAGAATAACTATGAAGCATGTGTACAGCAATAATATTTATTTATTTATATATCGACGTATGTGACCATACGTTCACAATTGTATATATCACGTCATACAATGATGTTAACACTTAGCATCAAAGTATTTTTTTAACATATTTATAAAAACATATTTATGTACATGCCCATTAATTTACCTTTTCAATCTGACATGGCCACATTCCGTCAGGGAACAAGATCTCACCAACTGACATGTCTCAATCCCTAAATGTCAGTATGAACCGAGGAAAATAGTTGATGGACCGGTTTTATTATCTCATGTAGGCCTATGTCTACCTTGCAAGATTGTGCAAAAAAAAAGTTGACAGAGTAGATGTCTTGTATATGCCCTATCTATATGTACCAAACAATATGAAAAGATTTCTAGAGATAGGATGTGGGATAATTGTGAAAATCAGTTTAAATTCCATGAAATCTCATAGCAAAATAAGAGCTTTCACCAAAACTAACCTAATAACCTAAAATAAATGTACATGATTCAGTTGTAGCCAAATATAATTGCTAAACCATGAACCAATTGTCACATAAAGAAGCAAACGTTGGATAAAAAATGGAGTGGGCAAGCTGACATTAACCGCATCTTCATTTGTGTTCTACCCACTTTTCGTTTATCTTGGGACATCATAAATTATCATTTTTGCCTGGAAGACTCCACTAATAAATTTATCTCCGTGTTACGTAAACTATTTTGAAGCAATTGATTGTGCCAGCCAACACTTCGGGGAGCAATTACCAAGTCCAATATTTTGATTGAACAACAATACTGTACAACAATACCAACCGGTTGTCGATGAAAATTATATTCTCATACTTATTACACGACATTAGAACATATGTTACCTCTAAAATATTACCTGGAACCTGTTATAATGGAATCACGTCAACTAAACGGCGGCTGCCTACTGAGGATGGGAAATGCTTGACAACCAAAAAACCCAGAACATAAGATAATGGCTACAAATCTTGGTACAAACACCTCATATGTGCAATTATCAGTGATATTGGCCGAGATATGATACAAAATATAATTTTCGGCAATGGCGGAACATTTTGTCCCAGTTTACCCTTTTTGGATAATTTGACAAATATACAGTACCGTTTTATAACTGACTTTAATATGTGATTTGGCCATCACAACCTGTGTAGAGACACCTCATATGTGGAGATATATTTATTATTAGTACAAAAAATGATACGAAATATATTATTTTGGAAATGGCGGAATATTTTCCCCAGCTTACCCTTTTCGGATAATTTTGACAAATGAATACCCTCTAGATTTTCTGCTAAGATGTTTATCTTTATTTTGGTACCAAGAAACCTAATTATGAGTGGAGCTCGACGGGATTCTATTTTAAAGCCTTTATGGAAAACAGCCCACAGACTATTACTTATCCATTGAACTGTAATAGCACAATAACGGCACATGTACGTCATAGTGAAATGCAGACTATATGAACCAACTTCATATTTTGCACAATACAGGCACATGCCTTGACACAGAGACTGACCAATTGACATTTATTTAAATTTACCAAATCAGGGCCACAAATTGTCTCACTGTGTCTCAACAGTGGCAGGGCAACTAAACGTTGGCGAAGCGTTGGGTCAATGCATCGCATCAATGGGGATTTCGTGGTGTGCCAGCGTCGCAGATTATGAGCCAACATTGGGCTAGTGAATCATGTTGACTAGCTCATACAATATACTGCCAACGTATTCATTCATTCATTTATTAAAATCGTTTATTAAAATCATGACACTTCATAAAGAAAACCTAATTTATAAGACAATGAACACAGGTTTAGATAAAGAAACTTATACAAAAGTAGAGAATATGATATACAAGCGTTACTGAATTAGGCATGTTTGGGCTGACTTTTTGCCCGTAGGCCTTGCATTATGGCCTTGGCCTATTATTATTATACATCAAAATATACAAGAAAAGTGAAAGGTATCAGTTATTTAAATATATACAATGATTTTACAATGATTTACAACGATTTTCCGTTTTTTCTCGATCACATGAAACCGCTATTTTGTACCGCGATAGGCAGAAAAATGTAAAACTCATTATTTCAAAATGCTCAATTCTATGAGAATGTCATCACGCAGTTTCATAGTAGGCGAATAGTAAAAGACCTGTAATCAGGCTGAAGGGAGGAAAATATGCCAAAGCTGAATCTTTTGGGAAACCTTCCAAATACCATTAGAGATAACATACTAAATTTTCCCTTAGTTTCATAGAGTACGATACCTATATAACATGAAAACATAGAGAAAAACTTTGGACCCACTTTCCAGGTTCAGCTCCTGGCCCCCCTGACTATTTGATAAAAGCTATCCTAATACCAGATATTTTCCCTACTTTTCCTCCGTCGTGATATTATCACCATTCTACTGTTTAGCTGTAAATCCAATATTTATTGGGATACATTGTACAATTTGTTTCTGTTTCAGGTGTAGTGCTCATATAGGATTTGGACCGTATAACCACATGACCGTTAGTGATTGGTGTACCGTTGGAAACATCATGCACGAGTTCATGCATGTGCTGGGTATTTATCACGAGCAGTCCAGGAATGACAGGGATGACTATGTTTGGATTAACTGGGGACAGATTCAGGGAGGTAAGATATAACCATATCAAGTGAACACAAAACCCTGACAAAATTGTGCAGGCCATGGTATCTAACTAGAAATATTATCTCAACGTTCTCTTATTTCCATTAGAGAGGTAAGGGTCACTCCTACACTTAACTTTTCTAATGATAATAAGAGAAGTCAAGATAGGATCAATGAGAGGGACATGGCGCAATGGTTAGAGCGTGGCGCTCTGCCGATGTCGCCGCCTGCCGTGCGGTTTCGAATCCCGCTTGGTGCAGAATTTTCAGAGAAATATCATGTTTCTCCCCTCTCAATCCTGGGACATTGTTAAGATATTGTGTCCTTGGGCAAGGCACCCTCAAATGCTTCACTTGACTCAGGTGAAAATGAGTACCTGGTAGGACAGAGATGGCAATGTGTACGATAAGTTCAATGCGCCGAAACGGCTGCAGGACTGTATGCTCTCCGTGGAGTTGAAATGGCACACGCATGAACAGGTCCAGTGACCAGGGGGTAAGATGTAAAGTCGGATGATAGGTCTTCAGTCTTGATATCAGACTATAAACCTGCACCTTTACCTTTATTATGGTTACTGAGTACTAAGTGGATGTAATAATAACCCTCCAACTTACATTCGCAGCTATACTCTAATGTGCCTTTGGACGGAAACTGTAATCGTGTTGATTTGCTTAACAACAACAAATAATTGTTGTTGATTTTTGGTAAAATCAACAAAAAGGCAAATTGCTGTGTAACACAATAAATAAATAAATAAATAAATAAATAAATAAATAAATAAATAGGGAATGCAACAAATTGAATTGATTATAATGTCGCGCAAATGATTACAAATTATATTTGGAACTGTGAGCCCCTAACTGTACAAATGCTGAATTAGATTTTATTCATTTGATCTTTACTTCCTTGATGACAATAATATACTGCAAAATGTTTTTGTTTTTATGTATGGGCCTATTTCATTTATTTTTCTTTTGGGTAGAGTATATTAACTAGTGTGAGACTTTATTGTAATCGTCGGTAAATAAATATGTTTCAACCCAAGGTGTAGAAAACAACTTTGAAAAATCTGGAACAGAGGGCAAGGAATTGACATCATATGATTACGAGTCCATCATGCATTACCCCCAAGACGCATTCGCTATTGGATATCGGAATACCATAGACACCATTGATCCTTCTGTAGACATAGGACAGAGAGATGGACTTAGTGACTGTGATGTCGAGAAAGTACAGGTGCACTACGGATGTAAACCTAAGGTAAATTTAAGGAAGACGGTCTACGGGCTCACGTGTCGTCCTATTTTGGGTCGATCTAACTCTGCACAGTTTCGTTTAACCCTTTAACCGCGAAATTATTCAATCTGAATTATCACCCACTTGAAGTTGCGTCTCGCTGACGCGATCCACAACTTCAAGTGAGTGAAAATTAGTCAGATTTGACAAAATGGAGGTGAACTGTTTTCAAATATTGCTGATTGATGGCATATTTTATCTTTAACATGTTAAAAAGGTGGTACATAATGTGCTAATAAAAAATGAAAAGCCGAATAGATGCGACACCGGCGGTCAAATGGTTAATGAGTCGAGCTCAACTGTGCAGAGATAGGTTGACGTAAAATACGACGACATGAGGACGCGCATGCGATCAGATCAGTAATATGTACCATACGTACACCTCATCTTGGCGAAGACAAGGTGACTCATACAAAATGTAGTAATCCATTATTCTGTACATAAAACTTGTATACTGTATAAATATGTAATAGCCATATTTTTCTGGTTTATTTCAGGCGACAATTTGCCCGCTGACATAGTTGCAGAAGCAAGATTTCAACAAAAAATGATCGTATTCACTAATATTATGGCTCATTGGTTTAACTTCGGTAATTTCTAGCATGTCTACTTGACAAATAAACTAGTATCTCATAATTGTATGTTATAATTTTTTTTATTTTACATTGGGAAATTAACAATTATATCTGGAAATAAAATTTTCTGCAGCATAGAATTGAGTTTAAGGCATTATTTTTTTTAATACTAGCACTTACCATTTTGGTAATTCCAATGCAGCTTCTTGTGCCCGCTGGACATGTGGTTTGAAATTATAGCTATATAATGATCAATACTTCATTATTGCTCGTTACATCATTTGAATCAGTAATACTGCATTCTCGTTGTTAAATACAAGTTTGGGGTATAGAAGGTTGAATTATTTTTTAATACATATTTTCAGACTAATTTGTTGTGAAATAAATAATTGCATGGTAAACATGTTGTAAATAAATATTCAAATCCAGAATAAATAAGCATATAATCTTAGGCTTACAGGCAACATAATCTAATGGTTCGTTAATATTTTTCCGCTCGGCCGTCTTTTCTCCAGGGTAATTCTATGCAAAGTTTTAGATTCTAACATTATCGAAGTTCTGAAGTAAGGTGGGCCCAAACTTAACCAGGGGTCTGGCCGGACGAATGGTTGCCAACTGGTGGCTTTGTCACTCTCAGACCAGGCACATCTGCTCCATCATTTCAGTCATTTTTTTTAAACCATTGGAAATACAATGACAGCGTATTTAAAGTATTATCATAACCCTAATTACTCATAATACATATTTTACTTTACCTTCGTAAAACTTGATGGTATAATAAATACATTATTAGCCGTGAAAACACTTTTAAATGCGAAACACCCGTGTTTCTGTAAGATGTTGTGGCTTACTCTAATGAGCTTCCGTACGAATACATGCTGGCGTGAGAGTGACGAAGCCACTAGTTGGCAACCATCCGTCCGGCCAGATCCCTGGTTAAATTGGCCCACACTTAGCACTATTGGTATTGCGTACATATTGTATACAGACGGACCGATTTACCACACCATATAACTTGATGGTGTATCGCGTAGTGATCTAATCCAGCTACATTTACATCGATTTTGTCCATTTATAAAGCCTTTAAATGAATGATTGTGTTGAACATTTTAAGTTATTTCTGTCGAAATAAACAAAACAGTTATGCAGCTGGGGCGGTCCCGACCACACGTCAAAATTGGCGCTAACTTCGGTTTTAACGTGTGCTTAAGGATCATCGTTAATTAGCGCATGTGTCCAGTTACAGTCGGTAAATTTAAGTTGTGCTTAACGACAGTCCTTAACTAACGTGTGCTCAGCGACTGCTTCGAGTTACAGGCCCCTGGACCAGAGAAATGAAAGAGTTCACTCGCATATGAACGATGTACTTAGAAAAATAAGTGCCTCAAATATAAATAATATTTTTTGGATTCATTCGAAGTGTTTGTCCAGCTTGTTAAATAATCTATATTTTCCATCGGGGATTTAGTTTTGAAATAAAGTCTACTGTTAGTTCTGATTATTTTACTAATCAGTGACATTCGTAGATATATCGCAAACGCACTGGATCGATTTACGAGTTTGTCGATATACTGGCAGACGATGTGAATCTGAATCATATATAACATTAGATAAAGGTCCAGGACCGTCGTGGATTATTAAGTGAGCTTGAGACGAGTCAATGGAGAATATATCCATTGCAATGTATTTATATGCGTTCGTGTATATATAATAAACAAATAATCGTAATCCCAAATGATGCTGATGTTTGCAAATTGATTATTGACATGCCAAGGTGGGGCAAGTATCGTTCAAATATTTGAGGAAAATCACAAACGAATTTGGTATCAGTAGCAGAGTAGAACATAGCAAGGGAATATGCTTTGTATTTTGTTATGATCAGTTTTAAGCTGACCCTGCTGTTTGGTTCGATCATTTTCCAAGGTAACCGATTGCCACAGTAAACGTTCTTTTCACCAAGAAAAAACATACCATGTTTCCAACAACTCACTGTCTTCGAACGTGGAAAATTGAAATTCAATATGCTGAAATGTATAATATTTTTCTTGGCAATTTTTATAAATAGGTCCTGTTCAGAAAAAGTTAATGGTAAATGATTTAGTATCCATGATGCTTCACAATATGTAACAGGATGAAAAGACGTATCCCTGTAATAATGGGATAAACTAGAATATTCTCAGTACAATGTAGTAGTTGTTGATTCACATAACGTAGAATCAGCTTGTTCATTTCTATCTGAGATGGACGATATGTTCTTAATAAACACACGTTTATAACACTTGATGACCGTTCTTTCTGTTCTTTGTCATTTGTAGTGAACCCTGATAGATACTCACTGTGTGTCCACTTAAATAGCAGGATAAATATAGCCAATAACAAAAACATATGCATTGTAAAGACTCTGGTGTAGGTTATACTTTTATATTCAACAAACCAATATTTAGCGAATTATCAGAGAGCCACACCCTTCTGGTGACACGTTTATAAACTCCTCTAAATCACTTAAAGGTCAATAAAACTGATAGTTCCTGACACGCGTCTTAATTTAGGTTTCAGTGA